>NQII01003045.1:135899-223753 GCA_002778355.1 Clitarchus hookeri | reverse complement strand
TCAGGTGTTTGTTGAGGGAACACTGGACAGTGAACGCTACATCCAGACCTTCATCCAGCCCATTGTATTACTGTTCTTACAATGCCAAGGAGATGTCCTCTTCCAGAATGACAATGCCCGTGCACACACGTCTCGTGTTACGTAATGCACTCTCAAAGGTGTTCGTCAACTCCCCTGTCCAGCACGATCACCCGACCTGTTCCACATTGAAAATGTATGAGGCATGATAGGACGGCATTTGGTGCGAACTGCAATACCGGCAACAAACCTCCACCAATTGCAACAACTGATGGAATTAGCGTGGAACACTATTCCCCAAGATAACATCTGACACCTTTATGATTGTCTATACGTACGACTGCAGGACTGCATCGTCGCTAAAAGCCGCAACACAAGATACCGGCTTTGTTGTTTTAGACACTCTGTAGCCTCTGTCCATATGTCTGCGATGCTGTGACAATTATAATATACAGTGTAGAACCTGTATAATTAATCAATGCAACCTCAATTATTTTAAGGCCGTTGGGTCTGGGTGTTCATTTTCTATTTACCCCCTTCCCCCTGGGATTTTCCGAGCCACTGAAGGTATAGAAATTTCGACTTCGAACTTGTAAATGGCACAGCGGGGCCTACTAGACACCGTCTATGTATATGNACTGAAGGTATAGAAATTTCGACTTCGAACTTGTAAATGGCACAGCGGGGCCTACTAGACACCGTCTATGTATATGACGAGATTTGATTAATAACTGAGATAACGATATTAACTTTGGTTTTTTTAAATGGACATACAATAATTTCTCCCAATAGAATAATATGTTACTAAGAGGAGAGTTCAATAACACTTTTATTTTGAAAATCTGAAGACCACTTATTGAGATACAAGGTAGTGTTCATGGGTGTATGCATTTTATTGTAGCTGTGGCGTGGTAGGTTGCGTCATCCACTGTGAGAGGGTACATTTGTGTGGACTGTGAAACAGAAACGATTACTTAGTGAGTTAATTGTAATAAATCTGTAAACGTAATATTAAAAACACGTTTAATTTGTCTGCATCATCAACAGCAACGCCAACACCAACCTTTCGCATATGTTCGATACCTGTGTTATCACTAGCGCGTGCGTCATCTGTATAGGAACACTCCGCTGGACATCCCAGCGAATGATGCAACATACCCAACCACAGCTACAGTCAAATGCATACACTTATGTACACCTTCCGATATTTCCCTGAACTCGCCGTTTATTAACATGTTATGCTATTGAGAGAAATGAGTATATTTACATTTAAAAAACAAAGTTGATATCGTTATCATAGTAATTAATATAATTATTAAACCGACTAACCGGTCTCTTATGAGCCCCGTAGTGATTTTGAAGAATTCTAATTTAAAATTTCTTAATCTTCAGTGGTTCGAAAGTTATTTGGGGTGAACATATTAGCTAAATATGCTAATCCTATATATTCAGCATATTGAAAATAAGTGTTTCAGTTTTTATAACCATAAATTTTCTTCGCCTGCCATAGTGCTAGTTTGTTTGCAAAATCTTGTATGTACGTGTTTTTTTTCTGGGATACAAAAAAAATTATAACTAACTGGCGGAAATAAGGTATTTCATGAAGGCTAATTTGATTGTTGTAATATATTATGCCAGCATAAAAAGTTAATTTGGAACTGATTGCATGCTTTCGGCGATATTCCATGCTAATCTACAAAAAANTATTATGCCAGCATAAAAAGTTAATTTGGAACTGATTGCATGCTTTCGGCGATATTCCATGCTAATCTACAAAAAAACTCATTGGGCGCCATTTGGAAATGTGTGCGCGAGACACGTCTAAAATATACAAACTTTCTTATCACCTGTGGTAGTACTGTTTGATTGACAAATTTGGTTGAAATATGCGTATTGTTTCCTAAGATATGACAAAAAATCTTCATTTTATTATTTAGTACTATCTTTCAAAATTAAGGACCAAAGAGGCTACGTTTAGACACGTTTGATTTATTGTAATATATGCTGCCAGTATACTAAATTTAGCAAAAATTAAATAGGTTATACGGTTTCCAAAACTTGGCGTACTAAACTAAAATATTTATATGGTCGCTATTTTCAAAATAGGCTTCTCAAAACACANTATTATGCCAGCATAAAAAGTTAATTTGGAACTGATTGCATGCTTTCGGCGATATTCCATGCTAATCTACAAAAAACTCATTGGGCGCCATTTGGAAATGTGTGCGCGAGACACGTCTAAAATATACAAACTTTCTTATCACCTGTGGTAGTACTGTTTGATTGACAAATTTGGTTGAAATATGCGTATTGTTTCCTAAAATATGACAAAAAATCTTCATTTTATTATTTAGTACTATCTTTCAAAATTAAGGACCAAAGAGGCTACGTTTAGACACGTTTGATTTATTGTAATATATGCTGCCAGTATACTAAATTTAGCAAAAATTAAATAGGTTATATNTATTGTAATATATGCTGCCAGTATACTAAATTTAGCAAAAATTAAATAGGTTATATGGTTTCCAAAACTTGGCGTACTAAACTAAAATATTTATATGGTCGCTATTTTCAAAATAGGCTTCTCAAAACACATAAATTTACATAGCCTATCCAAGTAATACTCCTTTGCAAAATTTGTTAAGAACCGGTAAATTGTTCCACGAGATAAGATATAAAAATTTAATTTATTCAAGTTGCGCTAGATAAAAAAGGGAGGACAAAAGTGATTATTTGTTGGCGTATAAAATAATTTTAGCATACACAATTTAGTCGAAATTGGTTAAAGTTTATGGTTGATTCATGTATGTTAATATTCGTAAAATCGATGTCATGGCCGCATTTTTAAATAATTACCTTGTCAATTAAATCCACATATGTTTTTAAGTCCTTCCGTTGTTTTATTTGCTTGTCAAGTTTTAGAGATATAGCGTGAAAGATTTATTTTTTCGTAAAGTGCTCTCTTTCCAAACTGGTGAACAAAATAATTATTTATTTATCTCTGTATTTAATGCTTACATGAAGTACTGTTAACATGCCAAATTTGGTTCAACTCGCTTAAATGGTCTCAAGATATTCCGTATCACTCAACAGTTTAAATGACCGCCATTTTGACCACTAGTGCTTGTTGAAGTCGAAAACTTTAAAAGGCGGATATCCTTACGAAGTACTATACGTGAACCGAGTTTGGTGAAATTCAGTTAACATGTTCAAAAGTTTTTAGGGTTAGACATGCACACAGGCATACACACACAGAAAGGAATGTGATCTCATAAACCTTTATTTCCTTTGGAAAGTAGGCGAAAAGCACACGTAAATATTTACTCTTGTATTTATATACGAGAATATAGTTACACATTTGCCATATATGGGGGAAATTGTATAATAAATACATTTTTCTGATTCCCCAACCTCGCAAAACACGAATATCGCCTCCATAAATTCAAAGAAAAGTAGACATACCATCGCTGTGTTAAGAAGTTAAATAGAGAATGTCATTATAACATTTTTGTTTTGTAGCTATAAAGCTTTATTTTTTAAACATACATCCTGGCTTCAATTACATGCCTAATGTAGGATTTCCGTGGTGCAGATATTTTTCAGGAATAGTCTCTGTGTATTCGTGAAAAAAGTCTTCATAATATCCATCACCGTCATCACCATCATCATAGTGTATTTGAGAGACCCGAAATATTTTAACGAGTGATTATTTTCAAAAAAATGGCTATTGTTAAAGTATATACTATAAAAAAATTTTAATCAAACAGTTAAAAATATCTGCTGAAATGGCTTTTCTTGTAGCATTATTTTAAAGAGCTGAAGTTCTCAATTTTTCTGATAATTTAAATATAAATACACCAAAGAAATAGTGTCATATCTAAGAACAGCTTTGAATAGGAAAATTTGCCAAAAAAGGATAATTAGAAATGATAGTATAAGCGGGCGATTTTCAACGGAGCACTTCACTTCACTACGCAAACTTGGTGCGCTCTCAACTGCCATAATATTTTCTCATTCCGTAGTTCCACTTTTCATGCGCATTTGTCATCTGCATTTCATAAATTTTGCTCCCTATTGTCACCTGCTCACCCTCATATCTCGCCTTTCACCAGCCTATATAAATACTAGAATATTAATTTGGATCTACACAGAACCAGGCCATGTAAGGTAGTTTTCATCCGAACTTCCGTTGGGACTCCTCCAAGTATTATCTGAACTGCTGGTTATTCCCCCTAAAACTGCTTTCGGGCGTAAAAGGGAAAGTAATTGGAGGAGACTTGTGTGTCTTCCCAAACGGCTTTTGACTAGACACGCCAAAAAGTTCTCCCTGTTTTGTTGGATGTAGTACTTTTTTTTATTTAGAGCTGGATTAAAATGGGACGTGGAAACTGGAGCAAACTGAGGGCCAATTTTGTAACTGTTTTGTTGTCTCTCTCTTCATATCTCGATATGCATAAATGTGCTACAAATATTTAATTTTCTTAGTATGAAAAATATTTATCTAAGTTTATCTCACAAAATCACCTATTGTATTTTTCCTTAGTTATATATATATAATTTGAGCAATATCATTGTCCTTTAGTTAATTCTAATAACTTAAGTTTTCGCTAAATTAATGAATACCTTTGTCAAACAAGTTTGACGTTTTTTACAGATTATTTCTCCGAGAACTCAACATGTCCATTAAAACTTAAGCAAAATGATTGAAAGAAATAACATGTATAATTTTTTTGTAGACGCAGNAGAACTCAACATGTCCATTAAAACTTAAGCAAAATGATTGAAAGAAATAACATGTATAATTTTTTTGTAGACGCAGAAACACAGTGCGTTTTACAACGCTTTCGTGAATGACAACTGTAAAATCATAATTGGTTTTGTACTTTTATAACAACNAAACACAGTGCGTTTTACAACGCTTTCGTGAATGACAACTGTAAAATCATAATTGGTTTTGTACTTTTATAACAACAATTTTGTATTCCGATTTGAGAATTATGATAAACATTCTAGATATTCTATAAATTTTTTTTAAAGTTAAGCTACAGTCATCATATATTAATCTGCCTTGTACATTCAGTACACATTATTATTATTATTTCTTATTCTGTACATTGTTTATATCAAAGATAAGAGAAACATGTCCAGAAATAAAAAAAAAATCCCTAAAATTAAATATGAGCGGCAATGTGTTTTTTCAGTAACGCCCTGGAATTCTTTGTGGCAACTGGAAAAAATTCCCTCTATTAAGGTTATCAATTTTTTATACTTTGAGGATTATTCCCGAGTGTATTTTGGGGAGTGCTTTTTACAGTAATTCCCTTTGAAGTCACAACGCTTTGGACTTTAATTTTGTTACTTTGCGTTAAATGATCAAACGGTATAAAAAAACTGTCTAATCTATAAATTAAATCGATAGAGCTGAAAATAATATTGTGTAAAACCTAATGATAACGATGGGTTACGAATCTAGGTAATTGTTTGGGCAGTTTGTTTGGAACACACTCATCTCGCTACTTAATTGGCCGACAACGAACCAGTGGTTAGCTAAGCAACGTAGTAGAAAATGTTCCCAATGATACACATTATGTAATTGCTAACTGCTGATTTTTATTCATTATGACAACGTTAGTCACACTCGCAAAAATTAATGTAAATTTATACATATAATTTTATGGTAATTTCTGCAGTTTTATTTGAAAAAACACAACTACACTATATGTAATTTTATACAAATGTTCTAAATAATACAGAGAACAATACAAGTCCTTGGTGAAAATACACGAATATAGGGCTTAAAAAACACAAAGATAATGTTAATTTAAACATTTTGAAGTATGTGTAAAAACACACCGACTTCCCGTACAAAAATTTTCAATTGTGTACCTTTACTGGTACATGGTCATTGTAAACACACTCTATGTCTGTGCAGTTGTTTATCTACCATTATGCAATATTTCAATGACCATGTATAAGCAAACAAGCATTACATTCTGGAGTATCTGCGTGCGTATACTTACACATACAAATTCTCGGTAATTGTATATTTTTGTGTGTTCTATAACAAGAAGTGTATTTTTATTTTTACACTTATACTCCCAGGAATTAATAAATTACTACAAGTAACGGGTGTTTATGAAATAACTCCAGGGTTACACAAAAAATTTTCGGAATGAAGAAAACCAAATATTACTGAAACGACAATGTGTAAAGAGAGGTCACCTTCAAGTTTATGTGGTGTTTAGTAGACTTCGATGCGCACCCCATTTGTGACCTTGCACGCATCCAAAGATATTCGATATCCTCCCATGTTTGTCCCAGCATATCGGGTGTAATACCTGCGATTGCAGTGATAATCCGTTGACGTAGGTGGTAAACGTCACGTATCTTCTCGGTGAACACCATGTTCCTTACATTTCCCGATATAAAAATATAATTGGGGAAGGGAGGGGGGGTCTGGACTTCGCGGCTGCCACGCGATCGGCCTGCCTCTACCAATCCACCTGTTTGGAAATCGAGTGTCTAACGCAGCTTGAACACGACTACTGTAATGGAATGGAGAAAAAATCGAAACCCTTTTCTGATTCAATTTCGTTCAATTGCGGAAACACATAGAGTTGTAACATGTCACNATGGAGAAAAAATCGAAACCCTTTTCTGATTCAATTTCGTTCAATTGCGGAAACACATAGAGTTGTAACATGTCACAGTAGACATCACCAGCAATTGTTTTTTTTTTTGCAAAGATAAGCGGTCCCACAACAAGGTCTTACATCAAAACGCAATAAACATTAACATTCGGTGATTCGCGCTGATGTTCAATAACTTCACGTGGAGGCTACGACCCACAAATGACGATTTAATGACGCACTATTTTGAAATGTAACTTTTTTAGTTAACATAACATGTTTCATGTGAAATCCTCGCCTTCCTCNTTTAATGACGCACTATTTTGAAATGTAACTTTTTTAGTTAACATAACATGTTTCATGTGAAATCCTCGCCTTCCTCAATCTTGTTCACCATTCTGACAGCGAACTCGTCTCTTGCTGGTTTGTCCGTAGGATTCAGTTCATGCTAAAACTGTAACTTATAGGCCTACAAGCGACGCCTATTTCGAACCACGTTGTAAACAGTTGACTTCGGAATTCCTAACTGTAAACTGCGGCGTGCTAATGGCGCTTTTGGGCTACGCTTAAAGGATGCTCGAATTCTTTCCACGTTATCGTCTGACGTTGGAGGCCTCCTGAGCGACTTCCCTTTTAACAAACTACCCGTTTCCTTAAATTGTCGTAACCACTGGTGAAGAATCTTTTCCGTAGGTGCGTTACCACCATAATCACGTCAAAAATTACGATGAACCATAACAACGGATTTCGTTTCGATTAACCTAAATGACGCACTGTGCCTTCTGCTGCGGCGTCGCCATCATACTGCCGTCCACCGACTGAAGCGCGACCTTCTGTAAGTTCTTGCAGGCATGCCAATCATTGAGCAGACGTTCCATAGTACACCCTAAACAAGACTTGACAAGGTCCTGCGTTCGCTCGAAGTGACGGAATTTGTCTACCTCACTTATTATATTCACAAAAACTGTTTCAATCCCTGGAGTAATTTTATAAACAACCTGTAATCGTTTAAAACATGTGATCCAGCGGTAGGGGATAAAACTACTTCTAACTTCATTTGTGTTTTTAAAACGTAAACTTGTCACACTAACTGGTTATACTTGCTGTTTGCACAATACCACATATTCTATATCCGAAGACAATATCGACATTTTGCAGATAATATTTTTATAACTCAGTTTAACCATCACATTACAGAAAGGAGTGGAATTGAGTGAAAATTGTAAAACTACACATACTTAGTATGTGAGTGAATGAAGAAAATTGTGTGGCTATTAACATCGAGGTCTTGATTGCCGATGAGGGTGAAACGAGGTGAATATGGAGCACCGCCGGAAAGAAAGAGTGGGAGAAACGGGAGATCTCTAAGAAAGCCCGCTGACCAGCGGCATTGTCCAGCAACTGATTATGACAGCAAAATAACTTGGTAATAAAATAAAAAATGTTCAGAAATTGTATATTTACTACAGTCGATGTGTGATTTTTCTTTAGTGTAAAGGGCAAAGTCTCATTCACTGTTGTGAAATTACTGTTGCGATGTCTGTAAATAAACTTGCTACAAAGATAAAAGTCTTATTTTGTGCCAACAGTATTAATGTAACTACAACATTAACTTTTTGTTAGCTGTGAGCCGTCAGTAACGAAAGTTGCTGTTTATGTAATATACTGTTAAGCAATTAATGTTAATGACACATTAAGAACTGTGCTGTTTGCCCGACATGTTAATATTAATATGTTACTGTGAATTTTGAGTAAGGTGTTTTTGTGTTATCCAAAATTTAGATACTTAATTTTTTTGACGGTCTTCATTGTCATATAAAAATTACCAAGTGAAACGAACATTTTTGTGACCCTCTATTAAATTCTTTACGTATTGGTTCCAGTGTTTACCAATAGAGTTCTCTATGGTTTGTGTTTCAGACATAATCCTGGGCATGCACAACTAAAGTAATATTTGTATTTTGTGTAGTGTAACAACTGGCATAAATTTAAAAAGGTAATTGCAAAATGTTGTAAAGAGAAGGAGAAAGAAAATCTTTTAAGTTTATAAAATAACATGATACATCGCTGTGTGTGTGTGTGTGTGTGTGTGTGTGTGGGCGAGTGTGAGTGTGTAACTTATTCAAGAGTTTGTTTCATCTATGTTGTGCTCTTTGGAGAGTCTTCCACTGTACTGCTTGTTGCTGAGTCCACCTATTTCCTTCTCCACGACAAACACGTACACGCAATCTCGCCTTTTTAATAACTCTCAAGTAATCCACTTTGTTGTGGGAATGTTACTAACTTCTACCGCCTACTGGTGAGCAATATTACTCTTTTGTTTATGCAATTTAGGGAAATGTTAAATTTTCGAGGCAAAATGTTTTCNACCTACTGGTGAGCAATATTACTCTTTTGTTTATGCAATTTAGGGAAATGTTAAATTTTCGAGGCAAAATGTTTTCTAACAGCTCTTATTTATTTTGTGGCCCGCGAGCTGGCCGTGAATATGGCCATTGAAAGAATGGGCTTAAGGGTGGTGTAAACTTCTCGACTTGGTGTTCGACGGGCTGCTACAGCACTCCAATCCAAGAATGATGCATGTTTAGTTACTTTTGCTTAAAACTATCGGCCAGCCCTCAAAACATTTAACACGTGGAATTACTCCCTACAGACCACATTGGAACTTTCAGGTGAAAAGCAAAACTCAAGTCGAAATGTTCTTAAAAAAAATTGGTGTTTGAGTTGTCTTTAAGTATGAAAGGAACGAAACCAAATAATTTTTCAGTCAGGTTTATAACTAAAACATAAGTTATACACGAAAAGTCGGGGCCCCTTCTTTTGTAAAACAAAAAAGAAGGCAAAAGTAATATCTTGGTAAATACAATGTGAAAGACTGTTAATACATATCTATTTTTTTTTCATTTCGAGGATATATGTTTTTGGTAATTTTCAAAAATGATTGTTATCAATCAGTTATGTCTATTAAGAGCAACTAAAGTGCTTGCCAACCACCAACATGTATATTTTTCTCTTCACCTTTCTCTCATTTGAATTTAAAAGGTCGTTAATCATGCCCTAGAGTTCAGGAAAGGTAGTATTAGTAAATTCATAAAAAAAAATGTTTTGCAGTTAAAAAAAACGTTCCGCGTACATGCATTGCGTGCCTCTTTAATACTTTTTGTAAGGAGGTTGGCGATCCTAATCTTGCGGGGCTCGGCCGTATGTTGTTTCTTTCTTGTAATTGTGAGTTTCTATATGGTAAAATCAGGACGCCAGATCCATCTTCCTCTGGGATCCTTTAGGGCGGTAATTGGGTCTGTTGAGACGTTAATCTCAAGATTAGGTAACCAGGTTTCCAGACCTGGTTCCGCCCAAAAAGGGAGGCGCAAGAGCACTTTTGTGACAAAATTACCTCCTTACGGTACTAGCAATATTAAGGTGGTTTTTTATGTTGTGCCAAAAAAAATTTTGTGTTACATTGATGTTCACATATGTGTTAAACGTTTTCTGTATTTTTTTGCTTCAAATAAATAATGCAATGTTTAATAAATTAAGTGCAATTATTTTGTCACACAAATAATTATTACCAATGAAAAAAAATTACGGCTGGGAGAGGAATCGAATTCACGCCCTGATGTCTTGAGGTTCTCCACTTTATGGACACCAAAACACCACAAACTGCTCTGCCTTATTTATTGTATTTATACGAGTTGGATATTATAAATCGCATTTATACAGCAAATGTCGTCTTGAGCAAACAATTTGCTCTAGTGGAGACGGACTCAGTTAAGAAGTTACATACAGATAGGCAGTAAGGGAACAGATCTCTACCTTAACATGTGTGACTTGATTTATATTGTGGGTATTAAGTACAACATAACGAAAAATGCAGTTCTCTTTGTTACGTGGAAATACTTTATGCTCTATAAATGTATGCACGATTGTCACACATACACTGATTTGAAAGGCTAGAAAGCATGTCAAGTTGCATTTCGTTCTCGTACTATATTTGAAATTTCAATACAGTGGTTTCTTTCTACGAAGTTAGTGCTGTTCACATCTATACACGATTTTACAACGTCAAGTCAGTGTGAGCTTATGTTGGTTAAACATTTATTTAATATCGTAATAAGACAAAATATTTGGTCCGCCTGTTATTTTTAGCGTAATACACCTTTTTCATGCGGCAACATTACTTAGAGGCTTTATTAACATTAACACTTCATTACAGTAATAAAAGANGTAATACACCTTTTTCATGCGGCAACATTACTTAGAGGCTTTATTAACATTAACACTTCATTACAGTAATAAAAGATTTTTGTAAATGGTTAACATTACTTACTTTGTCACAGTATTATTACTTTAACTGTAACATAGACCTATAAATAAATGCCCGAATAGTAACTTTTTCTGTTGCAACAACATTAGACTTTTTCTGTGTATGGAGAAAAAAATTGAGGAATATTACATTTCATTTTCTTCTACATAGGAATTGTTATTTCGTACCAAACTATAAAATTTTTATTACATTGTACACCGGAGAGCAAAAANGTAATACACCTTTTTCATGCGGCAACATTACTTAGAGGCTTTATTAACATTAACACTTCATTACAGTAATAAAAGAGTTTTGTAAATGGTTAACATTACTTACTTTGTCACAGTATTATTACTTTAACTGTAACATAGACCTATAAATAAATGCCCGAATAGTAACTTTTTCTGTTGCAACAACATTAGACTTTTTCTGTGTATGGAGAAAAAAATTGAGGAATATTACATTTCCCTTTCTTCTACATAGGAATTGTTATTTCGTACCAAACTATAAAATTTTTATTACATTGTACACCGGAGAGCAAAAAAAAACTGGAATAGGTGTGCGTATGCAAATAACAGAGGTATGGAACCAATCAGAGTAACGCGATGCGGTCGGCAGCACCTATATAAGACAACAAACTTCTGGCAAAGTTGCTATATCGCTTAATTCTGCTACAATGCAATGTTATCAAGATTTAAGTGAGTCTAAACGTGGTGTTATAGTCGTCGCACGAGAGATGAGACATAGCATCTCCGAGGTAGCGATAAAATTTGGATTTTTAAATACGACCATTTCACGAGTGTACTGTGAATATTGGGAATCCGACANACGACCATTTCACGAGTGTACTGTGAATATTGGGAATCCGACAAAACATCAAATATTCGACACCGCTGCGGCCGGAAAAAGATCGTGAACTAACGGGACAAACGACGACTTACGAGAATCATTAAACGTGACAGACGTGCAACCCTTTTTTCAAATTGGCGCAGATTTCAATGCTGGGGCATCAACAAGTGCCAGCGTGCCATATATTCATCGGCCCCGTCATTGATATGGGCTTTTGGAGCCAAAGGTCCTTTCGTGCACCGTTGTTGACTGCACGACACAAAGCTTTACGCCTCGCCTGTGCCCGCCAACACTGCCATTGGACTGCTGATGACTGGAAACACGTTGCCTGGCCTGACGAGTCTCGTTTCCAATTGTATCGGGCGGATGGACGTGTANGACTGCTGATGACTGGAAACACGTTGCCTGGCCTGACGAGTCTCGTTTCCAATTGTATCGGGCGGATGGACGTGTAAGGGTATGGAGACATCCTCATGAATTCATGGACCCTACGTGTCAACAGGGGACTGTTCAAGCTGGTGGAGGCCCTTNCGGGTATGGAGACATCCTCATGAATTCATGGACCCTACGTGTCAACAGGGGACTGTTCAAGCTGGTGGAGGCCCTTTCATGGTACGGGGCGTGTGCAGTTGGCGTGAAATGGGACCCGTGATACGTGTAGATACAACTCTGACAGGTGACAGATACGTAAGCATCTTGTCCGATATCCTGCACCCATTCATGTCCGTTGTGAATTCCAACGGACACTGACAATTCCAGCAGGACAATGCGACACCCCACATGTCAAGAGTTGCTACCGAGTGGCTTCATGAACACTCTTCTGGTACTTTAGACACTTCATTGGCCACCTGAATCACCAGACATGAACATTATTGAGCGTATCTGGGATGCCTTGCAACATGCTGTTCAGAGGAGATCTCCACCTCCTCGCATTCCTATGTATTTGTGGACAGCCCTGTAGTATTCACGGTGTGAATTGTCTCCTGCATACCTTCAGACATTAGTCGAGTACATGCCACGTCGTCTTGCGGCACTTCTGCTTGCTTGCGGGGGCCCTACACGATATTAGGCAGGTGTACTTTTTTTTGGCTCTTCTGTGTACATGTTATTATACTATTTGTTCGGTATAAATCCACTTAGAGGCATAGTAAAATATCATTAACCTATGGAGTTGTAAAATCACTGATTTCTGTTGATATTTACTGCCACTTAAATATGTGTAAAATTACACTAAATATTATTTACAGTGCAGTTTGTATTCAACAGGTGGTTTGGAATTGCTTTATTCGGTGGTTAAGAGGAAATGTAGCATTTGTACCTAATAAGTCAGTTTAAGTCCGTTAGGTTTTAGAAGCCAAGATATAGAAATGAAGAAAGGGCAATCCTAGACAACAGTTCTTACCAGTTTATGAGCAACTGTCTTGCCATAGTAATGTAGCATATAATCTTGCGCCGCGATGACAAGTACAAATTTTCGGCATAAAAATTATCTCGGCAGAAATACANGTAATGTAGCATATAATCTTGCGCCGCGATGACAAGTACAAATTTTCGGCATAAAAATTATCTCGGCAGAAATACATCAGCCTGGTAAAATATTTGCTCACAAAGTCAGTATATTAATTATGCATAAATGCAATTGTTTGGTTTTATAGACAGCTTAAATAAATCTATAAAATATATTTTATTTCTGCAGTTTTGATTTATGTTGTATTCACTCTTTAGTAGAATATATATTTACCTAATTTCAGGCCCAATATTGAAATATTTTATGAAATGGTTTAGATTTATGAAACCNTTAGTAGAATATATATTTACCTAATTTCAGGCCCAATATTGAAATATTTTATGAAATGGTTTAGATTTATGAAACCGTCATATAAATCAAGGAAGTAGTCTAAGAGATAGTAAAAAAAAGAAACATAGCTGTTAAGTATAGAAATTATAGTTATGATTAGACCCCCAAGTACACAGACAACTTAGATATACAGATATACAGAGCGTTCAACCCCCCAGCTCTGTGTGTAAAACAAAATTTCGTGTCGCCCTGGCGGCCCTAGTAGGTAGCACTGCCAAGCAAGCAAAGGATGTAACTAACTAGTCAGGCACAGGACTGGTGTTTTGGATGGCTTGTGGCATGCTGGACCGGTGGTGGGTAAAGGAAGGATGGCGAAGAGAAGAGGGTTGGAAACATGCAGTCACCACNCTTGTGGCATGCTGGACCGGTGGTGGGTAAAGGAAGGATGGCGAAGAGAAGAGGGTTGGAAACATGCAGTCACCACATGCTCAAAGTCGTGTCAGCTATACTCTAACAGTACCAGGCAGTACTCACTGCAGACAACCTTAGTTGATGGTCTCCCGGAACCTGTGTTGAGAATATACTGCACACTTTTTCGTTCGAATGCTTGCTGATACCTGAAAAACATTCGTCTCGTTGAATTAACGTTATTCAACTAAAAAACATTTTATATATTTAATAACTTCACCTTGTTCATACTTTCGTAAAACAAAATACTATTTTCTGTGTCATTTTACGCACTGCATTAGGCGTTGGCCCTCAAGGATGAACAAATTTGCCTGAAAGTTTTCACACCAGGGTTCATTGAGGCAGTCGTTACAAAACACTGCATTCTATTATGTGGTTATAATTACATTTACTACTGAAAGCGATGGTGTTAATTTATGACTTCATCATCATACTCAAAACAAGAGCTGATAAGCAATTGAGCGCCCAATAATTTGTGATTGATCTGAGGGACACTGTTAGTTGTAGAGCAAACTTTTCTTTAAAAAATACTGACGACTGTACTATTTATTTTATGTTTATTAAATTAACAACTCAGGTTATAAACTGCAGAAAAATAATTAAAATAAAACATTTTAAGTTATTTAAAGGTTTGCTGATGTTCACTATGCTGTAACTGGCAACAAAACTGAGGCAGTTACAATATTTTATTTTTAAGGAAGTTCTTTTGAGAACCAAAGCCTCAGTCCAATTTTGCTTGTTAATTTATTTATGTTTATTGAATTCTGTTTATCCCTTTTGGAGAAGATTTGTTTCAAGATATGGAATAATGATATGCTTACAATTAATATTTCAGTTGATACAAAATCAATCAAAAATTGATTTTATAAGTATTCATACAGTATCTTATTTCATTATTGCAGATAAATTTAGTTATTTACTATACAAATAATATTCAAATTTATACGTTATGTAAATTATTTTATACATCTATAGAAAATGTGAATGACAATGATTGAAATTTTACATATATATTCATTAGGGCGGTTCTTATCTGCTCGAAAAAAAATTAATTATTTTTTTCAGTGCACACCTTATTATTATGTTCTGTGACATAAAAAACTATTTCTGTATTGTTTTTCGGATTTCTTAATAAACTTTTAGGAGTAGCTACCGCCCAAGGCAAATCTTAGATGAAAAAGAAAATAAAATCCAGTTAATGTTTGATATTTTTTAATTTACATCACTCAAATACAGGGGCAAAAATTACAGAATGTCACATAAGTTTATTAAAACTACAAAATAAATATTCATGTTAACAACAAAGTAAATTTCTTTGAATTAGGAAATTTATTTCTATAGTCATTAACCAATAGTAGCAGGTATTGTTTTTGTTCTTCGTTGATGATATGTAATTTGTTATATTCCTCCATAAGCGCCACTCCTCGCTGTGCGATTTCGTTCACAACTCACATACTGTAAACTATTGCCTTATTTCTTGTACACCTTTCGTCGTTATCCCATGTTAACACGTCGTTCTTCAAAAAATCAGGCGTCATTCAAGTTATGTGAAACAATCTGCATGTATTGCTTGACACGAAATCTTCAAGGTTTTCGTTGGGAATCAAATCACTTTCTTATGCTTTACGTTTAGAACCGTACTCTGAACCTTCATTTTTCAATGCTTTCACTATATTCTTTTTAGTTTTTAGGTTTATTCTGTCGTCAAAAAAGGCTAAGCCCACAAGTTCCTCAGACAAATACCACAACTAACCCATTATTTTTTTCTATGCCACATTGGGTATTTGCTGATTAATTTCCTCATACAGTTTGAGATATTTTAAAAGCTGTAGATAATTCTCAGGTGCAGATGGCGCAGAAGGTGCTTCATACCAATATTTAGGCAAAGTTCTAACTCTGAATACGCAAATATATTTTATACATATCTGCTCTTTATTCGACATCCTGAATTGATCTCTGAATAAGAAAAGTTTAATCGAATATATCGCTTTCGCCATCCACCGAGCTCTATGTAAGCCTGCAGGTGCTCTGAAGGACGTAGGTTTTTCAAGTGTACCTCCCAGGAATATAACAATCAGCTGCAACAGTTCTTTATAATCATCCCTCAGCTGGTATTACGTTAGTTGTTATTTTGTAAAAGTAATTATCTTACTTGAAATATCTTCACAATCTTTAAACAACGATGTATGACAAGAAACTGTTTATAATCCTCTTGATGAATATTTGTCAAATTGTTTTCGAATCCTTTAAAAATTAAAATATCAGGTTCACTGGAAGAGCCCAGCCCCAAAAGTACCACGGCTTCCAACATTATTTCTAGTATATGATGACGGCAGGCGAGCCAGAGCAAATCCTTTTCTAATTTTGGTTTTTAAAGGATGGAAGCTCCATTACTCTGACCATTGTTTGATGCGGTAGTGTCAATACTCATACACTTATTTTTTTCACTTAAATCCCAACCCATTACTGTTTCAACCACAGCTGTTGCAATTGCCTCTCCTGTTCCACGGCTTAGCTTTGGAACACCAAGAAGTTGGTCAACACCCTGACCTGACACTAAAATAGATAATCTGTCTGCTATCTCGTGACCAGTGATATCTTCACACATTTTGCCATCCCAGTGAACGGTAAGGGGCACCTTTGGCTTAAATTCTGACTTCAAACATTGCGCTATTTTCTCTCTATGTTGTATTCGCTGACTACGAATAGAAGATGTTTTTATGTTGTATTTTTAAGGATCACAGTCAGTACTTTTGAGTGTGGATGTTAGGACGACAGCAGCTTTTCTATCGCTTAATGTGGCTACGTCGAGGCTAACAGCTAAACGACCGTATATTAGATTATTCTTGCCGCGTTTTGCTGTTGGCGCTTCCCAGGTAGAAGGACCTGGCTCTGTCGAAACGATAAAACTGCCATCATCGCTGCTGCCCATTAAAGATGATGAAGACGATGAAGATGCAAGAACATACTTCGGTCAATCTTTTAACACCTGCCTCTTCTCGCTGTTGTAAGTTTTTAAATCGCTCTGACTTGTTTTTAGCCATCTTCTTTGCATGTTGTTTATCTATACTCCCAATTCTTCCAGATCTATTCTGTCTGTGAGCTAGCAGAAATTTCTTATCTTCCTCGATTGAAATCATTTTCAAAGCCTGAGCATGAGCTATGTCAAAAATTTAATCGAGTTCAATCTGCTATGTTGCTTTTTTTTTGTTGTATTGATTCGGACCGCTTGGCTTTATTTTCGTTATTCTTTTTCAGAGATTGCCATTGCTTAANCTTTTTTTTTGTTGTATTGATTCGGACCGCTTGGCTTTATTTTCGTTATTCTTTTTCAGAGATTGCCATTGCTTAAAGTGTTTAAGTATTTTCTCCACAACATGTTGTTTTTTTATGGTGGGTATGCTTGCTTTTAGCGATACAATCAAGACGTCGTGAGCGGTAGACTCCGTAGAAGCATTATTGTTTTGTTTTTTCTTGAGATTATAGTGGAAAAATTATTTTAATACATCGTATATCGATCGAAGCTTTCTCTCTTATAGAACTTGCGATATCTGTTCAATTAACCACACATCAGTTTTACTTATTGGACGTATTGAACAACCACTAGTAGAAGCCATGATAAATTAATAAAAAACTTTTATAAACTCANAGCAACCTCTAAACTTTATAAAAAACAACACAGGCTAATTTTTCATGTATTAGGACAATATAACAGGTTGTCCCACTGAAATTCGAAATCTTCGATTTTAAGAACCACCTTAATATTCATACCTTTATTACAAGAAACACACAAAGATAAAATCAAGGAAAAAGTTACAGCATTTCGAGACATTGAAAAAAATAAGTTGCTAGTAACAAATAAATTTTAAGTGTTTTAACTTATGCTGAAAAAATATTTGTTCAGGCAACCAAACTGCGTTTGTTCTAATCATCTGCACATTTGCCCTTGAACTAAAATACATCTAACAATATCATCTCCTAAATGCACTGTTTGTTAATTCGATAATGTAGCAATATTCTTTACTTGTACATAGTTGTCTTTAAATTATATAATTTTAGCTGTGCCCACGGTTCCATTCGCGTGAATTACATTATTATTGCAAGGTTTTTTTTTTAATAAAGTTGAATTTTACTTAATGTTAATCTTCTATACTCTATACGTATTATAAAACTGAACGTCTCTGTGAATTAAACGGTAAAAACCATGATTGCTGTTTCTCTTTTATAGATAGATATATGCTACCGTGGATATTTTTTTAGGTCTTCATATCCTACACAATTATTTACTACATGAAACGGTTCATCTTTAACGGTTTAGACTAGAAAGCGCACTGGCGGCAAACTTTTTTCCGACTTTATTCACTATTAACGTTTGTAAATTTTTTTAAATATTTTCTCGTGATAAAAA
Organism: Clitarchus hookeri; assembly: GCA_002778355.1. Lineage (NCBI taxonomy): Eukaryota > Metazoa > Arthropoda > Insecta > Phasmatodea > Phasmatidae > Clitarchus > Clitarchus hookeri. Next base: position 205,280 of record NQII01003045.1, on the reverse strand, counting down.
GTAACCAAANTAAATTTTTTTAAATATTTTCTCGTGATAAAAAGTAACCAATATCACATTTCAGCACTCCAACTTTTTTGTGCAAGGAATTACGTCGATATTTTTCTCGGTTGCGACGTTGCATTGTTATTCCGTTTGTGTATTTTTGAATTTTCAAATAAGAATTTCCCTGAGGTAATGACATATTTTTTCTAGGTAAAAAGTAGCCTATGTCACTTCCCGGCCATCCAACTATCTCTGTATAAAAAATCACGTCGATCCGTTGCTCCGTTGTGACGTGAAAGAAGGACAAACAAACAACCAATCAAACTCACTTTCATATTTATAATATTAGTCAGGATGTATGTTCAAATCACTAGTTTGCTTAACGTGAGAAAATATTTTTTTGTAAAGTGGGAAACTTTGATATCGTTTATACCCGAAATTATTACGGCATCAAAATCAGTTGGTTTCACTATCAGTATTCATTTTGTATATTGTATTTTCTTTCACAGACCTTACCAGACTGCTAAAAAGAGGTACTGTTTTATGTCACAAGTTGTGAACTCCGAAGAAATACTAAAAATTTCCCAAAACTCTCTTTTACTGTACAGCGTAACAATAGTACTCAGAAAAAATGTTTTTCTGGTAATGAATGATGTAAAATAAACTATATATAAGATATTGTGAAATATATAATCTCGCAGACAATTTGAACGAAGACTAAGTTATTAAGTACATGTTATTATTTGATTGGAAAAAATATATATTTACGGGGCCAAAAGTATNGCTGTAAAAAGTGGAGCTTTCATTGTAGTTTTAATCTATGGAGGACTGCGTTATGTAAGAAAGAGGTTACCAAGGTAAAAATGAAAAATTCTTAAAATCAATCATTTTATGTTGTCCAGAAGTTGTAGGTCTTAAAAAAAACCCGGCGAATCCGACCAGAGATGTTTAATATAGGACTCGCCAACGTCTTCTTGAGTCGGCCGACAAACAGTTTCTCAGATGAGTTTTTATTGACTAGTGTGATAATCTACCGAACTTGATTCTAGAGGTGAGCCGATATAGTTTTTGAGCCTTTTCCGATATTACCGATACAAATTTACCGATATTGCCGATACCAATACCGATAATGCATTGACAAGAAAAAATAACATTATTGCAATTTTCAAAAAATAAAAACTAAATTTTTTAAGATTTACCTAAATAAAATTCTAATTGTCTTCGTTTTTATTGTTTCAGTGATAGGCCTAACTATTATGATCAATATAAATCTAGGAACTACATATGAAGCTGAAGCATATTTATAAGACAAAAACAACCTCCAAAAGCATGTCATTAAGCAATGAAACTCTTAAAAAAAAAACATAACATTTCAAATATTGCGAACATTCAATGTGCCATTTTAAGTTTGTGGTACTATAGGACCTTGATGATATGCCGCCTCTCGAAACCAAAATATTGCAAATATTTAAACAGTTTTGCATTCTTGCGTGTTGCTTACGGTACAAAGAAATTCCACAAATCACATTTAATTCCAGCCATATCATTTGTTTATTGCTGGCACACGTAAATAATTTCACCACGTTCGTACCCTAACTTAACACCGTCATGTTACTACAGCAACAGCAAACAAACCAACAAAACAAACAAAAAAAAGGCACAGCCAGCTGGGTACTTTAATAAAAACCAATTTAAATATAGTGATTATTTTAATAAAACCAAATAGTGAAACCTCTATTATTCGTTTTTCATGGAACCTACTGAAAAAAACTCAACATGCGGACAACTCTCCTCCTCAAAAAGTAAAACCTAACCTCAAAAAAAAATATTTTTTTCATCCTTAGGTATACTGAGTTAATTGCCTGTAATGAACAGTGGGCATATCATAAATACTGGATGAAAAAACATATCTCAATCATTCAATATAAGTATTGTATTATAAAATATTGAAATGCACTTAATTTCGAAAATCCGCCGAATGTTTACATAAAATTCCCTAAATTTATGCCAAATATAAAAAAAGTGGCAAGTCAAACTAACTTTATTAAAAACAATGATTTAAAACAGAAACGTGCTAAAAATTGTTGAGTTTGACATGTAAAAATCCGATTTTTTGAAATTATATTTTACTTAGCTAAAAATTCCGTTGCCCGCAAAATATTTTTAAATTTTGCCAAATTAAACAACATTCGCCATCTTGTGTGACAGTTGATATCACTGCATTACTCTTTAAAAAAAGTTACTAGCGTAATTTTATCTTAACAGAATAATCAGTGAAAACATATTGTTCGCCTTTAATGCTTGTAATTTACATGGTTATTTACCGTACTGACCTAAAAATTATTACGTTTCCATTGTGGAACGAGAGTAAAGTTCAAATCCGTTCCGTCCATTTTGAATGTCTGGTTCTGGTCCGTACCAAAATCATTATACATACGTGTTTTATTTGCGCGAATATTCGTTTGCTAACTTGAAACTAAGAAATGCCTGCAATTATTATGTTTTACCTGTTTTTCGACGTGAGTTATATAAAAACAAATAGTGATTGAATTATCAAAAATAAATTACGTGGTGGTTAACAATTGCAACGTTTCACAACTCGTGTAGTATACTAGCATTTGAGGTTAGGGAGTGTCTGTTTACCTACTCTTGGCGCTACTGAATTTTGGTAGTACCGGTTTTAAGATAGTTTTTTTCACAGATAAACAATAGTTCCAAAATATATTCGGTTTTCGGACAGAATATCTGATCGATGGATGCGGGTAAATTAATGATTTAAGGGCATAGCATGCGGGTTTTTTAAACATTGTTTATATAGGATATTTGTTGGGACCATCCAAAAAAATCGACATACGGGAAAACGACATAAACGTGAACGCAACAACAAGATTTCACTGTAGTGGGCAAAGCACTCCAATTATGGCAAGTTGAAAACATCATCATCTTAAATTCTTAGGGCAAAATATCTGTTATAATATCGGCGATTTAAACATGAATTGCGCACAATTCCGATAATTACGATATCGGCCGGTTTCGATATATCGGTACCGGTATCGGCTCAGCCCTAATTAAAATTATTATTGTTAAAAATCCTTTATCTGATGTAAAAATATTTAACTGTTTTTTTTTCTTCAATATATAGAAAATTTATTACACTGTAACGTAATTTTCTTCTATAATTTGTCCTTATTGCTCTCACCACCCCCCCTTCCCACCCTTCACTTGACAGTCAGTGGACCCTCACCCCTTTTGTTTTGAGAAATTTCTTGCCACAACACTGCATTCATAGTAGTATACAAATAAGGTGGCAAAGAGGGGTTAGAAAGTGCTGTGTCCTGTCGCAATTACTGTAGTTTTAAATGTATTCAATTCAATGGCTTGCGTGCCTTTTTCTCTCTGTGCGTATAATTAAATGTAACTGTTTATGGGTTAGTTAAATCATTGAGTTGTAGTTATCACGACTTACCACTCATCACCGTGGCCGAGATTACAAAGACACTACTGCTAGACCATAAGGATACTGACAACGGGCGAACAATGGATGTACAGTATGTGTGTTTCGAGTGTAAACGAGTTCAGAACTGCAAACGTCCTTGAGTCACCTGCTGTCGTAAGGTGTGCGGACTCAATGTGACGTTTTATTCATTGTGAGAAAATAAAAGACGAGTTATCAGAATCAAACAAACCTTTGGCTGTCACAGACAATTAGTATACGCACAGGCGGACAGTCCGTAAGCCATTTGAAGTGGCTGCTACACCTTGAAAGCGGGTGGGTGGGTAAAGGCTGTTCAATGTAAAGTGAGCACTTTTGAAAGCCCACTTAAATTTCTACTTTCAGCACATTGGTTGCGTATATTTCCGAGAACCTCTTAAAATAAACTAGGTAATTTGACTTTCAGCTGGTGTTTATATCAGCTGGCACATATGCCCACTGCATAATCATTAAATAAACTACAAAGTAATAAATATTGTAATTAGCAGTGTAAGAACATACACGTTAATTTCAGCAAAACATTTGGGTTTGTGAATATTGATTGGTGCTAACGAATCATTTTCTGTTTATACGCAACTTAATGCCTTCAACTATGGTCAACACTTCCGAGGACATAAGAAAATATGTTTGATTTAAGTCGTCAACAGAATAGTGAATATTTAAATATTCCATTTCCCGTTATAAAAACAACGCCAATATGTTTCGAAAGATAACCTTCAAAAATTTTTACAGCGGAAACTTTTAGATAACATAGTGTATTTACTCCTTCATATAGAAGACAACGTCCCTTAAACAATAGTTAGGTAAACTAAGAATTGATTTTTCACAACATGTACGAGTAGACTAATATTACATTAATACACTGGAGAGCCAAAAAAACTTGTAAATGCGTGCGTATGCAAATAACAGAGGTATGGAACCAATCAGAGTAACGCGATGCGGTCGGCAGCACCTATATAAGACAACAAACTTCTGGCAAAGTTGCTAGATCGCTTAATGCTGCTACAATGGCATGTTATCGAGATTTAAGTGAGTTTAAACGTGGTGTTATAGTCGGCGCACGAGAGATGAGACATAGCATCTCCAAGGTAGCGATAAAATTTGGATTTTCAAATACGACCATTTCACGAGTGTACTGTGAATATTGGGAATCCGACAAAACATCAAATCTTCGACATCGCTGCGCCCGGAAAAAGATCGTGAACTAACGGGACAAACGACGACTTACGACAATCATTAAACGTGACAGACGTNCGTGGTGTTATAGTCGTCGCACGAGAGATGAGACATAGCATCTCCGAGGTAGCGATAAAATTTGGATTTTTAAATAAGACCATTTCACGAGTGTACTGTGAATATTGGGAATCTGACAAAACATCAAATCTTCGACACCGCTGCGCCCGGAAAAAGATCGTGAACTAACGGGACAAACGACGACTTACGAGAATCATTAAACGTGACAGACGTGCAGCCCTTTTTCAAATTGGCGCAGATTTCAATGCTGGGGCATCAACAAGTGCCAGCGTGCCATATATTCAACGGCCCCGTCATTGATATGGGCTTTCGGAGCCAAAGGCCCTTTAGCTTTACGCCTCACCTGTGCCCGCCAACACCGCCGTTGGACTGTTGATGACTGGAAACACGTTGCCTGGCCTGACGAGTCTCGTTTCCAATTGTATCGGGCGGATGGACGTGTACGGGTATGGAGACATCCTCATGAATCCATGGACCCTAGTTGTCAACAGGGGACTGTTCAAGCTGGTGGAAGCTCTTTCATTGTATAGGGCGTCTGTAGTTGACGTGAAATGGGACCCCTGATACGTCTAGATACGACTCTAACAGGTGACAGATACATAAGCATCCTTTCCGATCACCTGTACCCATTCATGTCCATTGTGAATTCCGACGGACGTGGACAATTGCAGCAGGACAATGCGACACCCCGCACGTCGAGAGTTGCTACCGAGGGGCGCCAGGAACACTCTTCTGGTACTTTAGACACTTTCATTGGCCACCTGAATCACCAGACATCAACATTATTGAGCATATGTGGGATGCCTTACAACGTGCTGTTCAGAAGAGATCTCCACCGCCTCGCACTCCTATGGATTTGTGGACTACCCTGCAGTATTCATGGTGTGAATTTCCTCCTGCATACCTTTAGACATTAGCCGAGTCCATGCCACTTCATCTTGTGGCATTTTTGCATGCTCGCGGGGGCCCTATACGATATAAAGAAGGTATACCAGTTTTTTTGGCTCTTCAGTGTACATCACAAATCTATATTTTATTACAATACTTCGCTCAAGCAAATGGCAGGCGTTGCTATTTTATTAAGAGTACCGCAGCAACAACAATTATTATCATGGAACTAAATGGCTGAACATAATAGATCAAAATTTTGACCGCATGCTTCTACAGTAATATTTGTCACTCGATGTAAGTCTCATAAAAATTCGTCCAGCCACGCAGTTTTTAAAGCACATGACACTAAAGTTTGCTTACGAAAAAAAAAATCACTTTTCGTTTACAACTTAGAAATGGGAGACAGATGTAGATATAACTTTGCCACAATATTAAAAACACAAATCTACCCTATGAAAATGCATTTCATGAAACTGCATTCACGCATTTAATGAAGAATCTAAGTTTGTCCCAAATTACTTACCTGCAAGGATAGTAGTGAAAATTAGTACTTACTTGTCGATACATAAGCTTATACAAATTAAACCGTTTGAACAGGCTCTATAATACTGTTTTAACGTATTATTAACACTCAAGGAATGTTGCACGTTCACCCCTTTTGTTTTGAGAAATTTCTTGCCACAACACTGCATTCATAGTAGTATACAAATAAGGTGGCAAAGAGGGGTTAGAAAGTGCTGTGTCCTGTCGCAATTACTGTAGTTTTAAATGTATTCAATTCAATGGCTTGCGTGCCTTTTTCTCTCTGTGCGTATAATTAAATGTAACTGTTTATGGGTTAGTTAAATCATTGAGTTGTAGTTATCACGACTTACCACTCATCACCGTGGCCGAGATTACAAAGACACTACTGCTAGACCATAAGGATACTGACAACGGGCGAACAATGGATGTACAGTATGTGTGTTTCGAGTGTAAACGAGTTCAGAACTGCAAACGTCCTTGAGTCACCTGCTGTCGTAAGGTGTGCGGACTCAATGTGACGTTTTATTCATTGTGAGAAAATAAAAGACGAGTTATCAGAATCAAACAAACCTTTGGCTGTCACAGACAATTAGTATACGCACAGGCGGACAGTCCGTAAGCCATTTGAAGTGGCTGCTACACCTTGAAAGCGGGTGGGTGGGTAAAGGCTGTTCAATGTAAAGTGAGCACTTTTGAAAGCCCTCCTAAATTTCTACTTTCAGCACATTGGTTGCGTATATTTCCGAGAACCTCTTAAAATAAACTAGGTAATTTGACTTTCAGCTGGTGTTTATATCAGCTGGCACATATGCCCACTGCATACTCATTAAATAAACTACAAAGTAATAAATATTGTAATTAGCAGTGTAAGAACATACACGTTAATTTCAGCAAAACANCTCATTAAATAAACTACAAAGTAATAAATATTGTAATTAGCAGTGTAAGAACATACACGTTAATTTCAGCAAAACATTTGGGTTTGTGAATATTGATTGGTGCTAACGAATCATTTTCTGTTTATACACAACTTAATGCCTTCAACTATGGTCAACACTTCCGAGGACATAAGAAAATATGTTTGATTTAAGTCGTCAACAGAATAGTGAATATTTAAATATTCCATTTCCCGTTATAAAAACAACGCCAATATGTTTCGAAAGATAACCTTCAAAAAGTTTTACAGCGGAAACTTTTAGATAACATAGTGTATTTACTCCTTCATATAGAAGACAACGTCCCTTAAACAATAGTTAGGTAAACTAAGAATTGATTTTTCACAACATGTACGAGTTATATAAAGAAGGTATACCAGTTTTTTTGGCTCTTCAGTGTACATCACAAATCTATATTTTATTACAATACTTCGCACAAGCAAATGGCAGGCGTTGCTATTTTATTAAGAGTACCGCAGCAACAACAATTATTATCATGGAACTAAATGGCTGAACATAATAGATCAAAATTTTGACCGCATGCTTCTACAGTAATATTTGTCACTCGATGTAAGTCTCATAAAAATTCGTCCAGCCACGCAGTTTTTAAAGCACATGACACTAAAGTTTGCTTACGAAAAAAAAAATCACTTTTCGTTTACAACTTAGAAATGGGAGACAGATGTAGATATAACTTTGCCACAATATTAAAAACACAAATCTACCCTATGAAAATGCATTTCATGAAACTGCATTCACGCATTTAATCAAGAATCTAAGTTTGTCCCAAATTACTTACCTGCAAGGATAGTAGTGAAAATTAGTACTTACTGGTCGATACATAAGCTCATACAAATTAAACCGTTTGAACAGGCTCTATAATACTGTTTTAACGTATTATTAACACTCAAGGAATGTTGCACGTNATACAAATTAAACCGTTTGAACAGGCTCTATAATACTGTTTTAACGTATTATTAACACTCAAGGAATGTTGCACGTGTAGTATGGAACCTTTTTATGCCGTTATCGTTTCATAACGAGTGACATCTTGCAAGGTATTGACTTTTAGATTGTAAGTTCTGTGTTACATAAATACTAAATAACGGGCACATATTTATTTAATATTTCTTTATTTGAATATATTTCGCAAATACAACAAAACACACTCATCCGTAGTTTCATCAAGTTTATTCGAGGTTTAAAATGTCTACGACTTCAATTGTACGTAGCGGCACTTTTTCCTGGTCGACATATTAGAAATTCCAGACATATAAGGAACAATAAACTACTGTGTCAAAAAATAACAAACAATGCCTCCTCACTAAGAAAATGTAATTTTTTTTTTTATTTATTGCGTTAATGAATACTTTATTTCAGAAGATACAAACAAACGTTTCAAATCACGTTGGTCGTAAACCGCTGTTTAGTAGACACACAAGTGTGGACCGGACAAAAAAAAACTAAAACAAAACAATAAACCTGCTAACTTGAACGTTGTGTCAGCCTGGTGATGGTTTAGGAGAGTTAGAAACACATGTGTGGACCGGACAAAAAAAAACTAAAACAAAACAATAAACCTGCTAACTTGAACGTTGTGTCAGCCTGGTGATGGTTTAGGAGAGTTAGAAACACATGTGTGGACCGGACAAAAAAAAACTAAAACAAAACAATAAACCTGCTAACTTGAACGTTGTGTCAGCCTGGTGATGGTTTAGGAGAGTTAGAAACACATGTGTGGACCGGACAAAAAAAAACTAAAACAAAACAATAAACCTGCTAACTTGAACGTTGTGTCAGCCTGGTGATGGTTTAGGAGAGTTAGAAACACATGTGTGGACCGGACAAAAAAAAACTAAAACAAAACAATAAACCTGCTAACTTGAACGTTGTGTCAGCCCGGTGATGGTTTAGGAGAGTTAGAAACACATGGTTCAAATCACGTCACATTTTATTCTTATTTGCATACAGCAAAAAGAAACTGAACTGCAGCTGACAATAATTGTTAACTTTACTTCAAGTAAGGTGTAAAAACATGGAACTACTTCTCGTAGTTCGCTACCAACTTAATTGTGAGTATCGCAGTCATAGCTAACGTTAANGTGTAAAAACATGGAACTACTTCTCGTAGTTCGCTACCAACTTAATTGTGAGTATCGCAGTCATAGCTAACGTTAAAATATACGCAGTTAAAAGCAAAGATTTATTTTGATGGGTCAATTGCAAGAGGGGTTTTTTATCGCGAAACACCTACTTTACCTCAAATGACGTAGCATACTAGGTGGTGAAATTACGTTACACAGTCTTATCGCTATACAGGTAATTATAGGAATATGTGCAATGTTGGGGGTAAATTGTTTTGTTACAGTCTTTGTTATATGTTTATATACTTGAGCTCCATACACACTACTGCATTTGTACAGTAGGGGTGAGTGGAAGGTGTTTCATCATCATTCTTACTGCACTACATTTAAAATTCATTTACCGCAACTGATTACACGTTTGCGAAAAATGCATAAAGACATCCTCATTATTCCGTTCTAGCGACTTATTACATAAAATTGTTCCTATAAAACAAACCATATGATTAGATTTATCCAGTTTAATTTCATTCAAGATCATTTCTTTCGCACTGTTGTTTCTTACCAATTGAACAGTTTAGGAAAGCACAGAAAATTATTTTTAACTACTTACGCATTTATATAATTGCAGTACAACTAACTGTCACGTTTTCGTACAATAAATAAATGGCGAAGAAATGTTAGTAATTAAAAATAATTTTNGAAACACATGTGTGGACCGGACAAAAAAAAACTATAACAAAACTATAAACCTGCTAACTTGAACGTTGTGTCAGCCCGGTGATGGTTTAGGAGAGTTAGAAACACATGGTTCAAATCACGTCACATTTTATTCTTATTTGCATACAGCAAAAAGAAACTGAACTGCAGCTGACAATAATTGTTAACTTTACTTCAAGTAAGGTGTAAAAACATGGAACTACTTCTCGTAGTTCGCTACCAACTTAATTGTGAGTATCGCAGTCATAGCTAACGTTAAAATATACGCAGTTAAAAGCAAAGATTTATTTTGATGGGTCAATTGCAAGAGGGGTTTTTTATCGCGAAACACCTACTTTACCTCAAATGACGTAGCATACTAGGTGGTGAAATTACGTTACACAGTCTTATCGCTATACAGGTAATTATAGGAATATGTGCAATGTTGGGGGTAAATTGTTTTGTTACAGTCTTTGTTATATGTTTATATACTTGAGCTCCATACACACTACTGCATTTGTACAGTAGGGGTGAGTGGAAGGTGTTTCATCATCATTCTTACTGCACTACATTTAAAATTCATTTACCGCAACTGATTACACGTTTGCGAAAAATGCATAAAGACATCCTCATTATTCCGTTCTAGCGACTTATTACATAAAATTGTTCCTATAAAACAAACCATATGATTAGATTTATCCAGTTTAATTTCATTCAAGATCATTTCTTTCGCACTGTTGTTTCTTACCAATTTAACAGTTTAGGAAAGCACAGAAAATTATTTTTAACTACTTACGCATTTATATAATTGCAGTACAACTAACTGTCACGTTTTCGTACAATAAATAAATGGCGAAGAAATGTTAGTAATTAAAAATAATTTTAAATTCAAAGATTTCATATTTAGACAATTTCCAGTTAAGAGAATGTTCCATTCCAATGGCTGTTTACAATCCCAATTCACAACATGAAGATATTCACTTTGAAACATAGCGATTATTTGGTTAAATTCAGAAGTNACTGTTTACAATCCCAATTCACAACATGAAGATATTCACTTTGAAACATAGCGATTATTTGGTTAAATTCAGAAGTAACAGTAAACGTTTAAACAAACGTTTTATAAAGAAATCGCCAAGGAAAATATCAAAAAGTCATATGTTAAGAAAAGAAATTGGAGAGCGAGATGTGAAGTAAAAAGTACAATTTCATTGTACCCGAACATAGAAAATCAGTAAAAATTTTACATTCTTAAACCATAAATGTTAGGCATGTTTTACGGCACTGAATTGTCTTATGATTCTTTTTATTCTACAGGTATTGGAAATACGAACATTTTGTTATTCATGGACAAATGTAGTTATGTTGTTCTCATAGCAGAGAAACGCACCACTAACTACTGTTTTCTCTAAAGCAATACAGCACACTATTACAGTACACAATTATCTGGCCAAAGCGTTATGATACTGACCAGAAAGAAACATAATGTTATTTTACTTCATAATATTAACATATCACGATACATACTCTCATTTTAGTTTAGATACATGTAAAAAATTCGCATATTCTTATTTCCAAAATGTAACCCACGTGAATAAAACGAGTTTAGAGTAAGCAAGCATTCGAACAGTACGATTATCTTCCAGGGCAAAAAGAAATAATGTGTTTAGTTTTTTGAAGTTATACATCTTTTAGTGTGTTGAGGGTAAAACTTTAGTTTGCAACGGAAGTTGCGCGCGCACAGTGTAACGAAATTTGACAGTGAACGTGGTAGGGGTATGACCCAACGAGCATGCGCGTATCGTCTAGCTATATACAAACGCAAGGTACACAACATAGCAGGTAGTTATATTTGAAACCGACAGAAAATCAGTTCATGTAATAAGCAAATTGAAAAACATTTCATTTATATTAGTAATTCATTGTGAATATATATATATATATATATATATATATATATATAATTTATAAATTTTACTTACATTGTACCGTGAAAAAAAATTTACTAAAATTAATTGTGTAATACATTTTTTTAAGTTTTTTCAAGTATTATAGTTTAATATGTTGAAAAACCAAGAGTTTCTATTATTTGAGGATAATAGGTTAAAAGGCCATGAGTTTATATTATGTCACGCCAAAGAAGTATAACTTCTAACGCGCGTACTTATGTATATGCACCCATTTTTTATACGGTATTTCGATAGTCGAAATTTTACGGACACTTTCAGGAAATGCCGTCAAACTTCTCAAATTAAGTGTGGGAGATTAGTTTCTTTGTTTCAAATTTTCCCGTTTTATATATTTTACTATCTATGAGGTTTTAATTTTTTAGAAAGGCCAATGTTGAAGATAAAACATATACCTAGTAGTATCCCTAATTATCTAAGAGTTTAGCAGGAAGGGAATAGAACATCACCCAAAAGAGTAACGTTTCAAACTTGTCAGACAGTAGTCGATACTACTGCAGTTTTTATAAATTTCCTTGGAAAAGTGGTAAATTCTCTAAAAATTTTTAATTTCGATAGGCGATGATACCGGTGAGAAACAGAGTGAAATTCATATGTCGCTTCATTGCTGTTTTTTTTAAATTTAGAGTACACCATCAAAACAGTTTTATGGTTTTCAGCAGAGAAATTAAATTAAAATATTTTACATACAACTTGAGCGAAAGTGCACGACTAACGACTACGTTATATTTACCAACACACACTTAATAAAATATGGAGATTACAGAAAATTGTTTATGAAATTGATGTCTTCGAAATTATACTCTAAACTTTAACACGACAGAATACAATTCTGATGTAAGATGCCCACTTACGTTAATTAATTTTACTTTTGTCGCATTTATGAGCAAGGCAATGGGCAGGCGTGGAACCAATACATATCCGTATATTCATGGCATAATAACGAAGATGAACATTTAGGTAGCTTCAATATAATTTAATGCAGGAATGCCATTATGCGTTTAATAAGACGCAATAGATAAAATAAAGATTATCTTTAACATACTGGGCCCTTGAAGAATTATATACATGAGCGCACTTCTACTTGCATGTCTAAAATTTTTTTTTAATAGGTGTTGTTTTATTAATTCTGCACACCATTTCATGTTCGAGAAAGGCGGACCTCTTGGTATTCATATGAAATAATAAAAATACAGCTTTACCACCGTTTTCGAATTTTTCAAATTATGAAATAAACTATCCATAACTTTAAACGCTACAGATTATAAGTTATTGGGTGAATGCGATGTCATATCTTCGAAGAAAACTTTTCATGTCAGCCAGGAGAAAAAAAAATTTAGCAATGTAACCAACTACCAATTTTTTGAGGCGGTTTCATCACAAAACAGAAATATCTTTCGAATAACCAGAACAATTATGTTTTTTTAAGCCATATTCTGAATAAATTGATGTTCTCAAATTGTCGAAGATTTCAATGCTAGGTCATCAACAAGTGCCAGCGTGCCAACTATTCAACGGACCATTATTTATATGGGCTTCGGAGCCTAAGGCCCACTCGTGTACCGTTGTTGACTGCACGACACAAATATTTACGCCTCGCCTGGAAACACGTTGCCTGGTCTGACGAGTCTCGTTTCCTATTGTATCGGGCGGATGGACGTGTATGGTTATGGAGACATCCATATGAATCCATGGACCCTTCATGTCAACAGGGGACTGTTCAAGATGATGGAGGCTCTGTCATGGTATGGGGCGTGTGCAGTTGGCGTGAAATGGGACACCTGATACGTCTAGATAAGACTTTGACAGGTGACAGATACGTAAGCATCCTGTCCGATCACCTGAACCCGCACATGACCATTGTGCATTCCGACGGACGTGGACAATTCCAGCAGGACACTGCGACACCCCACACGTCAAGAGTTTCCACAGAGTGGCCCCAGGAACACTCTTCTGACTTTAGAAACTTTCATTTGCCACCTAAATCACCAGACATGAACATTATTGAGCATATCCGGGATGCCTTGCAACGTGCTGTTCAGAAGAGATCGCCACCGCCTCGCACTCCTATGGATTAGTGGACTGTCATGCAGGATGTATGGTGTGAATTGCCTCCTGCTATCTTCAGACAGTAATCGAGTCTATGCCACGTCGTCTTGCGGTACTTCTGCGTGCTCGCGGGGGCCCTACACTACATAAGGCAGGTGTACCAATTTTTTTGGATCTTCAGTACANTTAGGCAGGTGTACCAATTTTTTTGGATCTTCAGTACATCTTGTTCTATTTACTGTTAATAATTTAACTGCTCTTATAATTCAAAGGTACTAAAGAGTTAAAAATTTTAAATAAATTTATTTTAATATCTTCATATTAAATTTAAAAATAATTTGTTAATTGGCAGCTGTATTTTACAAAAATATACACAAATAACGAAAGATAGAGACAAACTGAGTGTGAGATAGAATAAATTATATTTTATGGAATGATTAAAATCCCTCTGCGATGTATTGAAAATGGAAGTACATAGTTAGAAGTAAACGNTAAATTATATTTTATGGAATGATTAAAATCCCTCTGCGATGTATTGAAAATGGAAGTACATAGTTAGAAGTAAACGCGAAAGATTTTATTTATACGTGCAAAACTAGTGCAGGTGGTAATATTTCCCTTCCAGTGAATACCTCTCTTTCTTTCTGTGGGCTGTACAGCCTACTATAACATTTATTATTTTTCATTATCCAGTTGTTATCACAAGCTAAATATGTACGTTGTATTACTTATTTCAATCGAAATGCTGCACATTTCATTCAGTTATATCGTTAGTTATTATAAAAATAAAGGACAGCCACTCCCCAAAATTATAGACCTTTATTTTGCCAAACAGGAGACAAATTTTGCACTGAAATTAAAGCTAGTATATGATTATGTGAGAATATTTCATAAAATTTTACATTAACTACAATCTGTAATTTTAATTTTGGTTTCGTTTTTTTAAATTAAAGTATACAAGCAAGCTTTCTGCAGAAAAAAAAAGATTCTTTTGACTCCTAAAAATAAAGAGTAAAAATTATAATTTTATTGTTTCACGCTGTATAAATTCAGCCGATGCACGCTTCTTTGCTATAAAGTCGTAAAAAATAAATAAAATAAAAATTAATCCTTATGATATTACCACCAATGGTAATTATGTTTTCAGCACCCTTCCATTTCTGCATTTCCTTTGTTTTAATTATTTATTATATTAAGTTTCAAAAGCGAATTTAATTTTGCATTCAACTGAAAAACGTACGCCTAAAGAAACACGATGCTTTTGAAGTATGCGTGTTCCATATCTGTGAGAGGTTTTTTTGATCATAATTTCTGTACGATTAAAGTTCCCTTCTCTTTTGTATGTTTTCTCGCCGGGCTTGCTGCAAACTGGAATCACAGAGTGTAAATGGCAAAATAACGTGCCTGTTCCAGGGGCTGGCCGAGGCCGCGCTCGTCCTTTGTTCTCGCTGGATGTTCTCCCCGGGGTGATGTCACGGGATGGGCAGCTATTCCCCGCCAAGGCAGCCGACATGACAGCGTAGAAAAAGCACGGCTTCTCCGCCCCTTACATTCCACCCCTCAGCCCTAGTTCTCTCTCGCTCTCTCTCTCTCTCTCNAGAAAAAGCACGGCTTCTCCGCCCCTTACATTCCACCCCTCAGCCCTAGTTCTCTCTCGCTCTCTCTCTCTCTCTCTCGTGCGGCCCGAGGGGCGTAACTCTCCCGACTGGACGGCGTTTTGCAAACCACCGGTCANTCTCTCTCTCTCTCTCTCGTGCGGCCCGAGGGGCGTAACTCTCCCGACTGGACGGCGTTTTGCAAACCACCGGTCATGGCCGCACACGACATATGCCGCTCGACAAAAAGCCGCTTCCGTGGACGAAGCTTGTCTGCGGGTTCCTACTGCCAGCCGCTATGCAAATTTATTTTTTAAAAATAATTCGTTATTAAAACTCTGAACATATTTTTTTCAAACGAGGATCCGTTGTAGATTAATTAAAGCGAGGGAAAACCATCATCCATGGGCTTCTTTTAGAATGTAAAACTATCACACGTGGTTCGAATTCAGAGCAGAAGTACTACGTGTTGACCACCTTTAAAAGCACAATTATTTTAAAAGCAAACGAGCTACATATCTACATTTGGGGAGAATACCTTGTGCGCCACTTTTTGGCTTATTTGCAGTTGATCGGACAGTTTAGAAGGCACTGCTCAGTTAATGCATGCTGCCCATCATGTATGCTTTCGCGTACAGGTAAAGAAATATTATACTGCTGTGCTTAGAAACAAGGGTTAATGCTTAAGTCAAGTGACATTACGAAATCAACAAAAAATGGTTTTTCTTACGCTAATGTTTCAATTGTATATCTAAAATGAAAATATGCATATTTCAAACACAATTTATCCAAACATCTTGTTCTATTGAGCCTATAAAATATAGTACAGTATATCCTAATTAACTTAGACCATTACTCTCAGTCAATACTTCAGTCGTTGTTGCCATTATATCTAACGAATTCCTTCTTTGAGATACCCATAATTTGCATCTTTTGCCCAGATAGAGTTGTTGGTGGTTCCCTCATCTAGACTGATAAATGCGAGGTTTCATGCAGAAATACCTATTGTTCAGCTTTCTCTGGCAATTTATGCTCTTTCCGAAACGCTGTTGTAGGCATATGGAAATTGTATGTTACAGTAGTGACATGACTGTTTCCGCCATTGTTTTCATAGTAGTGTGCATTGCCTTTAATGCTTTATCATTGTGTATGGTCTCTGAGATAACCCTCGCACATATGTTGTGGAGACTCTGAGATAACTCTCCTGGCTTGGAATGCAGGCATGTGGTGTATATCATCTAGCAGTACGGTCTTAAATGATAATTTCATTTGGGAATACTGTGAGATAGCCCTCCTGCCTTGGCTTGAAGAGCGTGAAGTATTTCATCTTGTAGGAAGGACTTACACATCAATTGATTTTGGGAAGATAATGAGATAACTCTCCTGGCTTCGAATACAAGCACGTGGTGTAAATTATTAGTAGGAGGGCCTTAAGCGATAATTATTTTTGGGAAGACTCTGAGATAATCCTTCTGGCTTGGAATGCAAACGCATGAAGTATACGGCCTCGTAGGAGGGGAATTAAATGATAATCGAATTTGGGAAGACACTAAGATTAATGCTCCCGGCCACTGCTTGTAGTATTTTTGTTAGGCGTAGGTAGACTGGTTGCAGTAGTGATTTCAACAAGCATAACGAAACCTATATTTATATGTTTCTAAAACGACCATGGAATCACTCTTTACAGTGAAAACCATATATATGTTCGGAATATATAGAAATGAATATGTATTTTTTCTCCTTTGGTGTAACTTATGCGGTCAATCTTTGTTTGCATGTGTTGATGAGACCTTTAGAATATGATATGCTGAATTAAGTACCTATCGTGCCACGACAATAAAACAAATCTGTGTTATCCAAAAAGGCTGGCTGTCCTTGGTTTAGAAGGTTGAGAGAACGATATGAAAAAATAAACAAGTTGTCCACATGTGTGCGTGCAGCTTTCAGACGGGGNTTGGGAAGATAATGAGATAACTCTCCTGGCTTCGAATACAAGCACGTGGTGTAAATTATTAGTAGGAGGGCCTTAAGCGATAATTATTTTTGGGAAGACTCTGAGATAATCCTTCTGGCTTGGAATGCAAACTCATGAAGTATACGGCCTCGTAGGAGGGGAATTAAATGATAATCGAATTTGGGAAGACACTAAGATTAACGCTCCCGGCCACTGCTTGTAGTATTTTTGTTAGGCGTAGGTAGACTGGTTGCAGTAGTGATTTCAACAAGCATAACGAAACCTATATTAATATGTTTCTAAAACGACCATGGAATCACTCTTTACAGTGAAAACCATATATATGTTCGGAATATATAGAAATGAATATGTATTTTTTCTCCTTTGGTGTAACTTATGCGGTCAATCTTTGTTTGCATGTGTTGATGAGACCTTTAGAATACGATATGCTGAATTAAGTACCTATCGTGCCACGACAATAAAACAAATCTGTGTTATCCAAAAAGGCTGGCTGTCCTTCGTTTAGAAGGTTGAGAGAACGATATGAAAAAATAAACAAGTTGTCCACATGTGTGCGTGCAGCTTTCAGACGGGGGGTCCGCGTGTTCTTGCATGCATGCACTGTTCTACTGACAGCGGTGGGCGGCGTCTGGGCGATGGTGTGTGAATCGTATTTTCTCGGCGAGTCGTCGGCTTTGAGCACAGCTTAACTGCAGCGTGATATCAATATTTGCGACACTCGCGCTAAAGTGTGTGTGTGTGTGTGTGTGTGTGTGTGTGTGTCGCCTCGGTACAAAAACGTATTTTCTCGGTAGAGCTGCGCANCCTTCAAACAATATATATATATATATATTTCCGCAACTCATGTGTGTGCCGCTTGCAGCCGTTGCCTTGCGTGTCCTTGCCTGGGAGGTTAATAATAATATTTAATCATACTACTTTACATATTGGTTAATATATATATTTCCAATAAAAATGCTATTCTAAGCATTGTATCACATAGTGTCTAGTGAAATGTCGTAAAAGCAAGACCTACAATGTACGGGTCTGCTGTACGTGTGTAAGTATGATTGGTTCACTACTTTACATATTTTTTTATATATATTTCCGAAACTCATGTCAGGGGCTAGGATGTGCATTATAAATATGTCTTCCTAAGCATTGTATCATATAGTATCTCGTGAGATGTCGTGAAAGCAAGACCTACAATGGACAGGTCTGCTGTACATGTGTAAACATGAAACAATTTACGTATCGTCGAGTTTGGGAAGATTCTCTGATCACTGTCCAGGCTTTTCATGCACAATATATATATATATATATTTCCATCGCTCTCGCGCTGGGGGAGTAACGGTAAAACCATGTAAACGTTTTTTTCTCTCTCTCGGCGAGATGGGGGGACTATAACATATTATTATTATTATTAATATTATTATTATTAAGCAACTTCGAGTTAATTTTTTTCTCATAAAAACCTATTTTCTCGATGCGCCCAGCCACTTGTGTCTCGGAAGTGGACGCGCGCGTACATGTATGTAAGTATGGTGCATGACTTCTATTTTTGTCATACTGACTGATCGTACAGCCTGGCTGCCACATATATATGTCATGGAGGCGTGGTGGGCGTCTCTCTCTTAGGGACATGCCTGTCCCCTGCCCTGTGAATGCAGGAGCACGAAGTGTGCACTCTATCCGCTACTCTACCGAGGCCCCCATCGAAATGGAATGCTTGTGGGTGCCATTTAATTTGTCATCTATCTGTTCCATCACTGCGACACCTCGTAGCAAGAGATTGCAAGTGCGTGGTGTTTTTTTACATGTGCACTCTATCTGCTACGCTACCGCATATATCCCCAAACGTACTCAAAGTTTGATTTCGGATGTCGAGTACTTAGAGCAGATTTGTACTAAGTTTATTCGTCATCCCTTCCAATATCTTGCTGAGATTAGTCTGTAAGCTGCCTATGCTCTCCAGCTGCGTAAGTAATGTGTTAAGCATAGACGAACCTGCATGTGACGCATTAAGGCGGTCGTCTAGTTTCGCGGACATGATTGTAAACCTCTTAATATCGAACTGCTCTAGCTTTGTCTCGACTGCTGTGAGCTTGACGTCCACACCACTCAGCTTGTCTGCGCTCTAGGTCGCTATATGCAGATTATCTCTCAATGTTGCAGAGAGGGTTGCAAGGGACCTGTTGTGCTTCCATGGCACGCAGCTTGCTTGCCACTAGGCATTGCATGTTATTGGTTAAAGTCTGAAAATGTTTCATTGTGGTGAGGGACATCGTACTAATGGCACCGGGGTTCGCGTCTAATTTCTTACTTATTGCTTGCAGCGCGGTCGTGGCATTAAGATAACTGCCTAGTTTCGCACGCCCATGTCGTTCATGGTTTTGTAATTAAGGAGACTGTCTAGTTTCGCAGCGAGACCGCTAACTTGGCCGCCTACATAGTTAATTTTCTTCTCCATAGCTGCAAACGCATCGCCTAACANTCTTACTTATTGCTTGCAGCGCGGTCGTGGCATTAAGATGACTGCCTAGTTTCGCATGCCCATGTCGTTCATGGTTTTGTAATTAAGGAGACTGTCTAGTTTCGCAGCGAGACCGCTAACTTGACCGCCTACATAGTTAATTTTCTTCTCCATAGCTGCAAACGCATCGCCTAACAAGCCAAGTTTCCCTGCATCGCTGGATATGTTGCTCAACTGGGCGCCCAGCTTTGTGTACAGTACGTTCGTGTTGGTGAACAGACGGCCTTCCATGGCATCGAGCCGTTGCATCGCTGCGACACCCATTGAAAAGGAATGCTGGAGTGTGACATTTAACTTGCAATCTAAGGAGTATCTATTGGGACATGACTGCCCTCGCCTGTGAATGCGATACCATGAAGTTGTCCTTTACCTATTGCGTCACCACGGCACCCATTGAAATGGAAAACAAGAGCGTGGAGTGCCGTAGCCCAAGGCAGGCATTTCTCTTTGGACATGTCTGCCCTCATCTGTGAATGTGGGAGCGCTAAGTTTTAACATGCACTCAACCAATTGCGTCACCACATAACCCATTGAAATGTAATGCTATAGCGTGGTGTCTCGTAGCCCAAGGAAGGCGTCTCTCTTGGGACACATCTACCCTCGTCTGTGAATGCGGGAGCATGAAGTTGTGCTTTACCCATTGCATCACCACAGCAATAATAGAAATGGAATGCTAGAGTGTGAATTCCCATAGCCCTCCAAAGCTGTCATGGCTGGCGTCTCTCTGTTGGGAGCCGTCGTTGGTGCATGAATGCAAGAGCATGGAGTGGCACTCTACCCATTGCATCACTGCGGCACCCTTGCTATGAAATGCGAGAGCGTGAAGTCCCATAGCCCTCCGAAGCTATGTCGTGGCTGGCGTCTCTCATTTGGGAGCCGCTGTCGGTACATGAATGCAAGAGCATGGAGTTACGATCTACCCATTGCGTCACTGCGGCACCCTTGCTNCATGGCTGGCGTCTCTCTGTTGGGAGCCGTCGTTGGTGCATGAATGCAAGAGCATGGAGTGGCACTCTACCCATTGCATCACTGCGGCACCCTTGCTATGAAATGCGAGAGCGTGAAGTCCCATAGCCCTCCGAAGCTATGTCGTGGCTGGCGTCTCTCATTGGGGAGCCGCTGTCGGTACATGAATGCAAGAGCATGGAGTTACGATCTACCCATTGCGTCACTGCGGCACCCTTGCTATGGAATGCGAGAGCGTGAAGTCCTGTAGGCCTCCGAAGACTCGAGGCTATTTCGTGGCTGGCGTCTCTCTGTTGGCAGCCGTTGTCGGCGCGTGAATGCAAGAGCATGGAGTTGCTTTCTACCCATTGCGACACCGTGGCACCATGAATGCCAGACAATGACATAACGACTGGGCAGTGTTTTTGGGAGCCACAACCAACATGGCTGACTCCTTGGTATTGGCTTAGGGAGCCATGAACAAACCTGACCACCAGGGAATGAGCGAGAAAAAATAATTTTGTGGATCTTTTGAAACGTTAAGAAATTTTTTTAAACTTTTGAAATATAAAATCACACTTTTGAAATATTGAATGAATCTTATAAAAACATTAATTTTGAAAAAAATAAGTTTTTGTATATTAAGTTTTTGAAAATAATTTACCAAAATTTTGGAATTTTGAGGCATTTTGGCTAATTTTGCCAAACTTTGGCACTGGCTGCCAAGATGGCATTGCTGAAGTGGAATGCAAACCGATGAGTTTTGTAATTTCCTTCCCAAACTTCTGTGTCCCTGTGTCCGTCAAGATGCTGTCTTCGAACATGCATTATCTAACTANTTTGTAATTTCCTTCCCAAACTTCTGTGTCCCTGTGTCCGTCAAGATGCTGTCTTCGAACATGCATTATCTAACTACTGAAAATATTTTTTTTTACTGTTTCTGTAAATGTGGTTCTATAAATTTTGTACTCTGGGCGCTATGGAACCACAGGCGAGCAGAACTGTCTCACAAATTTTTATTTTTCTTTTATAAAACTAACAATGTTTCCTGTTGTTGAGTTGTGCAAAAATGTAATTACTTTTGTTGTGACTGTTTAAAGGCATTGCTAATAATGCTAATATTTGTCTTTTGCAAATCCAGTGCTTGAAATTATTATCTTCAATGAAAATTCTGATAACATATGGTTTTCTAAACTGTTCCGCTTTATTATATTGTTTTACATAAAAAGTTTATTTAAATATTCTTATTTATTCTACAGTAAATGTCCAACATACTTTTAATAAAATTAAAATTTTAATTNGAAAGTTTATTTAAATATTCTTATTTATTCTACAGTAAATGTCCAACATACTTTTAATAAAATTAAAATTTTAATTCTTGTATCTGTAGTATATTTTTCAAAAACACCGTACACGAGAAAACTTTATAGTAATCTTTTGAAAGCTCCAGTAAGAAAGAAAATATTTTTCTGCTGTGATAAGTAAAATCCGCTTTATTCTTTTAAAAGTTTCTCTTTTTCTTATAATGCGATTATGGGTATATCCAGTAAAGTTTTTTAGAATGCGAAATATTTTATTTTAAAATTAATTCAACCAAATACGACTTAAAAACTACATAATTTTATTTTCCAATCAGAATGTACTGCTGGCTGTTATCATGGAGACGAAAAAACCTATTTGTTATTCAACATGTTTCTGAACAGTTTAACGATCGTAACATATATGAATTTAGAGAAATTATCTTTATAAACAAATTTCTTTACTTCTGCTTAAAGAAAAGAACACAAAAAATAAGATCGTGTGAAATACGTGAAAAAGTGTCATTTTTACCTCGAGAACAATCNGCTTAAAGAAAAGAACACAAAAAATAAGATCGTGTGAAATACGTGAAAAAGTGTCATTTTTACCTCGAGAACAATCGATATATAAGCGATAACATGGATAAAACGCTCATTTTCAAACAAAATACTAGATTGATCTTAGTAATTACACGCACATATATAAACACAAAGGTGAATCTATGTGTGTTTACGAGAGTAATTTTTAAATATTTTGTAATCATGCAGAAGTGGTTAGTCCTGAATCATCTCTTGTCAGCTTCTTTGGCGCAGAGAAATGCGTCTTTTCTACATATATTTTCTCTAAATTCTGCTTGATAATTTAAAGTTGTGTATTTAATGCAGCGAAGAGCAGTAAAATTGTGATAGTATGCCAGGCTTCCATGGTAATAGCACTAAACTCTTTGGTCTGCACTGTGGGGGATATAGCCTCTAGGGCAATCACATATTACATCGGTCTGATTGGAGTATCTTCGCTTAAACTAGGTTGCTTGTTACCTTCTCTCATTCTGTGGTTTATCACTCTATCACACCTTAAAATTTATATTGCTGCTGTAGATATACATTTTAGTGGCCACAGGTCAAACAAGTGAGGCTGAGAACCTGAGGAACATTAATAGAATTTCTTTACAACAATATTTATCTGAAGTGTGGGAAACAAGTAAAAACGATTATCAGCAGCCTACAATTTCGACAATTGCAGTTTTAATAAAATTATCGGCCTCTATTGCTAATAATTATAATTCGCTCTCAGTGTACTATGGATAGATGAGAGAGTGTCTGCGTTAATATAGATTTAAAGGAAGGTTATTTTTTTTACAGCACAAGGACATGAGGGTGACAGCTCTAGCTGTCGAAATGCTGCAAATGGTAGGAAAGCTGTTCAAATCGTTTTGTGTGTGTCTTGCTCCACCGTTAACGAGCAGGACCCAGCGGGCTTTAGCATAGCTGTGCATAATCGTTAGGTGAGAACACTAAATAAACGAAGATGGCCGTGGATGAGTTGTGGGTGGGTGGAGGAGGGATGTTGTAACTGTAACTTGCGTGGTAATGAAGAAGCAGCCGGCTGTTCTTGTCCGCCCCTGTTACCAGGTGACTTATGCCGCCGTTATTTAAATGAGGCTGCTCGACGAGAAGAGGATGGGGTGGTGGGAGCGAGTAACGAGTTTCGTTGAGGAGGTGGTGGTTGAGCGGGGAAGGAGTAAAGATAGAAGCAAGTTTCTTAGCGAACTAACAGCCTCGGGGTGTTCTGTGTGGTGGTGCGAGANGCAACGAGTCAATTAGCTGAGGACATGCCTAGCGGTGACGTACTGTCGCCACTGTACACGCCGGAAATCAGGTTAACCCTCTGTCGGCCTGAGAACAAGCCGAGGCAATAACCTCGAGCGCGTGCTCCAGAATCGCCACGCTTCCCCTACTTGGATTGCGGCCGTCTAAAAGGCCTCTACCTTGACATCTTTGTTGTTCAGGTGCACGTTGAATTTAATTCAGACAACGGTATTCACACTTCGGTTTTTACAATTTACAAATACAAACCTGGTGAAATATTGCGTTTACCTCTAAGAACTGTTGACTACAGTGAATAAATATAATCAACAATAAAACTATAATGTGTGTGTATTTGTGTGTGTGTGTGTGTGTGTGTGTGTGTGTAACGTTGAACTGCAACCAAGCGTAATATTTCGCTGTATAAGCAATATCATTTTTGTGTTTATGTTTTAAATGTAAATAGTTTATTGATTTAATTAAATGTTTTTTTTATTGTAACAAGTCCTGGCGACTGAAGCGTGCCGAAAATTTAGCGTACGCTTATTTGCCTAGTTTAGTATGTATAAGTTATTTTCACAATTGTTCATTATGTTACTCTAGCACAAACTTGTAAAGCAGGACTGTAGATAGTTAATTCACAATTTATAGGAACTTGCAATACGCTTGCAAAACTAGTACTATGTTTTCAACAGCACGGTAAAGATCGTCAGCAACAGACTATTCTCATGAATTGTTCCGCCGACAGTCAACAAATAACAATGTTCTCACATTTCGTTTTTCCATACTTATCTAGTAAGCGACCGCTCTTAATGCTATGAGATGATGAATTCACCGGCAAAAGCGAAAGTGTGGTCAATCGTAATGTAATAGTGTTGAGGAAAAACAAAGTATGTTAGGTTTTTATTCCTAGTCCGTGCCTCTAACACAACCTGGCCTTTAAGGAGCAAACCATTACCCATTAAGCACAGGTAAAAAAAGTTATCTACATTTCCAAAAAGATCCTTGGAAATCGTGTTGCCAAAAATATGTTTTATAGCAATTAGAAAATGTTTCTTGTAATTCATATTTGTAATATTACAAATCAGGGGCTTGCGTTTAAACTTACATTATTGTGAAGTGGAAATAATTTTATCTGTTTGGCTTATAGGGAAAATAAGTCGAGTTTATGTGTTTTTTTTTAGTGTAGAAAACCAATGGAATGAGAAAATGACAAAAGAGAGAACATTTTCTTTCGAAATATAATACAGGAAAAAAAATAGCGTAGGCGGTACGTGGACTCGAATACACGTCCNATGTTAGGTTTTTATTCCTAGTCCGTGCCTCTAACACAACCTGGCCTTTAAGGAGCAAACCATTACCCATTAAGCATAGGTAAAAAAAGTTATCTACATTTCCAAAAAGATCCTTGGAAATCGTGTTCCCAAAAATATGTTTTATAGCAATTAGAAAATGTTTCTTGTAATTCATATTTGTAATATTACAAATCAGGGGCTTGCGTTTAAACTTACATTATTGTGAAGTGGAAATAATTTTATCTGTTTGGCTTATCGGGAAAATAAGTCGAGTTTATGTGTTTTTTTTAGTGTAGAAAACCAATGGAATGAGAAAATGACAGAAAAGAGAACATTTTCTTTCGAAATATAATACAGGAAAAAAAATAGCGTAGGCGGTACGTGGACTCGAATACACGTCCNGAGAGAACATTTTCTTTCGAAATATAATACAGGAAAAAAAATAGCGTAGGCGGTACGTGGACTCGAATACACGTCCTTCGCTTAAATAACTCGCAACTTTAATCATACGACCAATATAACTCATTACTCACATATTGGGAATAAGTGATGTTAACGAATTAGAGAATTGCTGCGCCTCTTAATGCCATTAAATTTCTCACGCAGACTGCACTTTGCACAGTTGTAGTTGTTTAATAGCAGAATGTATGGTTTTATTAATGTGCGTCAGGACAACAATTATCTGCACCAAATACCTACACATAATAGTACATTACGGTTACGAGTAACGTAATTATTTCAGTTTATTATTATTGTGGAAGTTAAAACATGAACAATTAATGTGTAATAACTTCACGGGTTTTTAGGTTGTCTTTATTTTTCTACTGAGATAATTTTAGTGGTTGTAAGTCATTTAGGTTGTTTACACTTGCGATAAGTTTTTTTTTTTGCCTGCAACTACGCTTTATATATCATCCATAATTTTTTAGCCAACAGTTACATAAGGTTATAAAATTTGGTTGTCTGCCATTTGGCCTGAGACGTGAGTACGTGTCAGCAGGCCCGTTGTACAAATATTTCTTGGTGTCTAATACAAACACGGCTCTTGTAACTTTTAAAACGAGTAGTTTTAGAATAAATGTTTTGTACTGTTACAAACTTTGTAAAATAACTAATAGTTACTTAGTAAAAATTAAATGTTTTTAATATGTATCCGCTGCAGTACAGCGTTCTAGTATCTGAATTCGTTAGATAGAACATCAATGGAACTTGGCAAGCGGAACAGAAGCATGCACAAACTACATCAGTTGGCCATTCGGTAAATAATAACATTAAACGAAAGCATATTTCTTTGGAGTATCAAAACCTTTCAAAATAATGACAAAGCACACCAGGCGGGAAGAGGATGGCATAAGCACTAATTAAAATTTGCTAATTCTATTTCATTACTTGAACTCCATTTGTTCATAGTTGTTCTTCATTTGTGAGTGCATAAGAGGTGCAGAACTGTAATGAAATTAATGTATTTTGGGAAATAAAAAATATAACCACATTAAGATTTTAGACAGGTGCCTTTGTACCTTATAAACACCACAACAGTGAGCTTTACTAAAGAAATACCTTGAGAAAAAAGTTTTATTGAATGAAACAAATTTTTTTTGGGCAATCAAATAATTTTTTTTTATAGAGACAGTAAACTATTTTGCTGTTGAAACAAAATTATAATGTTTTTATTTGGTTGCCCCAAACTAAAGCTTGGTTGGCGCAACTAAAGACCTCTTTTGTCTTTATGTACATTTAACAGTTTCTTTTAATAAAGAAAGTAATGGAAGCCCAACTGAGATTGTAACCAATGTCGTTTTCGTCGCAGCACTACGATCTAGCAACCTCATATAAACACATTATTGATGTAATCAGAATGTTTTTAAATAGATACATGTCAAATACTGGACAACTTTCTTAGATAAGTACTTCCAGTTTTGCAGCTTTACTTTTCATTTCCCCATTTAACTTGTTTCATTATAATATATGGGTCATTATTAATCATCAATAAAAGCATTGATTAACAATCTTTCTATCCCAACTGTCACAAGAAATATAAAAAAAACTTTCAAGCTGTATTTTCCAACGAAGGCTAAATGCCTTCGTATGGACAAACAATAATAAAATTCAAATTATTGAACTTAATATTTTGTTAGCTGTCTAATTTCTTTTAGCCCAACAAAGAAGTATTTTTTTTAAAGCACGTATTTTTTTGGATGAAGTTGCTTTTCAATTTGTTGCTTTTCAAGATTTGATTTGTCAACCAAATATTTTATTGCGACAAATAAATATATTTTTGNTGCTTTTCAATTTGTTGCTTTTCAAGATTTGATTTGTCAACCAAATATTTTATTGCGACAAATAAATATATTTTTGGCCATTTACAAACAAGTATTTTGTTGGCGGGAACAAACATTTTTCTTAGTGCCATTTCACATTACCACTTTGCCCAGATGATAGAAAGTAACATTTTACGAAGTAAAGAGTCCTCGGCAAAAAAAATCTCTAGTTAATCTTAACCTGAGATAATCTAATGGTATAAACACGATTAACTGTGTAAATAAAAGANGCAAAAAAAATCTCTAGTTAATCTTAACCTGAGATAATCTAATGGTATAAACACGATTAACTGTGTAAATAAAAGACGTACGGGGGGTGTAAAATAACATTTTGCACTGAATGACTGTGCGGTATTTTTTTAATACTCTACTACATCAATTAGATCCATTGGGACTTTTTATAAGAATCTCATAATTCGCCAGTGCCGTTTGGAGATTTCTTACGTGATCAAGTCGTTTCAGTCCCAGGCGTGACGAGAGTGTTGTACTGGTGTACTGCGCAACCTATCACAACGGAGAAAGTTGAGAAGGAGAAGAAAGAGACAGAGAGAAAAAAAAATATTTTGGGAAACTTCAACCGAGTTCCCTCCGACATGAAACGCAGAGAGAAGTTTAATATTTCCTTCGCACCCACATCTACCGCCTTTTCTCCTGCAGATCTCACGTTCCAACCACTGGCATGCAAAGAACTTGGGAAATATCACATAAAGTTGGAGATATCGCAATGAAAAAAAAAACTTCATGGCACGAATATACATAAAGAGTGGAAGAATTTGAACCGGCTTGTGGCGATTTGCGCGATTATTCATGGACTTCTAGAACACCTGGTTTGGCTGGACCCTCCCTTGAGCTTTGGTCGAACTCCACAATAAAAGATTCTTTTCCTGTTTCCCTTACCCAGAAGCCCCTCCCTTCCACACACCCCTTCTCGACTACAAATTGGAAAAAGAAAACGAGGAAATGTTGTGAGAGTCACATAATTTTTCGCGCTAGTATCTGGTTGGATGTAATGCGGAAGGAAGGAAAAGTTAGAGAAAAAGTAAGAAGGGGTGGGCGTGGAAATTTGCATAATACTTCTTCGCTGTAGCGCTAATACTTCAAAAGGAAATAGAACTGATAAATTGCTAATGTAATTGCTGGAGCCTGCGGCTTCGGGCAGCGTGATTTGTGTGGAAACTCCGCGCTCTATGTATGTAAACTGGGCTTTTAACTGGGCTCTGAGGCAGTCGAGTCAATGTACTATGCTGTAGTTGGCTTTATAAGGCGAAATATCAGATGTTGTAGTAATATTACATGGTATGGCTTAGTGAGAGTTGCAAATTTATTCCTAAAAAACCAAAACATTGTTTTTAAAATAATTTTTAAAATAAGTCTGGTTGTACCCAAAACCATAGACTTATGTTATTACAGCCGAAATTATGATTTAAATGCGCACATAAATTTTTATTTCTTTGGTGTTTTATTTATGTTTTCGTTAGATATTTAGTAGTAGGGTAATACGTTCGTGTTGAAAAATAAATATTATTGACATCTATATGGTTTCGCGATTTGCTTCACTATGAGTTGAATGATGAATATTATGCTCCAGAAACTGAGTAGAGAACCTCTGATCTTCATTGTCATTCGAAATACACTCGATTTGATAACAGGAATTTTTTTTTTTCTAAACGCATATACTTTGGCATTTGTCACTTAAATTTTTTGAAAAAAAGGATGTAATTCAACATTTTTATGGCACGTAAACATTATAACGTGAAATTATGCGCTCCCTAAACTCATGAGAAATATATTATTTCATCTGACCGGCAGGCTAGAATCATTTTTTCTTATTAAGTGAGCCACTCGTGAAAATAAACAGATGGTTAAAGAAAATACATTAATATATTTGTGTTACGTCACACAGTAATGAGTAATTTTACTAATGTGGTCACAGAACAAGGGGCAAAGCAAATAATGAATCACATATGTGTAACCATGGCACTGTAATGAAATGTTTTATTCCTCTAATATGCAGCGAAAAAATAATGATAAACTTGTTATTGTGGGTCACATGTAGTCGAAATTGCCGGCTACTTCACTATAAGCACGGGGTATGAAATATTGGTGAAGCATTAAATGTTATTTACTTAACTAATAAACAGAAGAAAAAAATATATATAATAACATATCACAATCACAGTACTCTTAAGAATCTTGGTGAGTTTTATAATGCAATTCCTACACCACCTCATAATTGAACACAATTAAAAATAATTATAATAATTAACAATAGTTTCTAATAGTTTATAAATAAAGGCTGAACAGATAATTAATCTTATTTGCATGATTACTTGCAATTATTTAATTACACCCACTTTTGCTGGCCTGAAGGTGAAAATCACTTACGAAAACCACCTCAAGTGAAATTTATCAGTACAAATATACATTACCTATACGAGGTGGCTCTACTGATCAACGAACGAATACGCTTGGTATTGGAAACTTTCTTTAGAGTTTTATAAACATGTAATATCTCTTTATTAATTGTATATAAGTATAGTATAAATTAACGGAAAGCTTAGAAAATGTGAGAACTTAAAGTTGTATTAAATGACAAAAAAAATTGTAATTTCCAAATTAACATTATATTTTTAACTTGCAATTATATTCGATAAATTCAAACATTCGTACCTCAGAAAATGCTGCTGAATAAAAAAGTAACGAATAGTTCAGTAAAATTTTGGTTTGTAGAAATAAAAGCCAACTTCTACTTTGTTAAAACAACCTTTCTTTGAACAAACGAAAAAGAAAATAATCTGATTCGCAGGTGTTTTCCTCACAAAGTTATTCAAAGAGCAAATCGGAATCTTTGTTTGTAAACAGAGGTGGTTGACCTCATTTTGGTTGTGCTTATTTGATTTAAATGCTTTAATTTTTTGCGAAGTTCCACTAGGAAGGAATGGTTCCTGTCATTACTAAAAATATTTTGCTTTATTGCAAACAATAAAGGATTTTACACAAAATTGGACGGAATTATAGAAAATACCCATAACTAATTGGCCTGAAATGCAAGGTGAGTATAAAAGAGTACACCAATTTGAAAGTCTATAATATCAAAACCAAACCACCTACAACCTTGGTTGACCAATCAAATCAATGGACCTTGGATCTGTGAAGTTTGTTTACCATATATTCCTAAATGTTCAATGTGACCACCACGAGCAGCCCAAATGACATCTACGCGATAATCAAACTCGTTCCACACTCTTGTAAGCATGTGCGGTGTTACTGTTTGATGGCGACCGTTATTCTCTTTTGAGGTCGTCAATGTTAGCCGGCAATGATGGACGAAACACTTGATAATTTATGTACCCCATAGACAAAATCGCACGTGGTAAGATCCGGGTTTCTTGGGGACCAATGATGAAGAGCCTGGTCGCCAGCTGCTCCTCGACCAATCCAGCGTTGCAGCAACGTCTCGTTCATATATACGCGAACAACTAGGTGCCAAAGGGGTGGCGCACCATCCTGTTGGAAAATAAAGTTCCCCTGCCTCCTCTTCTAACTGAGGAAACGGCCACTCTGTAAGCATTTCCAAATAAGGGATTCCAGTAACAGTGGGATCGTGAAAAAAGAAAGGGCCGAAAACATTGTCTTTGGATACAGCGCAAAACACATTCAATTGGAACGTCGCTTTGTCGGTTCATCGCTAAAAACCAGATTAGACATGAAGGCATCGTCTACCTCGTTCTGGGCAAGAACGAACGCGCAGAATTCACGTCTCATTTCTTTATCCCTTACGGTAAGAGCCTGTACAAGCTGTAACCTGTATCGTTTGTACAGCAATCGTTTTCGCAATACTGTCCATGACAACGATTGAGGGATTTGCATTTCCCAACTAGCTTGTTTAGTTGATATTCTCGGACAGCAAACGAACACTAGTTTAATCCGTTGCCCTTTCTCTTCGGACACACGCAGCCGCCCGGAACTTTTACCTTTGCAAAGGCGCCCTGTGTCACGGAACTGACGTAATCAACTTAAGATACTCCACCTATTGGGAGGATGACGTCCGTATTTGCGACGTAATTCACGTTGAACAGTGGTACCCGAATAACACTTAGCAAACTTAATAACACAGAACTCCTTCTGTTGTTCCGTCGCCATCGTGATGCGAACTAACACACAAAACACGCTGATAGTGCGACGACAAACGCTCTCAGTGTCATCTCTCAACAAATAAAGAAAATATAAGACCGGCCCCTTCACATTGACGTTTCGAATGCGAGCTCGCTTCCCCCTCAATATCTCAAACCGAGTGTTACGAGCGCCTTCCAAACCGTAACACCGGACATGCTGTAAAGAGTTTGGAATGAATTCGAGTACCTTGTAGATGTCATTCGGGCCTCTCATGGTGGTCACATTGGATATTTATAAATGTATGGTAAACAAACTTCACGGTTCCACGGTGTATTGGTTTGGTCAATCAAGGTTGTAGGTTGTTTGGTTTGGTTATTATAGACCTTCGAAATTGGGGTATTCTTTTATACTCATCCTGTATGTAGCTGCACACGTATATCGCTACACCCTCCTTCCTTTCGCGAAATGAGTGATTGAGGAAAGAGATCTTGGCGGCTCTTAACATCGAGTTCTTGAGAGTCGATTCCAATCGTAAAACTTTACTTAACCATCACAGGTAGATAGGTGATATTATACATGCATAGTGTTTAGCATCGAGGATGCATTGTTAAGCATCTGCAGAACACGCGTTCAGTATGGGGCATTCCTCATCTCGTGGTTATACAGGAAGCGATGCGGTGAAGCATTACATAATAACAAGTGGCGGATAGTGTTCTGAGGGACATACCACCATGCATCCTGCAACTTTTTATGCTCTAACTTCTACTAAAATAAGAACAAAGAAGGTGATGCGAATATGTCTTATAGAAAGTTAACACCAGAGAAGAAAGCATATAAAATGTTTTTGACTGTAATGTACTAATTTTAATAATTATAACCGAAATAATATGAATATAGAAGTCCAAGTTATAAGGCCAACGGAAGAAGTGAGAAAGGTAAGGTTATTTCAAAGTAGAGTGTACATAGTTTAGTGAGGAAATCACCCGGTCTCGCACTCCGAACCCTCTACCCATATGGAGGATAGCTACCGGCTCCTCAGCTGGTCGCTGTTCACGCCCCTAGAAACTCGCCAACTGTGACGATATCCTCCCTTGCAGTCCATTCAACATTTCACACTTCTCCAATTGTAATGCTTTCTGATTGGCTCCCATTGTGCATTGGAGGGGAAGTCTTCTAAAAGTTTGTCGAATCTAGGCAGGAATGTCCTGATGTTTGCTGGACCCACATTTTCAGTTCTCTACATTTAATTATTGATTTTTAGATAATCCTTTCCTGTTCGTTGTGGTTATTTAGTTTTGTATACTTGGATGTGGCCTTCTTCTAAGGTAATCTTGCGTCATGTTGTGCACAATGAAACAGTGTATAATAAACTACACTCGTATATCAGTCAGTATTATGGCAGGTGGTTGACGGCAGTGCAAACGCCGCCTCATTATATCCAATATATGTCAAATAGTAGACCAAACTGGAGACCTGGCAGGCCAAGGAATTGTGTTCATATGTTGTAGAATCTTTTGGGTGATGCGAGAAGTAAGAGGATGAGTATTATCTTTCTGCACGATAACATTGGGTATGATGTTAAAAAAATTACAGAAAATGGGGCCGTAGAATCTCATTGGCATGTTGTCCTGCTGTCTCCATGCACTCAACCACCACATGACCTTATCGAAAGTCATAACTTTTGGCACCCCATATCATAGCATGTGGTGTCCGGGAGGTGATGGTGTTCACTTATCAGTGCAGCATCGATTTGTTGTCCACTGCGGCGCCAAACCCTGCTGCCACCATCATTTGTATCAAGATCAAAGTGTTACTCATTGGAGAACACAATGCATCGCCATTTCTCTGCCCATTGTTTTCATTCTTGGCACCATTGACAACATGCCGCACGATACTAAGAAGTTTTAAGGCAAATGGTGCAATGGATGCTGTTTTTGTAGGGCTGCCTCATTGAAAGGGTGACGAATGATTACTTTTGAGACATGCAAATGCAGTGCAGGCACCAACGACTGCAGCATTTCTTTTGATGTGTTGTCCTGCTACTGCATGTCGCCAGATACGACAGTATTTCCTTACTGTATTGTGTCTGGCGGGACCAGTATCGACTCTATGTGACATACCTGTATATATCCACGACTGCATACACCATAACACAGTGTTGTCTGTACGGCCAAGATGAATTGCTATACGACAAGACGACCGTCTTGCTTCGTGCAGTCTGACTATATGGCCCCGTACAAATGGGTCTTCTGGAGGGTGATATTCTTCGCGAGTATGACACCAAAGCGTACTGATCTGCATCATAAGACGTAGACTTCTACATTTACCACCTATGGTATACACTTTTTAAGAAATGGAAACTGGCCACAAGTACAGAAGAAGCTGTACATTCCTCCATGTGTATGTCCAGTCAGGTTCTGACCTTTCGCAGACATGCTACTGCTGGTTGTCAAAAAGTTTCGCCAGCTTGCTCAGCCAAGGACATCTTTACACTAACTGTACGTTGATAATATTCACTTGTTAATCAGACATTTTTTACTTGCTCAGGCGTTATCACATGCATCGGTCTTCGCGAATACTACATCAGCAAGTCATGCAGCACATTTCCCACTTTATAGTACAGATTATTATTGCCTCTGTCCCATTTAGTCCATGGCAGTATTTGGTTAGCCAGTTGTTTGTCTTCTTGATCGTTTCGTCCAATAGTTTTCATGATTAAGGAGGGCAGAAGGAGCATATGCACATCTTGCCATCAGCGTAGAACACTGCGATCTTATTTAGCATGAAGCCACTCTGTCTATGGAAACCCTGCTAATTACGGTACATCCTGATGCAGTCTGTGCTATAAGCTAACTATACAGATATTGTATGGTCCATGGTATTTATATTCTCAGTAATGCTCATAACAGTATCTTCCGAACTTTGTCTCGGCAATTGTACAATGGGAGCCGGTCGTGAAGTATCAATCAGAAAGCATATGTGAATGCAGGAATATTTCCATGTGTAGTGAATTCGAACATTCTGTCAGTCACTTTCGAACTGATACACTTGTCCTGTTTACTCTCATCGAACACCATGAGTGCGGCCAAACTCTCGAAAGTAACAGTACTCAGTATCAGGGACTGGTCATACCCACAATATGTGGAATATCTATAATATGTATTTTAAAATTGAGCATACATTTGATATGCCAGCAGTTACTGATAATTTTCAAATATCATATTCATGTCAATGTATGGACAGCTTTCAATATATAAAAATATTTTTAAAATTTCTATTTGCCATGTGACGAACTGCGAACAGCTCACTCTCACATTGTGCTGTTGTCCAGTCTGTAGCCCGACGATTATGTACCTTGGTTCGTGGTAGCAAAGCAGCACTTTACCATCGAGTTGACATTCTGGCTTGCAGGAAGTCCAGGGTAGGTCTCGTGACTCCACGACCTGAAAACCATGTCGATTATTTTGCCATCTTCCACACTTGTCAGCATCTTGATACATTCGGCAGTACTCAGCTGGATGTGAGGGAACATCCATTCGATTGTGTGTAGCTTCAGTTCCATTATTTCCATGTTTATACATTTTCGTTCAAGGATCATGCAAATCGTCAAGCAGGGTGTTCGTCTTCATTTACAAGTTTCCGAGAAATATTCCGAGCTCTCAAGCTACTCTTGTCATTGAGAGCTGTTCCCCAGTACCATGAGGTGTATAATTGTGAGACCATGAGTTTATTTCAGGAACTAAATTGCCTTTGGTTCGAGAACGTTTACCTGTACTCCAAATAGCTCCAGTAATCGAAATACCAGAAGCTGGCATGTGTATTGCAGGCAGTGGATGGGATGGGTTTTTTCTCTTGGAGTGATAATGGTGCTGTCTTGTTGCTGAGCTAGCCCTACACAACTCCATGTTCGTTTCCGATAATTTTGCATATAATAAGCAAACCTGCATTCAATAACTCTTAAAGTGGGACTTCATGCGAATGTAGACTGTGTGTACCTCGGCCAGACATATCCGTACAAACCCAAACCATAGATTCGCAAAAATGTGAACATGTTGATGTTCTTATGCATAGACGATAAAAATTTGTGGCACATGCATGACGAACATGACAATATGGACATGACACTATTAGATTTAAAGTGGTTGTGTACTTTAGGCAGGAAAGAAAAGTACAAATTTTTGGCGATTATAAAAGTCTGGTACCTTTATAATTTCAGTTGGCTTCGATTAGTTCATTGTAACATGTCAAAAATGAGTTACAGAGTATAAAAATTTTGGCAGATTATCATTGAAATGCATATTGACAAAGACAAAAATTAAAGGTTGGAACATACCAAGAAAATTTGGAACTTATAATAGTAGCTAGAAATGAGCAGTTCCAGTCACGTGGCTAGAAAAGGGGAGCGGGGAGCTACAACTAGCAGGGTGTGGCATGTCGTTCGCAAAAAAATTACATTCGCATCTGTTTTTTTCTCAAAATATGGCGTTTTCCCCCTAAAATTGCCTCGTTTTGCCCAAAAGTTCCCGTTTTCCCCTAAAAATTTCTCGAATTCTGCCAAAAATGTCATGGTTTGTTCTCGTTTAAAACACGGCGTCAGGTGTGTCCTAAATGAAACGCCCACCTAAACGCCCACCCTTCCCAGATTCCTCACACAAGCGCTAGAGCTCACTGCCGAACACGATAGTTCTCAGATCCCTCACACCAATGCATACCAGCACTGGCGCTCGCCGCTGAACACGATAGTTCCAAGATCCCTCACCCATGCATCCCAGCGCTGGCGCTCGGCGCCGAACGCGAAGGCCAACGAATACGGTAAAAAAAAATTGTTTTGTAAAATTTACCTTAAAGTTTTTTTTTAAATTTTGATTGAAATGTTTATTTGTAAAGCATACAGAGAGTGAACATAAGGTTCAATGTTTCGTGTGTGTGTAAGGGTGTGCGTGTGTCAGCACACGAAGCTCTCGTACTGACAGTATTGTGGTTGCTGCATGATGTTTTAAATTATCTCTAAGGAAAAATTCAGATGAAGGAATCTCGAAAAAAAAATTTATATAATACATTTCATTAAAATAATTTTTAAACATTATAAATAAAAGAGGATCAAAACAGAGTCACTATATGATTGCCCGACTGCTTTCGAAAGCAACCTGTCATCGAGTAAGAGCGACGACTGGTTGGCTGCACGACGTGTGTTCGGCGCCGTTCCTGGCTGGCGTTGCGCTGTACTGAAACACGTATGCAGCGGTAATGTTAGTAACCCACTTCGGTAGGTGGGCGGGGGTCACCTCCATGCGACACGTTGTCAGTGCATAACATTCAAATAATTCTTTTTAATACAACCATGGCAATCTACACCACGCTCTGTCGGTGATTCCCTAGCGCTGTTCTGAATGAAAATGAAATATATATATACGCACTCAAACCTGAGTTACTTCTGTCGGGGAGCGGAGGGAGCTCGTAGTAGGGCGCGAAATCGGAACAGCAGGAAGCAGGAGTGTGAGGCAGCGCTGGGTCGAGACGTGAGGCTGGGTTGACGGCAGGGCAGCGCTGAANTTCTTTTTAATACAACCATGGCAATCTACACCACGCTCTGTCGGTGATTCCCTAGCGCTGTTCTGAATGAAAATGATATATATATATATACGCACTCAAACCTGAGTTACTTCTGTCGGGGAGCGGAGGGAGCTCGTAGTAGGGCGCGAAATCGTAACAGCAGGAAGCAGGAGTGTGAGGCAGCGCTGGGTCGAGACGTGAGGCTGGGTTGACGGCAGGGCAGCGCTGAAAAAAAGAACTTAGTAACTATGACATCAACCAAATAATTTTTTTTAAAAATCATTAAGATATTATTCTGCATCGCGCTCCATCGAGACATGCGGCTGGGTTGACGGAACGCACCCACACACACTCACACGATAGCACACACAAGTGCACACCTAGGCACACGCCCAAGATCACAGCCATACATACACATACATACATATATTTTTTTATGCATATGTAGAAACACACATGCTCAGGCACACAACCTAAACACACATGCGTATACATATGTATACACACACGCGCACACATTCACATCCAGCTTACATGTGTATACATATGTATACACAAACCCACACACGATCATACCCAACATACATACATACACATATATATACACAAGCGCACACACGAGCATACCCAACATTAATGTGTATACACATGTATACACACACGCACACATGTGCACATCCAACATAGATGTGTACACTTATGTATACATACACCCACACTAAAGCATACCCAACATACACAAGTATACATATGTATACACGAAACCACACACGAGCACACACTACATACATGCATATACATGCATAGTCGTGACATGCAATTTCCATAATATAGGAATCTGTGTATGTATATACCAGACTATATCATTATCATACCGCACTCTAATTATATCTTAATAAAAGCGATACAAATTGCATGTCACGACTTCTACAGTGACCTTGACTCAGACCCGACACTTATGTCAGAGTTTGATACTAGCTTCTACCCTCCCACTCATCCCTGCTACTCACCTGCCAACGCTTAAGTTATTTGTAAATTTAAGGATGAGTGTGGTGGCAATGACATGGTAGAGTTTGTCGGGCTGAGGGCAAAGCTTTATGCATATAGATGTCACGACAAAGTAGTAAAGCGAGTGAAAGGTGTGCAGAAGAGTGTTTTTTAAAGAATACTATAACCTTTAAAGATTTTAAACGTATCCCAATGTCACAACCGGAAATGAGAGTACAGGTCAATAGTATTAGATCATACCNACCTTTAAAGATTTTAAACGTATCCCAATGTCACAACCGGAAATGAGAGTACAGGTCAATAGTATTAGATCATACCAGCATGATTTATATACTGAATGTACCAGCAAGTTGGCCCTTTCTTGGATCGATTTTAAGCTTAAGATCCTGAACGATACAATAAATACTGTCCCCTATGGATATAATATTACATGAGAAAGCATTTCTGAGACAGAGGTCTTTGGGAGTTAATTATGTGTAGCAGGAAACAGTTCCTCTCCTTAGGTTAAGTGCTTTCATTTCTCGTGTATCATATTGATGTTGGAAAGTATGCTGGCTGGTAGCATACTATAGTTAATGTAATTCTTGTCAGATGTCGTAAGCTATACATCCATATATTTAAATAATTTTAGTCATTTGCAAGAAGCGCGGGTTGTTGTCACCTTCGCAACGGTTAATATATCATACTTGACAGAAGCTATATACATGTATATATATACATTCGCATAATTATAATTTTTAAAATTTTTTCTTGTCGTTTGCAAGAAGCGCGGGGTGCTTATGTATTGACTTTATTCATTTTGACTTACATGTTCCATTGCTCTCTTTTAGGNGTTTGCAAGAAGCGCGGGGTGCTTATGTATTGACTTTATTCATTTTGACTTACATGTTCCATTGCTCTCTTTTAGGATGTGATTTTACATTAGAGTCGTCGGAAACAACATCATACTTGTATCCTTCTCTTCAGCAGTAATTTCCCTGTGACGTCATCTGTCTGTATGTTCTTTAGTCCGCTTTGTATCTTTTAGGAGGGTAGTTTTCATGTTCAGCGTTGCAACCCGCCTTTACACTATACTTATGTCTTTATCANGTTTGCAAGAAGCGCGGGGTGCTTATGTATTGACTTTATTCATTTTGACTTACATGTTCCATTGCTCTCTTTTAGGCTGTGATTTTACATTAGAGTCGTCGGAAACAACATCATACTTGTATCCTTCTCTTCAGCAGTAATTTCCCTGTGACGTCATCTGTCTGTATGTTCTTTAGTCCGGNTAATTTCCCTGTGACGTCATCTGTCTGTATGTTCTTTAGTCCGCTTTGTATCTTTTAGGAGGGTAGTTTTCATGTTCAGCGTTGCAACCCGCCTTTACACTATACTTATGTCTTTATCAACTGGTAATACCATAGGAATTGTCTACGGCCCGGTCCCAACCCCGGGACCCATCTGCATGCTAATGCTCATGGTAAGTGGGAGGGCAACGATGCTAAGGGTAAGTGGTGTGGGTGTGCTCATGCGTGCGCACTTGTATACATATGTATATGTATGTATGTTAGTTGTGCTCGTGTGTGTATACACATGTATTCGCATGTATGATGGGTGCGCTTGTGTGTGCGCTCGTGTATACATATGTATTCTTGTGTATATTAGGTATGCTCGTGTGTGGGAATCTGTATACATATGTTTACACATGTATGTTGGGTGTGCTCATGTGTGCTTGTGAGTGTGTATAGATATGTATACGCATGTGTGTTTGGTGTGCACATGTGTGCATGTGAGTAAACATTTGTATATGCATGAGTGTTGGGAGTGCACATGTGTGCGTGTGTGTATACATATGTATATGCATGTATGTTGGGTATGCTCGTATGTGCGTGTGTGTATACATATGTATATGCATGTGTGTTTTGGGTGTGTGTTTCAGCATGTGTGTGTCTACATATGCATAAGTAAAATATTTATATATTTACATGTATATATGGCTGTGCTCGTGGGCAAGTGCCTGGGTGTGTACTTGAGTGTGTGCGCTCGTGAGAGTGAGCGCGGGTGCGTGCCGTCAACCCAGCTGCACGTCTCGACGGAGCACGATGCAGAATATTATCATCATGATAAAAAAAAAAATTATTTGGGTGGTGTCATAGTTAACAATTTTTTTATTTTTCAGCGCCGACCTTCCGTCAACCCAGCCTCACGTCTCGACGCAGCGCTGCCTCGCACGTCCTGTTACGGTTTCGCGCACTACTTCGAACTCCCTCCGCTGCCCGACAGAGGTAACGCAGGTTTTAGTCCATATATATTTTATTTCTTTTCCAGAATAGCGCTAGGGAATCGCTGACAGAGCGTGGTGTAGATTGCCATGATTTTATTAAAAATAATTATTTGAATGTTACCAGTTTGCTTTTTTTTTCAGCGATGACAACGTGCCGCATGGAGCTGACCCCCGCCCACCTACCGAAGTGGGTTACTAACATTACCGCCGCATACGTGTTTCAGTACAGCGCAACGCCAGCCAGGAACAGCGCCGAACACACGTCGTGCAGCCAAACAGTCGTCGCTCTTACTCGATGACAGGTTGCTTTCGAAAGCAGTCGGGCAATCATATAGTGACTCTGTTTTGATCCTCTTTTATTTGTAATGTTTAAAAATTATTTTAATAAAATGTATTATATTAATTTTTTTTTTCGAGATTCCTTCATCTGAATTTTTCCTAAGAGATAATTTAAAACATCATGCAGCAACCACAATACTGTCAGTACGAGAGCTTCGTGTGCTGACACACGCACACCCTTACACACACACGAAACCTTGAACCTTATGTTCACTCTCTGTATGCTTTACAAATAAACATTTCAATCAAAATTTAAAAAAAACTTTAAAATAAATTTTTACAAAACTATTTTTTTTTACTGTCTTTGTTGGTCCTAGCGTTTGGCGCCAATTATTCTACCCATGAACATTTTGAAGCGCACTATTCCTGTGACATGAAGAAACGCTTTAGCTAAAGAAAAACTTCGTTTTAAATAACATTTGGAAATTTGAACGAATCAGTATTCTAATTTGTACATTTTTTTACTTTCTCTGGAAAACCCGATAAATGTTATTTTTTAAAGATTTCTTTATTTATGAAATTGCCATGAAACTGTAAAATAAAACGTTTTGTCTACTCGCAACACCACGACACGAGCGACATCTGCGGAATTAATGTTGCTGAATGATATACGATTCGAACGGTGTACTAAATGAGGCGAGGAAGAATTCCAACATCACCTGGGAGTATGGTAAGCTTCATTGCTCACTTTTATAGGACACTATATGGCTTCTTGAAATTGTGCGACAATACGACAGCGACAGTGCGATAAAAGTGACTAGGCATTCAGATACGAACCAGCAGACTATTACGAAGCGATGGAGTACGATAGGACTTCTTCTAAGGCATCTCCATTAGTCACATGCGACATGGATGTGAAATTATAATAACGCTATATCCATAAACAGAAACTGGCTTGCAGGCGTTAAGTATATGGATATAATTACACTGAGAGAAATTTAAACAGTTATATTCATATAGGATTTTATGGCCTGCACATCAATACATTATTAAACCAACTATACAATAAGTTAAAAACATTAAGGAATTTAAACATATCCAATATTGAATATATTCTTCTAAATGTTAAGTTGGGTAAAGCAAGTTACAGCGATTTTCTTATATTTTCTTTGTTTGGATCCATTTACAATTGGAGCACAACCTCTCTGAAATAACAACACCAATGAAATATATACAAAAAAACTTAAATGGGTGCCAAAGTATAAAGTATTTTGTATTTATCATTTCTGTTGCCACTTCAGATGAAAAAGAGCAGTAAAATAATATAAATAATCACAATTGCATTGCCACGCTTTTGCATTTTCTATGTTGCAGAGTGTCGTGTCGTCGACAAACTGTCACACAATTGTAAAAACACGATATGGCGAAACTGTAGTCTTTGAGATATCTCTGGCCAACATTCCACAAACAAACCGGTTGTAGCGATATAAGACTTTTCTTGCAAGTTCCACTGCATTTCTATTCTGTGACCAGTTTACTCGTAATGACGATTACTGTATGACTAGACAAAATAAACTATAAATATTTTACGAACTGGATTGATATTTATTCATAATTAAAATAATTATAAATAACTGTAAACTTATCTATCTTCGAGGACTGGAAAGATAGCCATACTTAAAAAATTTAATAACATATATTAAAATATAGTTTTACAATGGTTAATGTCAAAAAGAGGACTCAAATTTACTACCATCAGCCCGGCTATAAATAAACGGAAATGAAAAAACCTGTATTCAATTAAAGTGCTGAAGAACAGTCGTAGACTTAACAAACTCACTCATACCTGGCAGTTGACAACCCCTAATAACTTTTCATTAATTTAAGCAAGCTTGTATTGAGAAACTAGCGTTTCGAGTGCTTTTGCACTATGTAGGTATGGCAAAAGGTATATAATAGTTTCCTGTTGCCTTCCACTAATTTAGATTTTTTTTCTCTTAAGGGAAGGAGGAGAACATAACACGACTAAATAAAATATCTCTCATTGCAG
Organism: Clitarchus hookeri; assembly: GCA_002778355.1. Taxonomy (NCBI): domain Eukaryota; kingdom Metazoa; phylum Arthropoda; class Insecta; order Phasmatodea; family Phasmatidae; genus Clitarchus; species Clitarchus hookeri. Next base: position 162,382 of record NQII01003045.1, on the reverse strand, counting down.
GCATAATTCGGGTATGGACAACAATTACGTAATAAAACCCTTAAAATCAGGTAAGGATACGGGAATTTTAAAAATACTAGTCACGTTAAAAAATAATGGGATCCTGTAATTCTGAGGGAATCTGAAGGTGTGCGAGTGAAGGTTACTCTGTGCATAATGTATCTCTGGAGCATGGATGAGAACCAAACGTCCATTCGTTCCATAACCAACCACGTTGGCCAACATGCCTTGCCTTACTGCCGACTTGCTGTTCCAGCGAGCCTACATCGGTAGCGCAAGGATTGAGGCCAGACCGGACGTCCAGATGTGGAATTCATGAGGTGTGGAAACCCACAGCAACCCTCACTGGTAATTAAAACATTTTCAATTACATTCAGCTGCACGTCGCATGGGAGAACAAGTCTGTGGGGGGAGGGAGGGTCATCGAACGAGCGGTAAATGTGTAATGCGTGGCCGATTAAATTCGATTCGCCAGGACTGGCAGGAGAAAAACAGCCACTATTTAAAGAGCTCCCGGATTGGCGTTCTTCTGATGCTTAAGCAGTGGAGCACTATAGGCCACCACAGAGGACATCGGTACACAGACGCGAAATGGAATGGCATTTCCTTTGATGTGGCCGCACAAATTCTCTGATTGGTTACGCGAGACTGACAACGTTCCTTACCTCTCACTGGCTACATCTTGCTGCGAGACATTACCTATTGGATAGACAGCCGACTTGCTAGAACGCTGAGTGGTAATGGTGTCTGATGTGTTGCTGGCCAGTGGTGCCTTTTGCTGGTGTGTGCAACTGGAGCTCACAGTATAAGCGGCTGCTTCACCACTTGGATGGTGCTCCGCGCTTGCACGGGAGCAGTGTCCTAACGCCTCCAAGACCTCCTTGACAAGAAAATACATCAAGGCTTATTTCGTTGAAATATTAACATCTTAACCAAATAGCAGAGCACAGATATACGCCAAATCATACGAATAAAAACAGAATGTGTTGTACATCATACGGTTATGCACACCAGCTTAAGGTGTCTCCTGAGTACACAATGCTATGAAAAATGTTATTTCCGAATACGGGACGACTTGGCGATTACGTACACCACGGACCTACATTCATCACATTTTTTTTTAAAATGAAGTCTGACATATCACAGGCAACTGAGAAGACTCGTTTCCATTAAGCGCGTGTGGGACATTAGTCAATGCTGTATATGTGAATCGTATTCGAAAACTGTTTGGAAGCAAATATTGAGAAAAGGAGAAACTGTATTCCTAGAAAATGATTTATGCTAACTTTAAGAGCAAATATATTGCCACAGTTATGCATTTCTGTCGAGATATTTTAAAGAAAGTAAAATGCCACATAACACTACGGTGCAAGATATAACATATATTACACGCATCACTGTAGACATAACAGAAAGTTTGCAAAACCATTTTCTAGGAAACCTTTACAAATTATTCTTTATTAGCTTCCGAAAATATGCGGACTTGAATTAACGTTTATAGGGAGTCGCAATGAAGTCCTGGTCAGACTACTCGCCTCCTACCTACGCGAACGTGGCGTGGTTCGATTCCCGGCGGGGTCCCTCCCAGATTTTTGCATTAGGGAATCGTGCCGGACGCTGTCGCTGATCGGCGGATATTTTCAAGGATCTCCCGTTTCTCCCGCCCTTGCTTTACGGTGCTTCTGCATACTCACCTCACGTCATTCTCATCGGCTCATAAAACTTCGATTTTAGGAGCCGTCCAAATCTCTCCACTCCACTCAACCATATAGATAACATTACCTTGTTTCCCTCGCTGTCTTAACATGTTGGTTGAGGTCCGGTATTGCGTTCTCACTCTGTGTAAACACAATTTTTTGGGAATGAAAATTTACTACTTCATGGCGAGCGATATGAAAAACGCAGACCAGAGACTTCATTGAGCATACTGTCAACATCTCATAATTCATCATAACCAAATGTTCCTGTCGAGATAGATAGGTAAAACCAGTACCTAAAGTAAAACTGTTTACGGAGCTCGTAAGCTATATGTAATTTAAAATACGCATAGTTATTAGATCGGTTAGATATCCATTCAAACTAAAAAAAATCTAGGAAGCATCACTTTTATTTTATGAACATCTGATATCTTAACGAATATAAAGCCATAACATTTAAAATATATCTTAAGCTGGTTGCCTCCCCTCTTTCTGAAGGGATTTTTGTACATATAAATATTTAACATAGAATTTAATTATTAAATTCAGTAATTTGATATCGCAATTATAACATCAGTTTTACTGACGGTTTAATTTGCATATGACTGTTCAACTTCTCATCGTGTTATAAATGTCAGAAAACTAACAGTGTAAAAAAATATAATAAGAAATTATTAAGAATTATTAGTTATTATTTCACGAAAAACATTAAATATTATTATAGCCTAAATTTAAATTGGAATTATTTTTCGAAGTATGTTCAAATAATTAAGTTGTGGTAACATTATCTTCCTCAGAAATAGTACAATCCCCATATAGTAAGACAATACAGAAAATAATATCCCTTTAAAACTGAAAACAAACAAAAATACATCTTTGTTTTAAAAATTCCTTAGACATGTTTGTAATAATTTTTTTACGCTGCCCCACACATTGTTTAAGAAACAATCTCTTTTGATACCATTTATTTAGTCCTAGTATAACTCATCCACTAGTCTCGACTATAACCGATTCATTCTTTCTTTTAAATCATCGTATTTTATCTTCCGAGCAGTTTAGGAACGATCATTGTCATAGACGAACTTAACATATTGTTAAAAATTGTTTTCTAAATCTCTAGGTATAGCCAGGATTTTAAGAGATGGAGGTGTTAATTAAATAACGGAGTTAATAATAATTTCCTCAAATTTTAAAGGCAATCCACAAATATTGCTATCCTAAATTCTTGACATTAATGGCTGTCACTTGCTGTTTACAGCTACACAAAAAAATTGCTTGCAAAGCTTTCTATATAGCAAATAAAATAATATGTTTTAAGTTGTTTTGTTTGCAGTAATATAAAATTTAATTAATACAAAGGGGAGGTTAAAATAACATATGTTTGCTGTTATTAAACTTCTTCTTTACGCATTCATGTTTCAGAGGCAAAAGTACCATTCTTTGCAACACAAACAAATTTTTCATTTAATCTGTCCGATATATTCTGGAGCATCCCGAGCACTCACATACAGAGAAGTCCGCAGATCTCGCCCTCCATAGTACTCGCTTACTCTCTTTCGTAGCCGCCACATGCACACTCGTCCACCGCTGTCACTCACACTATCGTTCGCCGCCGGTCCTTTACTTCGAAGTCCCTCGAAGATCTGATATTTGCCAGACACTTGTTGCACACAAGTCAGGTGGCTATCGCAGGCTGTTGTGTCTCTGGCTACGTAAGTATTTATATTGTAGCTGCCCTGACCCAAAAACTTTCACACCTCGGTGGAATGGGTGCTTGGTTTTGATGATTCGTATGTTCTGTTTCTATAGACAGCTGCTACGGTTGGTTCATATGGTCGGCTGGTATGTGTAGTTCGTGTGGCCAGTTGGTATGGTTGGTCGATCTAGTCGGGCGGATGGTCTGGTCAACTGGTATGGTGTTTTGGTGTGGTTATCTGTTGATGAGATTTGTTGGGATGATTTATGAGGATTTAGGAAGATTTGCAAAGGTTTTTGAAACATTTGTGTGAAGAGGTAGGCCATGAGATTCGTAATAGGCGCCTTTTTTGAGATTGGCCATCATCGTCTATTGGTATAGGTGGTTGGTATGGACGGTTTATCTTGCTGGATGGTCTTGTCCACTGATCTGGCCAGTTTAGCAGGAATTGGTCTCGGCAGGAGCAAGTCTTGGTTGGGTTCTATCTTGCGTTGGGTCATTCTTGGATGGAGTCAGTCTTGGGTGGAGTCACAGATTGAGAAGTTTCATTCTTGGGTGGTTTCATTCTATGGTGGATTCACTCTTGGGTGGATAATTTATTGTGTGGATTCATTCTTGTGTGGATTCATTCTTGTGGTTGCAGTCTTGGATGGTTTCAGTCTTCGTTGGTTTCAGTTTTAGTTTGTTTCATTCTTGGGTGATTTCAGTCTTGGGTGGAGTCAGTTTTGGGTCGCACCAGTCATAAGTGGAATCACACTTAGGTGCTGTCAGTTGTTGGCTAGTATGNAGTCTTCGTTGGTTTCAGTTTTAGTTTGTTTCATTCTTGGGTGATTTCAGTCTTGGGTGGAGTCAGTTTTGGGTCGCGCCAGTCATAAGTGGAATCACACTTAGGTGCTGTCAGTTGTTGGCTAGTATGTTTTATCGTTATGGTTGGTCTGTATGATCATTTGGTATGACCAGCTAGTAGTGGTCAGTCTTATGGCCTGAGTCAATCACGAGAGAAAGTGAGGGGGCCCGACGAAATAGTCAATTAAATATATTAGTGGGGTGGAAGAGGTTGAACTGTAGTAAGTAAATAGCGCTGGCTGAATTGATTGTAGTGTGAGAAGGGGGTTCGTTCCATGGTGGTAATTGGGGAGGGTAGTCAAACTTGATCAAGTAATCAGATGAGGTATGGCAACTGATTGGTGAGTGTGGAGTAGAACCGTTTTATAGGTCAAACTATATTGAGGAAATGGAGTACTTGAAACTAGCAGGAGGGAGAGGAAGGGGTGGTCTGTCGGTGTGTAATGAGGTGTGTTGGGGTTCGGACAGAGTGGGGAGGGGATAGTCGTGTGGTTGGATTGATTATGAGGGTGGAGGGTGAGTGGAACGAGCTATGGCGAGTGAATTGTGAGGGTGACGAGCTTTGATGAGTTAATATTGAGGGGGAGGGGGAGCAGACTGGTACGATGGTAGCATGTGTAAATGTTGAGTGGGTCAAATTGTGGTATGAAAATGGCGACGGAAGTGAAGCGAGGAGAGGCATGATGTGTGTGGATGATGAGGGAGGGTAGAGGGTTTGTGTGTTTAATAACGTCAATAATTCGCTTTGGGAGTAGGGAGATTGATTGGCTCTAAAGTCTATGAAATAAAGAGGTAGTGGTTAAATCACCATCTGATAGTCCTACAGTGTGGCTCTACACTGCCATCAAAACAAGAATTGATCCCTCACGTTCACAAACATCCAACTTAGTTTTTCGCAATAATTATGTAAATTTTTCTCGCATCTTTTTACGAATTTTAAATATTTTTTGGGAAATTTTCTATACTCTTTAAGTTTAACATAACTAGGTTCTAGGTCACTCACATCCATTATGTGGTCGGCCTAGTAGAATAAATTGTTCCTAAATATTTTTGTATTTTTTACGATTTTTTTTTTATCTTTTCCTTTTAAGGTCACTGGGTTAAGGCCACTGTTTTCATCATCCAACGTGGTTGTCAGAGCTAGTATCCTACCTTTATTCCTCGATTTTTACGAGTTTCTTAATGTTTTCTATAGTTCTTTCTTGAATATTTTAGTTTGAGATTATTGGGGTTAATGAGAAGGCCACTATCATCCGACAGGGCGGTAAGAGTCGGTAATGTAACATGTTCCTTAATTTTTATGAGTTTATTTTAATTTTTTACAATCTTTTTCTTTATTTGTGAGTTCAAAATCATTTGGGTCAAGATCAAGGTCACCAATTATAAACATGGTGGTTGGGGTTAGTATGATATGTTCTTTAACTAGAAATTTTTTTTTGGAACATTTGAGACTTTTTTTTCTTTTTCGAATTCAAGGTCATTAGTGTCAAGGTCGTCCACATACAACATGCAGTTGGAGTCATCAAAGTAATTTTTGGTCTACTTTTAGATTTTGTTTCAATTTTTTTCAATTTTTTACAAATTCTTTATAATTGGGGAGTTGTGGTCAGGGGTGGATCTTGTTGATCAGAGGGACGGGGTTAATGAGTATGGGGTAAACTGATGGAGAGGGGTTACAAGGAGGGTTGCAGTAAGAGGGTTCGGGGAGGTGGCAATGTGTTCTGATCCTCCTTATCTTTTGTACCTGGATTGAAGCCTTCAATCGACTTTTACTGATTTGAGGATTGTGTAGCTCATTCCGTTAGGAGCTCGAATCCACTTCTCGCTCCGAGGACTATTTGGTTCTCGTATCAAAAAGCCTTGAATTCGCTTTGTTTATTTAAAGACTTGATCGGGACAATTGTCAATTGTTTTAAAAATGTGTTTCTAAAAAAAGTGATTTTGAGGCAAAAACATAAATTTCAGAAATATTTTGTTTGGTGTAAAACACGTTATCTTGTTGATAACATGGCCGCTCTAAGCCGCCGAGTGTAACATCCGCCTGTGACTTCAATCGTCTTGGCAGGTGAACCCCAATTTCTGCGCCCAAGTCGCAATTTATACATGCGGTTGGTCCAGTCAGTTCGTATGACAGGTATGCTCATCAGTATTGTTGTTTGGTATGGCTAGTATGGTTGGATAGTTGTATGATATTGGCTTTTGGCACATTAAGTTGGTATGGACATTTTGTATGGCTGGTAGAGTCTGGTCAGCCTTGTCGATTGGCCTTGGCCATTGGTCATGAAAACAGTTGATCGTAGATCTTTTTGATGTTTCGTTGGTTGGTTGATATGTGCAGTACACACTAATTTTGTATGTACATTTGGAATGGTCTTGTTGGTACAGTAATTCGTTATGGTTGGTATGGTAATTGGTATCGCCATTTGGTATGGCTGGTATATTTTGTATTTTGTCGTTGGATGTGAGTCTTTAGTACTGTCGGATTTTATAGACATTTGTTATGGCTGGTATGGTCTCTATTGCTGGTATGTTCAGCTGGTATGATCAGGTTGTATGGACAGTCTATATATCTATGGGTTGTTTATTCATCGTAAAGGTGATATTAGTAATGGTAACAGTTGTTAGTACCAATAATGTTGAAGGATTTTCGCTGAAATGAATTGGTAATGGTAAGTTTGGTTTGCTGATGATTTAGGTTACTTATATCGACAATGTTAAATCACCTGTGCTTATTAAAACACTTATCTCCTAATGCGACATGTCATTGTTGGATTTGTTACTTGCGGCCTGAGTTTGGTGGCTTTTTCTCTAATGGTTCAGAAAATTGTCTCCAGCTATGATTATAGAAATTACTATAATATTATTCACTTTATTTTTATTATGCTTTTGTTGGCCATAAACATTGAAAGTTCCGGGGTCTTAACTGTAATGGCCTGTGAATTGCATCACCAACAACGTAAGCAGTCAAGATGGAATAGGTGATTGTTCCACCAAAGACGAAATCGGTACGCTGTTCGCAGCCACACCACTGAACGAACGCTTCATTTAAATCTTTATTATTATATGTTCTATAAAAATTCTTAATTTTTGCTGGAAAAAATATGTGTTAATACGAGCACGTCTTATAACATCACATGAACTCTAATGGAAGAGTCAAACATAAAATAACTTACCAGATCGAATGCTGAAGGCCGGAGAATAAACATACATATATCGCCCTTGCATCAGACGAACTGCGATGACACGTCACAAATTTGGCCACTTTATTTATCTACATAGTTTGAGTTGTCATGAGATGAAATGCCAATTACATTCAATTCAGAGTCATCAATAAATAACTAGTATAGTCTAATGGTAATGATGGAGTCCAAGTTGTAGCGGTTAATTGGTGAGTGCTTGCGAGGGGATGGGGGTAGGGTGAAACATGAAGACAGTGATTCGTTGGAGGAGGGAGGGGGTGTGTTGTTTTGGCCGAAAAAATACCATTGAAATATAGGTGAGGGAGTTATATCATATCTTGGTTACTGTTTAAAAACCCAATTTTCATAGACTTATATCTCCTTTAATATTCCGTTTAGGTTTATGGTGTCCTGTATATTTTCGACCTTACTTGCCATAAGGAATCACCTCCCGCAGTTTAAGCGTTTCATTTCCTAACAATCTATATATATAGTTATATGGCCTAAAACAGCAAAACATTTTCGCCGAATTTGAAATGAAAGGGTTCATAGTTTTTAGAGATATGGCATATAAACGTAATTTATATTGTGGGGCTAACTTACAAAATGGAAGAGAAATGAGGCTCTGTATAAACCAATTTGATGGTTGTAAGTAACTGCCAGCATACATAGTAGGTTAAAATTTCTTTAATAATTAAAGTTAATGATCTTAAATATTTAGAGCCATCATTTTGAAAATAAGTGCCCGACATACTTAAAACATAGCAGTTTACACCATCTGCTGCAGTCGAAATTATTTGCAAAATTAGGTAGGAATCTGTCAAGTGTTCCTCGAGACATAACATAAAAAAATTTATATTTTCATTTAGTGTAACTTACAAAATTGAGAACAAAAAATGCTCCATTAAAAATCATTTGATAGTGTGCCCTTTTCAATTTTCCTATAATTTTGTGGCATATTATATTCTAGTTTTTTTCCTATTTTTCCCTAACTAATTGTGTCAGTATGTTGGTCAAGTTTAGGCCTATGGTGATTAATTCCAATTTTAGAGAAATTGTGTTATTTTAGAAATCTTTATTTCAGCCATATACTCATGCACTGGAAATAGCACAGAGTTCACTTTGCTGCCAAGCCTGGCAGGAAGCCGTTGCTTGCTGCAGAAAGCACAGCTTGCAAACATGATGTTAGTTAACCAGCTTGCATTTTTTAGGCGTGAGACGCTTCGCTACCTTGTCCGTGCTACTTCCCAGAGGAGCAACGCACATAATTCTTGTTGTAGAAGAGATGTATGTGGTTGTGGACCGTTTGTGGTACCCCCAGCGCTCTCTATAATTGACCGCCAAACTAAATTTTATAACCTTTGTGCCCACGCGCAATTATGAATCCTTCCACCATTGCTGTTTTCTACCTGACTCTCTGCACAGCCGCGGTCGCAACATGACATGTTCGCTGTGTGCGCCCGTGTTCGGGGAGGTTGCTGCGGGCGGATGATTTCTCCTGTAGCTGTTTATTTAGTTAGCGTCATGTAGTATAAGGCAGAGATAAAAGTATATTAATTATGTAGAAAACTTAATTTGTGAACAACCTTCACAATCCTACGCAGTTTCTTATCTTACCTCCGAGATGGATGAGTACAGGATCAGTCTTTCTCCGGTAGTAAATGCCACTCTGGAACAAGTAATTAATTTTCGCGATTATTCTTATTTATGTTTTCCAGAGGGACCCAGTTTTATATAATGGTTTTCGATGTTTTAATTCAAGTTTTCAAGTATTAATTCCGTTTAAAAACTACATGCCCGACTTCTCTTTATTTGCTTTCCGGATCAAGACTTTCATTTCAAGCTTCATGATTTCGCCTGGAGAAGAATCAGCTAATTGCTAGATTCATGGACTATTGTTATATAATATTATTATCTTCTATATCACGCCGATACTTAATGCGTCACTGATTGTCAAACTTTTATTTCTTACAACGTTTGTGACGTAAAATACAACTATAATATTTATCTGTTAAATATAAATTTTTGTTAAATGCGAATATTTGGCCAAGTATATGGAAATGCGCATTTATAGTTCAGTTTAACGCTTGATAGATTTTATGGGGTGCACACCAGCGATTTTCAAACATTCCAAGATTTTTGAGGCTTTCGGGGCCATAATAATATCTCAACTAATTTCGGTTTAATAGCAATTATAATTGAGTGTTGAACTCTTAACTTGAGCATTTATTGTCTATAAATTCACGTGAGTTTGATAAAATATTTATTCTAAAACTGCAATTTTATAATTTTTTCTTTTAAGTTTACCTCTGGAGAATAAAACAATCACTAAAATATATAATTCGTCAAGTATTTCTACAAATAAATTTTAGGTAAAATGTACATGGTGTCACGTTCGCCTAGCATCTACACGTTTCCAAACAATTAAATCGTAATTGCGGCTTAACAGAGTTTGGAATTTTGGTAGCAGAGAAATATTTTTAATTTTTCGTAAGTGTCCACAGTATAGGGTTTTGTTGTCCAGATTATTGTTGATTTTACACCATAATTCATAGACACTGTGTTTGTTTTTTTACCTGACACTGAGGTAATTTCTGCCAAACTGAGAATACTTGGATATAGAGATTTAAACTGAACATAATATGCTGAATCTTTCTGCAGCTTTTATTAAGTATTCCATATTATTAAAACCAAACTTATAATAAACAACCATGCCACACACCATGGTACATTAGAGGTAGCAGAGCATGGTTTAATTATTTGTACTTTTCACGATTATTATTTGTGATTTGTTTATGACCTGCTACATTTATACTATTAAATAGTTGTTTGTGTTTAGAATAAATTTGGTATGTGGTGCCGACGATATATTAAAAAGTATAAGTTAAGTTATTTTAAGACTTGTTTATAGATTTGAATTTTTGTTAGTCACCTTATTTAGGTTTCTAAATATAACGCGTGCTTATTTTAATGTGTCTGTTAACGCTGAAGTCGGCGGTCTTCAGCGCGCATCGGCCGGCCAGCTGCTATGTGTTTATCTCTGTCGCATGTAGAACAAGTCACAGTCATAAGTGTGACTGGTTCACTTGTTCATTGTCGTTTTTTATTCCCTGCTTGGAATTTTTTAATAGGCATGGTGAATTTCGATAGTAAAAATTGAGTTTAAGGTTTTTATTGATCACAGTCTGTATTTTTGTGCTCACCATATATAGTTTGTTTTCACGTGTGCACGTATGTGTTTCTTTAATTGTACTTTATTTTGGAAGTTTTAAAACTTAATTTAAATTCATGTGATATTTTATTAACTATTGTTTTGTAACGAAACTTAGTCTGCGTGCTATGTTTACATGCGTGGCGGTAATTTTCGTTTTCACGACTCGTGTTTACTCTTGTACTAGTTTATTTTCAGTTTTAGTGTGATTTCATTCATTGAGTATACGTTTCTTCGCTGTTTATGTTGTTTGAACGTAATTTAAGTTACCGTTAATTACTGGTGCGTGATGTTTTCTTTAGTATGTGTTTTTAGAGCGCCACAGTTCCATCATGGCCGAGGGCATCTTATCAGTGCAGTACTGCCAACTGCACGACTGTATTTTCCAATAGGTTAAGTCATGTTTATTTACAAGCTTACGTTCGTGATTCCCCATTACCTCCGATGGTTTTAAAGTTCTTTGGAAATTTTTGTATTTTGTTTGTGCGTTTATTATTATTATTTTGCCGAATTTTTATATAATTTGGCTTGTTATTACAGGTGTTTGAGATATAATTTTTGAATTTACATTTTGACTTGTGGATTTGTCTTGTTTATATTTTGAATTTTGATCTATTGCAAAGTTTTATTTATTCATAGTGTGTTAGAAAATGCTTACTCTTCGCAAGAATTTACTCAAAGTTTTAAATAATATTTGCTCGTGATGTTTTCAGGACTCTTTCGATTTATAGATATTTGAGTCTCGATTTGCATTTTTCCAGTTTCATTAATATTCTTTGCGGTTTCTTTCATAACTTGCATTTAGAACGTACATTTTATACACACCTCTTATGTCTAATAGGTGTTTCGACAGTTTGTTTTCATTTACATATTTTGTTATTTCCTTGTTTAATAATGATGTGAAAAATTAGTTTGTTTATGATTGTACAAGATTTCATGTTCACTTATTTTGTTTGAGGATTAATGAGTTTGCAAATTTATAAACTTTTATTCTAATTTTTGCTGTTCTTGTGGAAACTCTCGTGTTTCGTTTTTTGGGTGTTGGTCTTGCGTTTTGATGAGTTGTGTTATGGGACACAAATTCCTTTTGCTTTGCCTTTCTTCAAGAGTGGGTTTGACATTGTGAAAGACCACTGATATAGTAAAAAAAATGTTGGTCAAATTGTGTAGAGTTTTGATTAATGTTGTGAAGCGATTTTCGTATGGAACTAAGTTGCTTCAGATCATGTCATCGAATTTTTTGAATTTTCATCATCTTTCATTTGATTTTCGTTCAGTTTGTCCAAATGTAGCTACATACTTGTACATATTGTATAGTGTGTTTTGTATATTCAGATACACTAAATAACATTAAACTGTTTGCAACTTTGTTAAGCATAAGTTTTTGTTTTTTGGGAGTTTGTGGACTTCCAGGCGACAACAATTTTTTCTTTTTAATTCTTGCTGTAAAACAGTTGTGTGTATTTGTGGACTGTTTACGGTACCCCCAGAGCCCTCTAGGAACGGCTGTAGAACTAAATTTTGTAACCTTTGTGCCCATGTGCAACGTGCAATTTGGTATCCTTCCGCCGTTGCCAACGGTTTTCTGCCTGACTCTCTACACATACGCGGTCGCAGCTGGATGTGTTAGCCGTGCCCTCCTGTGTTCGGCGAGGTTGCTGTAGGTCGATGATTTCCCCGGCCGCAGTTAAGTAAGTTAGCATCATGTTGTATAATTCAAAGATAGCAGTTTATCAATTATGTAGGAAATTTAATTTGTGAACTATCGTGATGATCATACGCAGTTTCTTTTCTTCCCTCCAAGATGGGTGAGTATAGCATCAGTCTGTCTCCGGTAGTATGTGCCATGTTTTATTGACTGGGGAACAAGAAATTAATGTTCGCGGTTATTCTTGTTCATGTGTATCATAGGGACCCGGTTTTATATGATGTTTTAGAATATGTGTTGGACCCAGTTTGATATCATGGTTTTCAATGTTTGAATTCAATTTTTCAAGCGGTTATTCTTTTTGAGATCTACTTGCCCATCTTCTCTTTATTTACCGCCCTGATCAAGACTTTGGTGTACAGCTTCATGGCTTCGCCTGGAGAAGTAACAGCTTAGTGCTAGATTCATGTATCATTGTTCCATTAATCTTATAATCTTCTGGATCACGTAGATTATTAATCCGTTCGTGATATACGAACATTTTTTTATTACTACATTTGCGACATAAAGTACAATTGGAATATTTATATGTAATTATGAATTTTGGTTTAATGCAAATAATTTACCAAGTTTAAGAAAATACACGTTTATATTTCAATTTAAACTGTAGATGAATTCTATGGGGTGCACTCCAGGAGTCTTCAAACATTCCAATGTTTTCAAGGCCATAAGTTAGTTAATTAAAATATTTATTCTGAAACTGCAATTTAATAAACTTTTTTTCAGTTTACCTCTAGATAATTTAACAGCTTATTAAAAATATAATTATTATGGTAATACTAGATTCGCTTTCTATGTAAATCGTACGTGGTGTCACGTATGCCTAGCATTTACACGTTTTCAAACAATTAAATAGTAATAGGGCCTTAATGAGTCTGGCATTTTGGTAGCAGAAAAATATTATAATTTTATATAACTGTCCACAGTATAAGGTTTTGTTGTTCATATTATTATTACTATTACAACATAATACATGGACACTGTGATTGTTTGTTTATTTAAGAGACAGTGAGGTTATTTCTGCCACATTGAGCATGGTTAATTATTGTGATTTAATTTGAACATAATATGATACATCGTTTTCCATGTATTTGATTTAGTAATGTGTATTTTTAAATCCATACATATAATTAACAACCATGCTACAAACCACGGTAAAATAGTTGTAATATTAACTACCATCATACAAAATTAAGTAGGAATTGATTATATGATTTGGACGATAAAGCATATAAAGTTACGATTCCTATGTTCCTGTCATTTTGAAAAAATATTTTGACATAATTAAAACATGAAATTTTACATCATCTACCGCATTACTATTGTTTTGCCAAATTTTATAAAAATTAGTTTATTCTTTCCCAAAATATGACAAAAAATTTAATTATTTATTCATATGGTGCTATTTTACAAAATGGAGGGTAAAATACGCTTCGTGTAGATACAGATGATAGTTGTAATATCTGCTTACTGCATACAAATNCATCATCTACCGCATTACTATTGTTTTGCCAAATTTTATAAAAATTAGTTTATTCTTTCCCAAAATATGACAAAAAAATTATTTATTTATTTATTCATATGGTGCTATTTTACAAAATGGAGGGTAAAATACGCTTCGTGTAGATACAGATGATAGTTGTAATATCTGCTTACTGCATACAAATATAAGTTGGAAATGATTAAATGTTTTCGACGATGTATCATTCAAGCTTATATGGCTATACTTCGGTCATTTTAATTATAGATACCTGGCGTTTTAAAACAAACCTTTTTTCACGTCATCTGCTGGACTTCTATTTGTTTGTCAAATATGATATAAATCGGTCAATTGTTTCCCAAAAAAGACAAAAAAAATGCATTTATTCGTGTGGCGCTATCTTACAAAAAGCAGACAACAGATACTTTGTGTAGATACAGTTCATAGTTATAATATCTACTGCCAGCATACAAAGTTACACAGTTAAGTTAGAAATTATTACTTGGTTACGACGGTAAAACTTTCTAAGCTAAGTTGCCATTGTAAATGCTATTTTGAAAAAAAATGTCTGGCGTTTTTAAAACATGCCATATTACATTACCAGCCGCAGTAATACTTGCTTACCAAATTTTGGTACGAATTGGTAAATTTTTTTTACGATATTTTACAAAAACATATTTATTTATGTGTCATTTTCTTACAGAATGGCAACACCATATGTTTAGAGTAGACACAGATGATGGTTGTAATATGTACTGCCAAAACACAAAGATAGGTTGGAATTAAGTTCAGGGTTTCTACTATATAGAATTCTATTCTAATGTAGCTACAATTCCGCAATTATGAAAATAAGTGCCTGACATACATAAAACAGAAGAATTTACATCAAATGTCGCAGTATTTCTTGATTGCCAAATTGGTATGAATCGATACATTTTTTAACCGAAATGTGACATAACTTTATAAATTCATGTAGCGCTATCAAAGTAACATTTTGTTGGCGTATATGATGGCTGTCATATAAACCTTAAGGGTACAAAATTTGGTAAAAATTGGTTTAGTGATATAGTAGATGTAAAAAACAAACCTTAAATATTTGTATGGCCGCAATTTTGAAAATAAGAACTTAATAAAATTTAATTACTACCGTTCAGCTGGCCTACCATAATGTTACTTATATGCCAAATTTGGTGAGATTTAGAATAATAGTTTTATTTTGTGCTATCTTCCGAAAATGGTGGACAAACAACAATATCCATTTTAAAATTTAATTCAATCTTGATGCTCACCCAGCACACAAAATTTTGTTTAATTCAGTTGAATGGTTCCCAAGATATGGCATAACACCCTAAATATTAAAATAACTGCCATTTTGAAAGTAAGTATCCGACGAGCCCTAAATTGATTAAAGTCGGGTGTCCTTACTAAATATTATATATGCACCGATTTATGTAAAATTTAGATGACACTTTCAAAAATTCAAAAGTGTTGACTTAAGCACAGACAAACACACAGGCACACAGACAGGAATGTGAGCTCATAAGCCCTTCTTTCCTTCAGAAAGTAGGCAAAAAAATTATTTCATTTGCCAAAAATGTGTGAAACGGACCTCTAGAACTTCTTTAAGCATGGACGACTGTCTGTTTGTAAGAAGTATTGTTCAGTACCTTGAACTACAGCCAGTTATCATTGCTACTTCATATTTTATGAAGGGCTTCTCTTCTCAGGAGTTGCAGTGGTACCATATTTTAAGGTTATCACAGACAAACTAATGATGTTTATAATAAAGCTTTATCTGTATTTTCTTACTGATCAGTGTGTTCAAAGCCGTGGGATATAATATTTTCATAACTTCTTGATATCAGTGTGATATACATAGTTCTCGAAAAAAATGTTGTCTTTTGGAGTGGTATGTGAAGAACACACACACAAAAAAAAAACCTGACACGTGTTCACTAAAATTTTTGACATTACAAATGTAGGACTAAAATATTGATATTACGCCTTGGCCTCACGCCCCTTCTTGACTTGTATACTATGGTGCACATCTGAAAGGAAAACCTCGCTCACTGAATCGTTCGAACACACAAAATGGAAAAGTTCTTGATTTCCTTACAAAATTCATGTCATGCCATGGCTTAAACTCGGGTACGTTATGTCAGTTATTCTGCTAAATTTAATTTCCGTGTTCGCAAGAGCTAAGCAGTCACTGTGGCCGCCAGATGCCACGGCTCCTTAAACAGACAAACGCACGTACCCCTCTAATCCATTGCAACATTAATAATTTGACAGCTAACAGCTGGTCCCTTTTAACACAGGAAAGTATACGAATACATATATATATATATATAGTGCCTATAATTTTTCGGGATACTGGAGGCAATAATAGGGCATAACATTTATTCCCCACATCATGCATAAAGTTATATATATATATATATATATATGCATATTTATTTATTTATCGGACTTCTCAAGAAAGAAATCCAGCACCGTTTAGTTCAATTGGACACTCGGAATACTCTTTTCCTGTTCGAGCCTTAACGAATGTAATTGTGGTTCGCAGCAGACCATAGTTAATATTGTTATTTGGTAAATTATTTTTATTTACTTTTCAAATCTTTCTGTGTGTTGTCTTCGTCACGACAGCACACTTACGTCAAGATGAAGATAATTTTACCCGGTATCTCGCGAATTCTATCGGTACTGTCTTGAAACACACATATTTACCATTTTTTTTCTGCAAACAAGTAATATTATTGGCTTAACCTTGTAAACTCTAGGGCAAAAGTAAAAAAAAAAAAAAAAAAAAAAACGTAAGGTAAAGCCACATATTTAAATTACATACGCAAATATCCTTGGTTCCTGTTGGTATTTTGAATTCACCGCACAGTAGTGGAATTGATACATTTATATTTATATAGGACTATAATCGAAGTGCAAAGAATTATAATTTTTTGCCTACGGCACTCCCTAGTCCACCAAATACACAAGGCAGGGCGACAGAGTAAGGTTAGTGCTGTAAATTATTCTGCCACTGACTGGCGTTATTTCTATAATTTTCTAAATATTGAGTTTATAACACAGTATGTCTTGTGTCTTCCTACCACTCTCTATTAAACTGACGAGAAATGTATTGTTCGTAATGAATTTCATAACAAAATTAGGTATTTGAAAATAATGATGAAAAAAAATTTTATTTATCAAAAGAATGGATAACTAAGCTAAGAACTCAAAAAGGAAATACAAATACCAGGACAGTGGCTCAAGACATACTGGAAAGAGAAGGGAAGATAAAAATCCGTTGTTATTAAGATCCTCGGTTATGTTTTGACTCGTGAAAAGGGGGTGGGGGAGACATATTTTCGTCGGTATTCTGCAACTTTGCGTTATCTTAGCTTATTTTTATTGTTGTTATAATATTGATTTTAATTTTAGCTAAACCTGAGTACCTACAGTGTCACCTACTCAGTGATTAATTTAAATTACACTGTTTATTTTATAAGTGATATGAGTCTGGAATTATGCACATGATATTTTTTTTATGTTTGCGCGGGAGCCCGAAAGTTGATTCATTGTTGGCATGTTTCGACTATCCAACTATTCTTAGACGCGTCGTTTTTGAAGTGCTAGTGTGCAATTAGTTAAATCACAGATTCTGTGACTCGAGCCGACGTGAAAAACCCTAGAACTTTTTCGGGGGACTTCCGAAACGCGAGTACGAGGCTCTCAAACCCGAGAAAAAAAACCCCGAATAGTAGGCTTTTCCCAAAACAAATAAAAACAATTCTTCCTATTTGTTATTTCTACCTGATGTCCCGTTCATTATATATCATTTACTTTTATAAAATATCTGCTGAATGGATAAACTAATCCATAATAACATTTATATTTCTCATATTTTTACCAAATATATCTATTGGCGTGCTGACATGCTCTGCCTTCTGGACGTGATCACCATCTCACTTGAAGTCGAGAAATGTGATCTCGTTCTTCTAACATAACAAAGTCACGAATGTTTGCCCTTCCCACTAAATGAGCGAGTTTTCTTTCGGTGACGCCATTCATTATATTCCTTCTGCGTTCATAATACCATTAAGTCCTTCGTAGTCCTCTACAACATAAAAAATTGCGCACATCAATACGAATAAATTGAAATAAGAGATAAAGTCTTACGATAGATATATCGTAAGTGACATTTATATTAGTCCCTACATAATCGCTAACTATAAAACAGTCATTGCTCAAAGTGGCTTGCTACACTGTAATCTATAGACCAATTCCAAAGTGAATAATTGACTGGTTTCGTAGAGTGCTAAGATTCCTTAACTGCAAATAACAGAATGTTAACATTCCAATGTAAGTTTGTTAAACTGTTATTTATGAAATTTCGCCTTCATCGGTTTACTGAATGCAGAAAAAAGATAGGATTTGATTTTGTCAGCATTTCTTTCCATAGAATGTATGATTAAAATTTTATTGCACTGATCATACACTGTCAGTTTATAGAGTTTTTTCGAAAAAAAAATTTATAGTTTTCATCTGTTGTTTATCAAAAGTTTTAATAGAGAATATATTACTTAAAATTCACGTTATCTATTTTATAGCTAAATTTATTGTTGTTCTCTAATTGTGTATAGAGATTCGTGACAATTTTCTGCTAATTCATGGCATGCAGATAAAAAAAAGACATTTTTATGTACACGCTATCTATTTAAATGTAATAAATATTAATTTTATTCGTAATACCTAGTCCCTCTATTAATGTTAATGGTATGAAAAGTATTTTCTGTAGGAAATACGAAACTTTCGTAACCACATTAGTGGAACAGAGCGCGAGAAAAAAATGTTATTTATTCTTATGTGCATCTCATAATTGCGTATAGAATAGGTCTCATAAAACATGTGTATACTTGCNAAAAAATGTTATTTATTCTTATGTGCATCTCATAATTGCGTATAGAATAGGTCTCATAAAACATGTGTATACTTGCAATATATCAGGTTTACGTTAAATAGCTCCAAGCATGTTGGTGTGGAGTAACAACCTAAACCTTTTACGAAAACAAACATTTTTTCATAAAAATAAGTATTTTATTACAACTTTGTAAAATTTAAGTTTTGAAAATAAATATTTGTATACTAACTGGGCTGGAATAGGCTGAATAGCTGGAAAAATACCCTTTGCCAGACAGTGCCATTTCCTTCAAGAAGAAGTGTGAAAGCTGTTACAAATAATAGCTTTTAAGTATAACTGCTCTCATTTATTGCTACCAGCAAATAAATATACTTTATAATACTCACTTAGTTTTGTTATGCGTGTAATGTGTTAAATACGTATAACGTAATGAAACATTAAATTGTAACGTACCTACGAGGCTACTCGTACTTACTCACTCTACAAACAACAGTATATAACAATGGGATACACTGAACGTAACGCAAAATAAAAATAAACCGAAGAAGAAAATATGTTCTGTACACCTCTGCGTATATTAGGATGGCGTTGCGACAGCTATAGTCCGTGTAAAGAATTTTCTGTGTAGANTGAACGTAACGCAAAATAAAAATAAACCGAAGAAGAAAAGATGTTCTGTACACCTCTGCGTATATTAGGATGGCGTTGCGACAGCTATAGTCCGTGTAAAGAATTTTCTGTGTAGAATGCTAACCCTAGCTGCGCATCACGATCGCCCAAATTGAGTACTGAATTGGTGTGCTTATTGAAAATCAGAATTATTGCCCCTTTAACTCCTTGATAACACAAAACAGTGTGAGAACTGGTCATTAGAATCCCCTTAGTAACGACTGGAGGCAGTCTGATGAGTTTCTTTTTCCCGACCCCGTACAGACTGTAAGTAGGAATAGCCACACACTTGAACTTACCAATCAGGAGTTACGTGTACCATTTGAACACCCAGCAACACAGCACTCTGATAGTAAAAATACTTGGGGGCAGAATAAACACATGCACAAACAGGAACACCAGGAAGAAAACTCTCTACTACTACGAAACAACAATAATGGGCACTGTGTTTTAAAAATATCTAGAATTTTAACTGAGGTCTTAGTAACTTGAATTTTGCCAGAAAAACCTAATTATTCATACTGTTGGAAATGCAAATTAGTAGATTATTTGTGGCTCCAAAAACATTAATCATATAATTGAAATATTTCTGCTTTAGGAGGTGTCCTTTGAAACACCAGTGCCCTCACGATTGTTAAAAATTAAAATATGTCCTACTTGAAATTTTTTACGAAATACGCCAAAATACTTTAATATTCCTTCGAAGTAATTAATTTAAATAAAACGTAAGCAATCCGTTAGCGGCAGAGCAAGGATTCAGCCCAGGTTTGCCATATTAAATGTCGGAAATGTCGTGTACGTACGAAAAACAACATGGTGGCGTGAAAAGGTTTTAGAAGGTTGAATAAATGGTGTAACGTGAAGAAATGTATTTATAGTTTCTTAGCTGGACTCAGTGTTCGAACGTAGAATTGAGATGATCTTTTAGTACCCGATGATCGGGTACTACAGGTGACTAGGTGTCGTCTTACCTATATATATATATATATATATGTAAGAACATGGCTTACATTGCTACCATACAGGCCTATTTAATGCTTTAAATCACCTCGCGTCTTCGTCTCTAGTAGACTACCTAATTTCAGGGATGCGAACTCGGACTTCCCTATTAATATATATATATATATATATATATTTATATATATATATATATATATAATAACACTTTCAACATAAAGTTTTATTAACTACCATGCATTTGGTATAAGTAGTTAGTAGAAGGATAAACTACTTTCAAATTTACGACAATATCAGTGTTTAATAATACATTAGTTAAGAAAGGCTACTACTGTCTGTTACAAAACACAAATTGGCTGATACCTGACAAATTTGAAACAATTCTTTAAAACCATTATTCAGTTAGTTTTTAAGATAAACTACACGTTTTCAAAAACCACGTTTAAAGCACTATTTGACATCATCATTATTATAAGATAAAAAAAAACGCATTTCATTAATATTTTGAGATTTCTCTTCACTATTTTTTTTCTACTTTTGAATACATTAGTGTTTTACAATATATTTCGTCGTTCATGTATTTTAACTATTATCAAGCGTTAAAATAATGATGGGAGTGATTTTGGAAATTTGTGTTTTTAACTTAGGAGCTTCAAAATTGACAACACAGATAACTGAAATTATACAAATACGTCGTAATTTTTGCAGACCAAATGAGTCACGCGATCATTTGGTTAACAAAAAGTGCAACCTGATACATGAGCACAGAATTTCACAGACTGAAAAAAAAAACAGTTGAGATGTCTGTAAGTGCGCTATAAATATACAATACGTGAATAGTTATACACTAACCGTGACTATTTTGAACAGTTTTCTTCTCATGTCCGTCATCTTCCTTATCACAATATTTTTTTTTTTTCCTTTTTCGCTAACACCAAACGACACACATGTGTTCTACGTTACAACTCACGGAATGCTATGCTTTCCAGAAACAAATACATTCTGGAAATTACGGATTCGTACAACCTCCCGCCCCCCTCCGCAAAAAGCTTATCCCCGTACACGGGAATGGGAGATGCAAACTAACGCTAGGCACATTACCGCCATGTCTAGCATACGACCGGAATGGCGATACGTGTGTGTTTACCTCGTAGCAATATGGTATTTTCCACGACGTAGCTAATAGAAAGAAAGTGCTGGAAAATGCGTCATTAATTTTGTTTTCTATAACTCTGTTAATTTAATTCTGCACGAATTTTAAGGTTATAAAATAAAATATTGATATTTACAATTCTTTAAATAAGATGCATTATGTATAATGTATAGTCATTTTACGTCCGAAACGGCTGTTTCGTCGGTTTGTCACACTCGATAGAATATGTCAAGAGAAGTGATTGTCATAAATAATTATTTATCGAAAAGCCAAAATTTTTAATAAATTTATTTATTTATAAGCTTAGACTTAATAAGATTGTGTAGGAAACAAAATTTGCGTTCTATAATATGCCAACAAGAAACAATTAACATAATTATACAGTTTTCCTGAAAACATCTCCCAACAATCAGGTGTATTAATCGTGTCAAATCTTAATTTTGGAAATGAAGTCAGTACTNTTTTCCTGAAAACATCTCCCAACAATCAGGTGTATTAATCGTGTCAAATCTTAATTTTGGAAATGAAGTCAGTACTAATATTTTAATTTAATTTTCATTTATAACAGGTTCTTTTCTTTTACCTAGGTGCTCTTTGTTTTATGTATGTGTGTGGTACTACCAAAAAATGTTTCAGTGAATCCTACCAGTCCCCAAAAAGAAATACACTTGAACTGAAACACGGAAAATAGTTAAAAACGTTGTTTTAAAATGTTTTTAGAGCATATTGAATAAGCTATAATTTTCATCTTACAACACTTAAATACAAAAAACTTATAATTGTTCAGAATGCACTTAGTTAAGTCCAGTGAGTTCACTAAAATATGTTTTTATTTTATTTTTATACCAAACAAATTGCAATTTTTTCCACATTAATATCGGTTTATCAATTTATTTTACATTTTATGAACACATTTCTAAACTATTTGATATGGACAGTTTGAAAGGTAACTGGAACACACAAAAACAATTTGAATAAGCCAAAAAAAATTTAAAAATATTTTAAACCCACTGGTAGTAATGCATTGAACAACACCAAGTAAACATCTATCAATACGAACTGGTTTTACTACACAAACTGTACGTGTCTAGAGGGCAGCCTGGAAGTGGAAGGGCACAACTCACCTGCACCGATCTGCCGCTCTTAGACAAAATGTCATATCGCAGGTCATCTGTCCACGACAAGAGCAGTTGAATGTGCGACTCCATTGCTCGATTTCATGTGTATCACAGAGTGTGTCAGCAATGCCTGGAAGACGACGGCGATCATCAAATAAATAGTTAAGCAATNTTTTCCTGAAAACATCTCCCAACAATCAGGTGTATTAATCGTGTCAAATCTTAATTTTGGAAATGAAGTCAGTACTTATATTTTAATTTAATTTTCGGTTATAACAGGTTCTTTTCTTTTACCTAGGTGCTCTTTGTTTTATGTATGTGTGTGGTACTACCAAAAAATGTTTCAGTGAATCCTACCAGTCCCCAAAAAGAAATACACTTGAACTGAAACACGGAAAATAGTTAAAAACGTTGTTTTAAAATGTTTTTAGAGCATATTGAATAAGCTATAATTTTCATCTTACAACACTTAAATACAAAAAACTTATAATTGTTCAGAATGCACTTAGTTAAGTCCAGTGAGTTCACTAAAATATGTTTTTATTTTATTTTTATACCAAACAAATTGCAATTTTTTCCACATTAATATCGGTTTATCAATTTATTTTACATTTTATGAACATATTTCTAAACTATTTGATATGGACAGTTTGAAAGGTAACTGGAACACACGAAAACAATTTGAATAAGCCAAAAAAAATGTAAAAATATTTTAAACCCACTGGTAGTAATGCATTGAACAACACCAAGTAAACATCTATCAATACGAACTGGTTTTACTACACAAACTGTACGTGTCTAGAGGGCAGCCTGGAAGTGGAAGGGCACAACTCACCTGCACCGATCTGCCGCTCTTAGACAAAATGTCATATCGCAGGTCATCTGTCCACGACAAGAGCAGTTGAATGTGCGAATCCATTGCTCCATTTCATGTGTATCACAGAGTGTGTCAGCAATGCCTGGAAGACGACGGCGATCATCAAATAAATAGTTAAGCAATNCATTTCATGTGTATCACAGAGTGTGTCAGCAATGCCTGGAAGACGACGGCGATCATCAAATAAATAGTTAAGCAATTTTTAGCGTGGCCGTATAGTAGAACTCCGAGTGGATTGCTGGACGTTTCGCAGAATTGCCATTCCATTCGAGTGTGACGTGTCAGTGGCCCATCGGTGGTGGAGAAGATGAAAAGCAGAGGGTTCCCGCCAGCGCCATCTTGTTGCAATGATGAGTGCCTGTACATCAATATCGTTCAGCGCCCTGATTGACAGAACAGCAACCGAACATGCAATCAGGGCCACTGTGCCCCCCCCCCCATGAGTATTTGCGAACAATCAACAATCGATTATTGGAGGCAGGCTTACGTTCTAGTTTTCCTCTGGTACAATTCCACATGACAACTTCTCATTGTCGTGAAAGTCTCTCGTGGTGTCGGGAGAAAAAGTGTTGGGGAGGTGAATGGAAAGCAGTGGCATTTGGTAGTGAGAGTCGTTTCTGCTTTGGACAAAGTGACGGCCGTGTTGGCGTTCGTGAACGTGTAGGTGAGCAGAACAATCCGTTGTAATTTTCATTCTCTGTACTGGACCCACTTTTGGAATTATGGTATTGTAACTATAAGCTGCTCATACCGATCTCTTATAGTATTCATTCAGTGAAGAATTACAATTGCGTCATACATCCGTGACGTTTTCAATACTTTCCTCTGACCATATTTCGACACACTTCATGAACCAAGCTTCCAGCTCGATAATACGCTTCACCGTGTCGCTAGGACAAAACAGCGTTCTCTACATGGTCCAGTCATACTACCCAGGCCCTCTGGATCTCCAGACCTCAGTCTTATCGAAAATGTGTGGGACATGATTGTTCAGCGCGTGACATCCATTCCAGATGCTGCACGGCCATCGACCAACTACGTTAAGAAGTACAGCGAGCGTAGGATACCACACCTTAGAGAGACATTTAGCATTTGTACTTAAGGTTACATGCCAGAATTGCTGCTTCTGTAGTCGTTTGGGGTGGTAACATTTCTTATTAAGATGTATGCTGTATGTATCTCATTTGATGATTTGTACACTGAGAGGTTTTTTTTAAGTTCTACTTTTGGTTCCGATTACGTATCCTTCTGCTACATGTGAACATAAACACTGCCATGTGACCTCTTTGATTTAAATGTAAAATGCTTCGTCTACTCTATTCAGCTGTTCAAACAATTCTGTCATATTTAAAACCCCATTTTGTAGGAATATTAACTATTTTGGCCTACAACCACATTTAGGACAGCTTTATGACGTTTTGACAATGCGTGTATTGACGATAGTTCTTTATGTTGTTATTTTACATTGTAAACATATTTCTTATACACGACATAGCACATTACACCCGATACACATTTATATTTTGCCGCGGTTGTTTTTAACCCTGTTACAACTGTGGGGGAAAGAACTGTAATATTTGACTTCTTGTTATAGATATGTGCGGGGTTATTTTATTAAAAGGACGGCCTAAGTTGCAATAAAAATTATAACAAAGCAGCAACCAGTCCAACGAACAGAGAAAACAATAAACTCACGCATGCAAATCCTATATGTAGCAGCGACAAACGTAAAAGATAGTGGTGAACATGTACACAAATAGGCATACTATAAAATTTATTCCGATCATATTTATTTGCATAGGTACTAAGTTTTTACTAAGTTTATTAAATTATTTATTAAAACATTCTTGGCTAGCTAAGAATTTTGGCAAACATTAAAATCACAGAAACGTAAGCACGTTACGCAATTGTGTTTCAAACACCTAGGCCCACATTAAAAATTCGTGATATATAAACAGATGGGAATTTCAAATAATTAATTCCGTCATAAAAACAGTTCAATATTAAAACGTTTAAATTTCGCACTTTCAATATTTGCAATGTTACAAACATTCTGNTCCGTCATAAAAACAGTTCAATATTAAAACGTTTAAATTTCGCACTTTCAATATTTGCAATGTTACAAACATTCTGACCCAGCGTAACATAACAGCAACAATACTATTTCACACACAGCGGGCACGATACACGTTACAGTATGTTTATTCCTGCCATGAAAAAACACATTTATCACTACATCATAACTTGCTTAAGTAGGTTTAAAAAAACTACCGTGTGCCTTCTTGATGTAGTAATTCTAACTATTTTTCGCAGGAAGAAAAATTACACTTCTTTCAGCAACAAGCAACTTTNTCCGTCATAAAAACAGTTCAATATTAAAACGTTTAAATTTCGCACTTTCAATATTTGCAATGTTACAAACATTCTGGCCCAGCGTAACATAAAGGCCACAATACTATTTCACACACAGCGGGCACGATACACGTTACAGTATGTTTATTCCTGCCATGAAAAAACACATTTATCACTACATCATAACTTGCTTAAGTAGGTTTAAAAAAACTACCGTAANACTACATCATAACTTGCTTAAGTAGGTTTAAAAAAACTACCGTAAGCCTTCTTGATGTAGTAATTCTAACTATTTTTCGCAGGAAGAAAAATTACACTTCTTTCAGCAACAAGCAACTTTTACCAACTTCAGATTTGTAACCGTACCGTCAGTAAGTATTGATACCTGCCCAATGCTGTGGTTTATAAGTAGGTATTGAATCTGCTCTCGGCGCGAGGCGCTAGCGATTGATGCTGGCCCTCCGTGTTAGGGCGTAGGAATACGTCGACACTATTGTCTATAGGTCCAATTTACTAATAAATTCACCTCGCTTTTAGGATACCAATGAATCAGTTTTATTAACGCTTAACAGGGCCACTCATACATGCACACACGAGACAACACTCCCCTTCCCTTTTATAC
>NQII01003045.1:50758-135855 GCA_002778355.1 Clitarchus hookeri | reverse complement strand
CTTGAGGCGCTGTCTTCTCTCGGCTGGCGACTTGGGACTGCTCCGGCACTTGGTGGGCGTCTCGACGCCTGGTCTCGAAGCTCTTCCTCTCGGGTCCACTCAGCACTCTCCGACTGACGACAGCCGGCTGCCATTGTCTTCTCCCGGATTCGCTCCGCCCTCCTCGATTCCCGTCGGCCAACTGCTGCGTTTTCTCGGACTCTTCCCGTCGCACGTCCTGTTTGACGGCCTCCGACTGAGGTCGACGTCATGATGCATTCTCGATCCGGACGCCTCACTTCAGGTCCTCCGACTGACTGCCTGACTCCTTGATCCTTGACTGACTGATCCATTCCTCCTGCTCTCCCGTCGTTTTGTAGGCTCCATCGCCATATTCAACTTGCACCATCCCTGCACATGGCTGGGATGCTTGACGCATCCCCCCTGAGTCGTAGAACATGTGGCCGCTTTTCCTGTGGTCTGCAGTCGGCCTGGCGTTGCCCCTTTATTCTGGCCTGGAAGTTTTTTGTTCCGTTCTGCACGTGCGGGAACTCTTGGGTGGCCTCTTTGGTACGGTGCACTTATGCCTCCGGATACAGTGTCTTTATTATCCCAGCCCGCCCGCTAAAGGCTCTCAATGTTTATTGCTGAAACTAGCCCGGGACAGACTCTGCCGCTGGTGTGGGCTCAGCGTCCCTTGGCAGCTGCGGGATGCAGCTGCATCCGCTTTCCTTCGCACGTTGTCGTTCCGCCGGGCCGTCCTGGCGCCATTCGCCTCATCATGTCCGCCAAACCCTTAATCCTTATTGCGGTCGTCCGCCTGCGAGCTTCGCCAGAGCGTGTGTTCTGACGAATAAAATATAGGGATGCAGAATGCGTCAGTATCCAAATGTAAAAATGTTTGTTTCAGTTATAAATGACAAATTTATAAATCATTATTTTTGCTGTAATAAGTAATAAAAATGCTAAAAATTTTAAACATGTATAATTTCCCTGCTACTACTAGCAGTGTGAAACTTCCCCAGTGTGTGTGTGTGAGAGAGAGAGAGAGAGGTAGAGAGAGAGAGAGAGAGAGAAGCTCCTCTCCACCTATTCTAATTTCTTCCTCAGACAAAAAAACACCATGCCACTAGGTCATACGCAACGTAATTGCGGTTATATTCTTAACTGTANTAAATCATTATTTTTGCTGTAATAAGTAATAAAAATGCTAAAAATTTTAAACATGTATAATTTCCCTGCTACTACTGGCAGTGTGAAACTTCCCCAGGGTGTGTGTGTGAGAGAGAGAGAGGTAGATAGAGAGAGAGAGAGAAGCTCCTCTCCACCTATTCTGATTTCTTCCTCAGACAAAAAAACACCATGCCACTAGGTCATACGCAACGTAATTGCGGTTATATTCTTAACTGTANGATTTCTTCCTCAGACAAAAAAACACCATGCCACTAGGTCATACGCAACGTAATTGCGGTTATATTCTTAACTGTAACAATTAAATATTTTCAATAATTTCTACATTAAAATTTAAATATTTCTATATGCAACATTTAATTTACAATTGCCATACGTAATATCTAGGTTAAAAGAATATTTTAACTGTGAACTATTTCTTACAAGCCGTTACCAAAACATCATTCCTCTCACTATTTACAATTAGTATTGAATACGAAATAAATAAATAAAAGTTAAAGAAGTCTCTAAGATAAAGTTTCATTTATTCAAAAATATAATACTGTTAAGATACCAAGGCTTTATATATTTGTGATAGACAAGTTATATAAAAAACAGTTTGACATGTTACTCCTATGGTAAATTTTCAAAACATCCTAAGAAACCGTGAGTGAACTATAAGAATAGGTTTGTTTGTATAGCGTCAAAAATATATTTTATCCCCTCCTAGCCCCGTAAATATTTTGTATATTAAAAAAATCATGAAAAGTAACCATATTAATGTTGTTCATTTAACAAAATACATGGTTGTATAATCAAAACCTCTGTGTTGGACGAAAATAAATTAAACTCTGAACAAAATCTTTAGTTGAATCGAATATGCATATTTGTTTGCCACTAACTTGATTTTCTTCGTTCGTAAAATACAGTTCGTTTGTTCGTATTTTGTGTGGTGATAAGGATAATAACTGTATTTGTAAGTAAATTTTTTGATTCTTAATAATAGTTTAAACATATTAATAAAACAAGTTCATCAATAAACTAAAAAGTCAAACTTAATAATTTATTAACATTCATTATAAAATATTTCAATTCTATGTGATTATAAACATTCCAATTTCTTTACTATTCAATTTAGCTGAGGTTGCTAGGGCTTAGCGCTCGGGCGCTAATATCTTAGTTCGATTCTCGGGCAGACGTCGTTATATATACTAACCGAAACTGTTTAATGCACATAGAGCCAAACAAATATTTATTTTCACAAACCAAACTTTAGCCTGGGGACACAAAATAAGAACAAAAAATAACTTGGTTTCTAGTACAAATGTTTTATTGCTTATACACAAACAATTGATTTGGTTGCAGCAAACACACTGGTAGATTCAACAACACCTTTTTCTCAGTGCATGTCCCACGGACCTGATGTTTTGCATACTTCCACGTACCACTTCCACCTTCTTGTGTGCAAAAGTTTGGTTGTATTGGTGTAATCGTACGAGATGTGCTGAAATGCATTTCCTCTACTGCCTATGGGGCAATGGTGTCACGTCTGGGATAAAATTAGGTTTTGTATTAAAATTTCAACAGTTCTACGTCTCCGTACAAATGCGCGATTTAGGTCCTACATTCTCTTAGTTTTTTTATAAATGGTGGCAATTATAACTCTTTATGTGTGTGACAATGAAGAACATGTATTTTGTATTGCCGTATGTTGAAAAAAAACTATTTATATTTCGTTAAAGTTTAACTACCGTATTAATTATGTGCAACTACAGCAAGTTTCGTGGAAGTTTTAGTGTATAAAATTAACGATGTTTATGTCATTTTAACCATTTTCTCCTTCCTCACAACATTTTTTTTTTTTTCAGATTTGTGGATGTGTTGAAATGAGTTTTTGTTTAGGGAAGTGTTTTATATTGGGAAAATGGGCAATACCGCCACGAGTTTATTTTTCAGTTAAAATTGTTTTCCTACATGGCACACGTGGAAGTAAAAGCCAAGCGGTATATCGCCATTCCATGGGTTCCGGAATGCACCACTAGACGTAAGTAACTTTGTTGTGCATCTCCCATAGTTTTGCTCCCACCACCTGCTTTGGAACAAACACACAAAAGAATTGCAATTATAAGGGGTTTACAAAAAATTATGACAGTAGAAAATGCGTAGAGATGCGAAGACTGTGGACTGTGGCGTATCAAAGTGAGTGGGATATTCTCATGTTAAGACAAAAGTGCATTACCAAACAACAGCAATTTTCTGCTGCAGCATGCTAGAAACATTTGTTAGAATTAACGTATAGCTATTATTTCACAATTTATTATTATTTTTAATTAATAATGAGGTGAGTAAATATATAATTTGGAAATATGTTATACCCAACCCATAAGATTTGAGGAGGGTGGGAGGTTGTTGTAACCTTGAACCCGTGCCATTACACATATACGTATATACATATACATAAAACATTATATATGCATGCATCAGATGTAAGAAGTTTTTTNCGTGCCATTACACATATACGTATATACATATACATAAAACATTATATATGCATGCATCAGATGTAAGAAGTTTTTTCTATTACTTAACGTCTTATTTGAAACGTATATTATTTATATTACTGGCCATTGAATGGTTTTCCCATTTGNTTTTTTCTATTACTTAACGTCTTATTTGAAACGTATATTATTTATATTACTGGCCATTGAATGGTTTTCCCATTTGTTACGTTTTGTTTTACATCCGTTATAATAACAATTGGCATGACTGTATTACATGCATTTTTATTTTTTACTGTTATTGTGTTTATGGACGGGTCACAGCCATAAAAACGTTTATTTATAGACCAGTAAGTAGAGAGCAGCATTGTCAGAAATCGGAGTCATTAAGCAACAATTGTTTCCGAAACTGTATATTTATCCGTAAAACGCTTACAGCTTAGATTTGAAATTTCTCTGTAATGTAGAGCGAAGTCTCACCTCGGAAAACAACCTAGATTTGTATGTACTTGTGATGACGTAGCCACATTGTACTTGTCTGTAGTCTTATGTATAATACCTTAGTCCCTGAAATATAAGGTAATTGTTATTAAATAACAGGCCAGGCAGTGGATTGGGCAAGTCTGTAATCAGTGGTTTGAAGATTAGAGTATTACATCACTCACGAGCAGTTTGGACCATTTCATTGTGACTTATACAGATAAATCACATGAAGATATAAGCCGTCTGAAAGATGTTAATATAGTAGTAATTGTTGCAAATTTGTAATTAAGTGGGGAAATGTAAACATTTGGGAAAAACCATATTTAAAAAATTATTAAAAGGAAAAGTTTTACTTTTGGAGAAGGAAAAACCAACTATAAATATATCGAATTTTAGTTGCACTTGCTGCCAATCAATGTAGGAATAGATACAAATATTCGAGGCAGTTCCGTACAAGAAACCACATCCCCTACGGCATTTCTCGCTGTGAAAACCGTGACAGCCTCGTTAGGTGTGCGCCATCCCTTATAAAATAAAGTACATCGTCAAGGATGCCAGATGTTGGTCGCGACAGCGGCGGCGGAGGTCGAAGGTCGACCGCATGAAAATTTCAAACAAGTAAGAAATCGATTTCCAACCCTGACAGCGAGGGCGGGGGAAGCTTGGGTCTGGAGAAGGGTTGAAAGGAGTAGGAAAGGTGCTGGTGGTAGCGACAGCGATCGAATAGAGGGAATCGATGGAGATATCACGCAGTCGGATAAAACACGCACACGACGGGTTGTTGGTTTGGAAAGTATGAGAATGATTCAGAGAGGAGAATAATGGGTTTTATCAGTGTGCAGTAAACCATTCCGAGTTATGCTCTCAAGAGCGATACGACCTTGCGGGCATTTGGAACAAGAGTGCACGCTTTCAACCACCTACCAACAGCCACTCTCATAATCGACGGCTTTGTTTAGTTCGACATGTCACACAGAGAATGGGCATTCAGAACAGACATAAAGTCACGATCACGCTGAACGGAATACGTGGCTAAGAAGTAGCGCATTGGGCTCGCATTTGTAAAGACACTGGCCGAATCATCGTGAAGTCACTTTTCCACGCTTTTCTGAAATCTCTCCGCGGGAAGGTCGATGTGGTTCTTTTATACAGACAATGGCCAAATCTTTTTCGCAAATAATTATTTAAGAACATTATTACGTTTATATTTGCCGTCTCATCATAGAGAAGTTAAGCTCACATATATAGAAAACGATCACAATTATTGTGGTATTTAAACCCCAATTTTA
This sequence comes from Clitarchus hookeri, assembly GCA_002778355.1. Classification (NCBI taxonomy): domain Eukaryota; kingdom Metazoa; phylum Arthropoda; class Insecta; order Phasmatodea; family Phasmatidae; genus Clitarchus; species Clitarchus hookeri. Next base: position 130,436 of record NQII01003045.1, on the reverse strand, counting down.
AGGAGTAAACAGAAAAGAGTTTGAAAATACCAAAAGTGTTCCGAAAAATACGTGAGAAAATACTCTACATGACTGTTGCTTTCTGGTCGAGATATAATTTACACTCTTAATTTCTTACTTTTTTGTAGTCGAAAATAAACAGTTTAAGAAAATTTTTTTATAAAATATTCTTCTTAAAAACTGTATGATTCTGAAATGCCCCTCTTAAGTATTTTTTTTCTAAACTAAAAACAATATTTTCGGTCGGCCAGAAAGTGTTTTGTTGGTTTTTCACCCCAGCAGACATTTTTGTGGCAAACATGAAACTTTTTGAAGCCACTACAAAATAAATTTTTGTTGCCACAAAAGATAAGTGCTAACAACTGTGAAATGCTGCGTAAACCACAAAAACATTTTCCAGGGTAAAATATTTAAAAACATATTTGTGGCATTCTTGAAGTTTTTTATTTTTCAGTGTACAGTTAGAAAGCACGTGCAACCTTTGGCGCAACATGCGCATTATTAATTATTATCATTTATTATAATTATCAATTTGGGTGCCTGTCGCTCCCGTTACTTAAGATAGTGTGTCTCTGAGACCAAAGTTGTCATAAAGCATTCATTACCATCAGTTAGCGATGCTCCGTGTTTGAATTTAGATTATTCCATGAATTAGTGTATTCCCATTACAGAAATTATATCATTGTTAACGGTTTTGTTTGCCATTCAACTCCCTCCATTCTCATTGGGGATTAACTTAAAGAAGCACATATTATACTGAAACTCAAATAAGACTTAGGTTGCTAAATAACTATTTACTTTTTTAATGTTCCAATAATGGAAGTATAACGGGATATAGTATCTCCAATATGACGCACAATCCTCGATTTGTCATTAGTGATAATCCTTCCTCTCATGATACGAGCTGACGAAAATGAGCTTCGAATACATTTTTTGGGAAAAATTTCCCCTTCCCGTTTATGAAGTATAAATAGCCTTAAAGTTATGGTGCACGAAAATCAAAAGTTGCGTAAAGCTTCCAGCATAAGGATAACGCTAAAATGGATTATATTCTGACTGAAATTCAACTGCGCCCGACAGGCACTCGCGCCATTACAGCTAAATCAGAAATATCATATCAGAAAGCAGGATAAAAATGCGGGGAACTACGAAAACATGTCAGTGTGGTTGTAATTTTTCCTACCTATCGTCGTTATTTACGCAGTGTATTGTTAATAAGATGATAATATTCCTTTAGCTCAGAGGAGTACTATGCATTTAGCAGTTATAGTACCCAAAATGTTGTTTCGCTACACTGATACGTTCTAATGGTGAAGTTTATTACAGTCCGACTCTTGGGTGTAAAAATTATCTTTCATTTATTAAAAGTGGCGTGATCATCATCCACGTAGTGCTATTACACAATAAATACATAAGCATACAGGTGTCAAATCACGACATGGTTCGTTTGTGTGGGCACAGAGTATTAAGCATAGAGAGGTGAAAAAAACTTTTTCTTCCGCAAACTCCATCCACATATGTAAAAAATGGTGTCAAGGACCAGCAACATGTCTGAACGCCTTTTGCCAAACTGCACCTTGAATCTTAAACGTTTGTGTCTCTCTGGCAATGAGTACTTTAGTCCCGTACGTCTTATGTGTAGATTGTATAATAACTTAGCAAAAAGACTCACAAGGTTTGACATATTCCCCAATACAATCTAGTCTTCAGAAAAACCCTTTCCGAATGTTTGTCCAAAAATTTACCTGNACGACATAACTTTATACACACACAAGGACACGTGTCCTATTGCTCACATCTTCTATCTTAGAGTTATGTTAGTTACCAATTTCACTAATCTTAGCCTAAGCATTATTACACTTATTTGTATAACAATTTGTTTCTATTGAACTTTCTAGAACAAGTAACTGCGCTTACTTATTAAAAAATATTTATTGTCTTAGTATAATTTTTTATTATTTTCAGTATATCAATCAAACACCGCTTAGTAATCTTTATAATATGTTATACTACAGCTTGCAACAACATGTATAAGTATTATTTTAAACTGCGTGTATACTTNTAGTAATCTTTATAATATGTTATACTACAGCTTGCAACAACATGTATAAGTATTATTTTAAACTGCGTGTATACTTGACCAACTGTTTAATCGATGTGTAAATTGAATTATTGCAAATTTGTACTACGGCATCAGTAATTTTATTGCACCTACACACTTATTTTTTGTGGCAGACTGTCAAAGGTTTGTTACAATTGTTGTCTATTATTCAAAAANGTTATTGCACCTACACACTTATTTTTTGTGGCAGACTGTCAAAGGTTTGTTACAATTGTTGTCTATTATTCAAAAATTGATAAAGACATACTCGTCTGAAAAATTTGGATGGCTCCAGTTGCCGTCAAATATTTTACATATGGGATTAGATCTAATATTTCTTGGATGTTTGACGAGTTCAAACAATCAGAATGGTTTACATGAAAAAAAATTTTTTCCAACACCCTAAACTTAAAAATTGAAACTAATGAAAAGGCCACAAATGTATAGAAATAATTTACTTATAATATATCTTTAAGAACACGAATGCTGTTGGAAGTGCACATTGGACCAAAATACGTATTAAAATAATTAAGAAATGTAAATTCATCGCGCAGCCAAATTCATGGCAATTAAATTAAAAATTTATTTTAAAAATAATGAAAATCACGAAATTCTTATCACTTCTTCCTGTTAATGGGCTACGTGTGGAAGCGCAACAGTATTTGTCCGTTTCAAAAATTTTGTTGAAATTTGGTACTTTGACAATGTGATATTTTTTCAGACATTCAAGATTATTTGTACAAATTTGTTGATGGTAAAATCTGAATGACACATTTCGTCTTCAAATTAAATTTACGAAATACATTTGAAGGANGTACAAATTTGTTGATGGTAAAATCTGAATGACACATTTCGTCTTCAAATTAAATTTACGAAATACATTTGAAGGAAAAAATTTTAATTTCACTTCTATTATCATAACACATAAGTGTCTTTATTCAACAGTTACTGCGTCTGTGGTCCTTTTATCTACAGTTATGAAACTATATTTTAGTTATAGTGCCTGCCAGTCCTGGTATCTTGCGTTTGTGGAAGAGAGGCTTGCTGTGTGGTTGGTTCGCGAATTGCGGAGCAGGCGGCAGGCACCGTGACTCACGGCCGAGAGATGCCAGGNAGGCTTGCTGTGTGGTTGGTTCGCGAATTGCGGAGCAGGCGGCAGGCACCGTGACTCACGGCCGAGAGATGCCAGGCGTCGCGGAAGAACCTGACCAGCGCCTACAGGCTTGCCGGTGGCGTGACGGAGAGAACAGAGGAGGGGATGAATGGACGGACGAGGGTCGACGCTTACTATCCCCACTCCCCTCCTGAAAACTTAGCTCAACCGTCCGCCAACTTGGCTGTCTAATAATGTAGGAACTTACCCTCCTCCACTGGCCACCAACCGAGTTCCGCGGCGGAGGCGCGCCCCGCCAACCGAACCAACTTTTACTCGGTTCGTTAGAGAAATTTGCCGTGTCGAGCGGCAGATTTTCACGGGGCAGATTTTTCCTCCCTCTAACACGGTGGTGGTGACGGCTCACCCTCCCCTCCTGCTCATACCCCAGGGGACCGCACCCTCTCTTCCCCAACCCGAGACCTCGAGGTTAACCGGAAGTTCCGCTGGCCAAACTCCGGAGGATTTCTTTGATTTTGGACAAGGAAAAAAAGTGTCTCGCCGCTGTGGTAGACCCCCTTGGCGATCTTTATAAACTTCGTCATGCTGTGGCGCACCTGCGGTCCGCATTCTTCCCCGGCCCGATGCATCAATCGTGCATTTCATCCAAGTGGACACCAGCTTCTGGTCCCACCGTTCAGAAATTTTAAATTAACATGTAATTAAACTTAATAATATATATATATATGAAAATATGCTTACATCTCTTCGCATTTGTTCTCTTAAACACATAAACAAAAATTACATTACAGACTGTGATTATCATTTTCAATAACTTATTTAAAGATGGACATAAGTCCACATTTAGAGCAAAATGAATTATACAAAACAAATGGCATTTCAAGGCAACCGTTATCTTTTCCTCGTAAAAAGGCATGATAGCAGTAATCCAAACATTTATTCTGTGCATTGCACTATAAAGTGTATCTGGAAAATGTATGGCATTTTTCTTATGAATATGTCTTAAAAATACTCTGGAGAAATTGTGTGAAACCAGAACAAATGTCCTGTTCCTAGCATTGGCTATAAAGTTGCATCTGGTGTTTTGCTCTCCCCCTAATTAATTTTCGAGATGTTTATATAAATGTGTTTATGAATAATTTCACAGATTTATTTATTGACAATAATAGTAGTACAAATCGTTCTAAGAACGTACATAATAATTGTTTAAAATAATTAAATATATAACAGAATGAAAATAAAGGAAGAAAACTAACAGGACTACACACACAAAGCATATGGGTAAGGAANAATTAAATATATAACAGAATGAAAATAAAGGAAGAAAACTAACAGGACTACACACACAAAGCATATGGGTAAGGAAGCATCAGAAAGGTTTACAGAGCCAAATTGCAGGTGAGTTGCCACTAAAGATTCCTAGGCTTTATAAAAAAATAAATTTGTAATAAGTAAATTAATTATTTTAAATTATATGTTTTATAACGATTTTTATAGATTTCCAATGAAATGCTTCGATATACCCATACAAAAAATATTAGTTGACATCATCGACTTTGTAAATAACATCCCTTCAAAGATGCCCAATGTGTTTACTTCAATGGAATAATCGAAACGGAACGTGCTAACCTTGCTATCCTTAGTCTCGTGAAATGAACTTTAAGTACTATGTAAACATAGAATATGCAGGACTGATTGTAAAATGGCTTTCACAGCCTTGCTGGGTAATTCTGATAAACGTGTCCGTCTAATTTCTACCACTACTGAAATGTGGAAAATCTCGAATCGATAGCAGAGGGAAAAGCTACACGAAGAGTTATAATACACCTCCTCGTCAAGAGTGTTAACAAATTAATTTGCAAATATAAACTTTTCTAGTCAAATGTAGACACTATGTAAAGAAATATCTGAAGTTATTGGATTCTAAACTTAGTGCAACAAAGATGTAGAAAATATCTAAAGATCTCCATCCTGAGAGCCATGCGGAGTACAGCTTGTATTACAAATTCTTTACAGAAAACTTTTCGTTGCATTTTGGCTACATTGAAAAGTACACTTGTTCAACATGTAGTGAACTCAAAGCTTAAGTAAAAATAAATTATTTTTGTGAAATTCTAAGCGTGCTGATTATGCATATCTAGCCGTGTATTTGTATCCTGCTAAGACGTTCTACTCTTAAATGAAATACCTGCGTACAATGTTCACTTCGCAGAATGGAGTTCTAGGAATAATTATTTACCTTATGCAAAATGTGNCATGAAATACCTGCGTACAATGTTCACTTCGCAGAATGGAGTTCTAGGAATAATTATTTACCTTATGCAAAATGTGTCCCTATTTGGAGTTCTGGTTCGGAACATATTCCATATGTGACAACTTTGTGAAAATGTTTTTAAAGTGCATATTTTGAAAAGAAAAAAAACAACTAATTTTTATGTGTTCCATAAAGGAAAGTGTTTAGTGGGATTTGTACAGCGATTACTCTGTTCGACAATTACATCAAAAAACATGTATCGAAAGATGTGAAACACTGGTATGTCTTCTCAGATTACTATTGTGGGCAAAATGAAAATCAAAACTTTATTAGATTTTACACCACATTGCCAGGCAATGTAATGTAAAATGTGTTATTTTAATGTATCACCCACTACTTTCCACGGATAAGGCATTCATTCCCCTCATATGACAGGAGTTATGCACTAGTTATAAAAAAGTTACTGATGTAACTAATAAGCCTACTTTCGGTTTACATNCCTCATATGACAGGAGTTATGCACTAGTTATAAAAAAGTTACTGATGTAACTAATAAGCCTACTTTCGGTTTACATAGGTGTAAATATTTTTTGATGGAATTTTTAAAAGCCTATATTGTAGGTAGGCCTTGGCGTCTCGTTGGCAGCAATACGATTAGAGATGAAACTATAAATGTACAACAGTACCGANTATTGTAGGTAGGCCTTGGCGTCTCGTTGGCAGCAATACGATTAGAGATGAAACTATAAATGTACAACAGTACCGAGACAATTACAAATATTCATGTTCCTTACCCGGAACTCAAGCCCATAAAATGCTCGCAAAACTAAGATAGCGTGCAATCAACTGCATCACGNTTCATGTTCCTTACCCGGAACTCAAGCCCATAAAATGCTCGCAAAACTAAGATAGCGTGCAATCAACTGCATCACGTGGGTAGGATTTAAAATATCAACTTCGGATTTGATCAGTCTAATGATTTGATTGATAGGGTTCACTAAGCTGGAATAAATCCGTAGCGATCATTTATAAAATAAGACTGTGTCTGGACGACTTAAAACAAGTAAGATTCCACGACCTTCCATAGCGCTACTTTCTATGTCGTATCTCGGGAAACAATTAACCGATGCATACCAAATTTCGAAAACAAGTAGTATAGCACAAGGTTATGTTAACTGGTTTGTTGCAAGTAGGTCAGACACTTATTTTTAAAATGTTGGATATATACATTAAATTTTACTATGACGTATAATAGAAACCATGTAATTAATTCCAACTTAACTTTGTATGCTGTCAGTATATAATAAAAGCATAAATTGTGTCCACATGAAATCTCCTTTGTACACCATTTTGTAAAATAACATCACTTGACAAATTAAAATTTTAAATATTTTTCTTTGGAAATAAACAACAGGTTACTATCAAATGTGGTAAACATGTAACACTACGGCATACCATGTAAGCTGGTAAGTTTTAAGTGTGTCAGGCACTTATTTTTAAAATAAAAGCCATATAATAATTTGACCGCTTGTGTTATATTTACAAAAAATCGAAACAAATTGCATATTAATTTTGTATGCTGGCAGTATATACATATAATGACAATCGGATTTGTCTATAGGAAGCCTCGTTTCTCCTCCATTTTGCAAGATAACTACAAAATAAGCTTGCATGTCATACCTTGGGAAACAATAAACGTCTTCCTTTAAAATTTGGCTTAGAATATTTACTGTGCTAGACCATATAAATTTGTATGTTTTAGGATTGCCAGCACTTATTTTTAGAATGGTGACAATTAAAATATTTTAGCTTATATTGGTACATCTACAAATCTGTGATGCCAATATTAACATAAATTTCCATTCAAGCCGTGCCAATGACAATAATCGAATATGCTAATGCATACCATTTTTGTTAATAGTTTATAAAGATTATCATATGAAAAAATGGTTAGGTTTTATGTCATATGTTGAGGATCAATAAACCAATTCGCACAAAATTTTACGTGCAATTAGTGCTACAGTAGGGAATGTTACACAACACGTTTTAGGTGCGACACGCCTTTTTTCCGGAGTTAAAATAAATAATTTAGGTTAGTATATCAAATATGTTACAATATTCAATATAACTCAACCAGATTTTGTACATCATCAATATTCATAGAAATCATAAGTTATGCAGACCGAGATACTTGATATTTTTCTTGAGAGTACTATGTTATCTCACAGAATATTCATAGTAGAAACTTGTAGGCATAGCGTTTAATACAGGATGTTGGCCCAACATAAAATACCATACGAAACACCAACCGTTGAGTTTCCAACACTGAAACAACATAACTTAACATATATCATAGCAAATTTATCTCACATCTTGAAAAACCTTTATATTATTTAACATAAAGGAAAGGGACACTGGTTTCATTAAGAAATATTTTTCATAATTTGACATAATATGTTGGTTGCACAAAACTAGCCTAACAGAAGGAACAATACCAATTACCAACAGTATGTTTTCCAACTTAATACTAACAATTTACCAATAATTTTCCAGTTTATAAAAATTACGTTTGCAGTATGTTCAGATTTATTTGATTTAGTGACATAATTTTCTAAAAAAAAGTGCAAAGTAATGTCTTAAAATATCCATAGAATAAATTTTTCTTTGGCATATTACGTTGGGTCAACGATGTTTTAATAATCGTGTTCCAACTCAACATTCAGCCAACATTTCCAACCAAATTTCAACCATTGGCCTAATGTATGTTGCTGCTGGGGTATATTCTTTTACCTTCCTTTTTGTTAAATAGTGCCAGATGAAGAACTGCAATCATTTTGTATACTTCCCAAACCATTCAACTCATTTCCGCCAAATATTCCACACCATAAGTGCTACAGAAGGCCACGTTGACTTATATTATTTAGGTAGTAATAGACNAATTAAATATATAACAGAATGAAAATAAAGGAAGAAAACTAACAGGACTACACACACAAAGCATATGGGTAAGGAAACATCAGAAAGGTTTACAGAGCCAAATTGCAGGTGAGTTGCCACTAAAGATTCCTAGGCTTTATAAAAAAATAAATTTGTAATAAGTAAATTAATTATTTTAAATTATATGTTTTATAACGATTTTTATAGATTTCCAATGAAATGCTTCGATATACCCATACAAAAAATATTAGTTGACATCATCGACTTTGTAAATAACATCCCTTCAAAGATGCCCAATGTGTTTACTTCAAGGGAATAATCGAAACGGAACGTGCTAACCTTGCTATCCTTAGTCTCGTGAAATGAACTTTAAGTACTATGTAAACATAGAATATGCAGGGCTGATTGTAAAATGGCTTTCACAGCCTTGCTGGGTAATTCTGATAAACGTGTCCGTCTAATTTCTACCACTACTGNATATGCAGGACTGATTGTAAAATGGCTTTCACAGCCTTGCTGGGTAATTCTGATAAACGTGTCCGTCTAATTTCTACCACTACTGAAATGTGGAAAATCTCGAATCGATAGCAGAGGGAAAAGCTACACGAAGAGTTATAATACACCTCCTCGTCAAGAGTGTTAACAAATTAATTTGCAAATATAAACTTTTCTAGTCAAATGTAGACACTATGTAAAGAAATATCTGAAGTTATTGGATTCTAAACTTAGTGCAACAAAGATGTAGAAAATATCTAAAGATCTCCATCCTGAGAGCCATGCGGAGTACAGCTTGTATTACAAATTCTTTACAGAAAACTTTTCGTTGCATTTTGGCTACATTGAAAAGTACACTTGTTCAACATGTAGTGAACTCAAAGCTTAAGTAAAAATAAATTATTTTTGTGAAATTCTAAGCGTGCTGATTATGCATATCTAGCCGTGTATTTGTATCCTGCTAAGACGTTCTACTCTTAAATGAAATACCTGCGTACAATGTTCACTTCGCAGAATGGAGTTCTAGGAATAATTATTTACCTTATGCAAAATGTGTCCCTATTTGGAGTTCTGGTTCGGAACATATTCCATATGTGACAACTTTGTGAAAATGTTTTTAAAGTGCATATTTTGAAAAGAAAAAAAACAACTAATTTTTATGTGTTCCATAAAGGAAAGTGTTTAGTGGGATTTGTACAGCGATTACTCTGTTCGACAATTACATCAAAAAACATGTATCGAAAGATGTGAAACACTGGTATGTCTTCTCAGATTACTATTGTGGGCAAAAAGAAAATCAAAACTTTATTAGATTTTACACCACATTGCCAGGCAATGTAATGTAAAATGTGTTATTTTAATGTATCACCCACTACTTTCCACGGATAAGGCATTCATTCCCCTCATATGACAGGAGTTATGCACTAGTTATAAAAAAGTTACTGATGTAACTAATAAGCCTACTTTCGGTTTACATCGGTATAAATATTTTTTGATGGAATTTTTAAAAGCCTAGATTGTAGGTAGGCCTTGGCGTCTCGTTGGCAGCAATACGATTAGAGATGAAACTATAAATGTACAACAGTACCGAGACAATTACAAATATTCATGTTCCTTACCCGGAACTCAAGCCCATAAAATGCTCGCAAAACTAAGATAGCGTGCAATCAACTGCATCACGGGGGTAGGATTTAAAATATCAACTTCGGATTTAATCAGTCTAATGATTTAATTGATAGGGTTCACTAAGCTGGAATAAATCCGTAGCGATCATTTATAAAATAAGACTGTGTCTGGACCACTTAAAACAAGTAAGATTCCACGACCTTCCATAGCGCTACTTTCTATGTCGTATCTCGGGAAACAATTAACCGATGCATACCAAATTTCGAAAACAAGTAGTATAGCACAAGGTTATGTTAACTGGTTTGTTGCAATTAGGTCAGACACTTATTTTTAAAATGTTGGATATATACATAAAATTTTACTATGACGTATAATAGAAACCATGTAATTAATTCCAACTTAACTTTGTATGCTGTCAGTATATAATAAAAGCATAAATTGTGTCCACATGAAATCTCCTTTGTACACCATTTTGTAAAATAACATCACTTGACAAATTAAATTTTTTAATATTTTTCTTTGGAAATAAACAACAGGTTACTATCAAATGTGGTAAACATGTCACACTACGGCATACCATGTAAGCTGGTAAGTTTTAAGTGTGTCAGGCACTTATTTTTAAAATAAAAGCCATATAATAATTTGACCGCTTGTGTTATATTTACAAAAAATCGAAACAAATTGCATATTAATTTTGTATGCTGGCAGTATATACATATAATGACAATCGGATTTGTCTATAGGAAGCCTCGTTTCTCCTCCATTTTGCAAGATAACTACAAAATAAGCTTGCATGTCATACCTTGGGAAACAATAAACGTCTTCCTTTAAAATTTGGCTTAGAATTTTTACTGTGCTAGACCATATAAATTTGTATGTTTTAGGATTGCCAGCACTTATTTTTAGAATGGTGACAATTAAAATATTTTAGCTTATATTGGTACATCTACAAATCTGTGATGCCAATATTAACATAAATTTCCATTCAAGCCGTGCCAATGACAATAATCGAATATGCTAATGCATACCATTTTTGTTAATAGTTTATAAAGATTATCATATGAAAAAATTGTTAGGTTTTTGTCATATGTTGAGGATCAATAAACCAATTCGCACAAAATTTTACGCGCAATTAGTGCTACAGTAGGGAATGTTACACAACACGTTTTAGGTGCGACACGCCTTTCTTCCGGAGTTAATATAAATAATTTAGGTTAGTACATCAAATATGTTACAATATTCATTATAACTCAACCAGATTTTGTACATCATCAATATTCATAGAAATCATAAGTTATGCAGACCGAGATACTTGATATTTTTCTTGAGAGTACTATGTTATCTCACAGAATATTCATAGTAGAAACTTGTAGGCATAGCGTTTAATACAGGATGTTGGCCCAACATAAAATACCATACGAAACACCAACCGTTGAGTTTCCAACACTGAAACAACATAACTTAACATATATCATAGCAAATTTATCTCACATCTTGAAAAACCTTTATATTATTTAACATAAAGGAAAGGGACACTGGTTTCATTAAGAAATATTTTTCATAATTTGACATAATATGTTGGTTGCACAAAACTAGCCTAACAGAAGGAACAATACCAATTACCAACAGTATGTTTTCCAACTTAATACTAACAATTTACCAATAATTTTCCAGTTTATAAAAATTACGTTTGCAGTATGTTCAGATTTATTTGATTTAGTGACATAATTTTCTAAAAAAAGTGCAAAGTAATCTCTCAAAATATCCATAGAATAAATTTTTCTTTGGCATATTACGTTGGGTCAACGATGTTTTAATAATCGTGTTCCAACTCAACATTCAGCCAACATTTCCAACCAAATTTCAACCATTGGCCTAATGTATGTTGCTGCTGGGGGATATTCTTTTGCCTTCCTGTTTGTTAAATAGTGCCAGATGAAGAACTGCAATCATTTTGTATACTTCCCGAACCATTCAACTAATTTCCGCCAAATATTCCACACCATAAGTGCTACAGAAGGCCACGTTGACTTATATTATTTAGGTAGTAATATACATTCATTTTCAAAATGGTGGCGATATAAAATTATTTATAAGTTCGTGACGTATTTTAAACAATTTAACCAAATTCAACCCAGCATTTTTGTTGACAGTATCTATTAGACGAATCGTAGGCAATTCTGTAATATTGCGCCAAATAAGAAAAATAATTTTTATCCCCTATTTCGAAGACCAAACAAACGATTTCTACCAAATTCTTCAGTCAAGTGGTGCTACGGTAGGCCATGTAAAAATACGTGTTTTAAGTGTCTCGAAGTCTTGTTTTCAAAATGACAGTTGTGTAAACATTGCAGGTTAATAAACCCTATAATTAAAAATTTGAAACTGATTTCATTCAAATTTTATGCCCTAGATCCCAGCTTCCTATTGCATTTGATTGCACTCTAGCTTGCGGTAGGAGTATATGTGTGTTTGAGTCCCAAGGTAAAGCATGTGTGTATTTGTAATTGTATATTTACTGTTGCATATGTTTCAGGTTTCATATCAAATGATATTGCTGTCAGAAATACGCCAAGGTCAACATAAGATATAAGCTTATAAGAACTTCATTACAAACTATTTGCACTCATTTAGAGTAAAGTAAGCTCAGTCAATATTTCAGTAACTTCTGGTATTTAAGATGGTCCAGTTCACGTTGAAGGTTAGCTAGGCAGTGTACAGGATGAGTACAAAAGAATACCCCTTATTTGATGGCCCATAATATCAAGAGGAAACAACCACTCTGTAAGCATGTCTAAATACGGGATTGCAGTAACAGTGGGCTCGTGAAAGAAGAAAGGACCGAAAACAATGTCTTTGGATACAGCGCAAAACACGTTCACTTTGGGGGAAGCGAGCTCGTGTTCGGTGGTTTCATGTGGAGGCTCCTGACCCTATATCCGCACGTTGTGCCGGTTCACCTTACCATTTGTATGGAACGTCGCTTCACCGCTAAAAACCAGCTTAGACATGAAGGCATCGTTACCTCGTTCTGGGCAAGAACGAACGCGCAGAAATCACGTCTCAGTTCTTTATCCCTTTCGGTAAGAGCCTCTATATGCTGTAACATGTTTGGTTTGAAAAGCAATCGCTTTCGAAACACTGTCCATACCGTCGATTGAGGGATTTGGATTTCCGGGCTAGCTTGTCGAGTTGATTTTCTCTGACAGTGAACGAACGCTTGTTGAATCCCTTGCACATTCTCTTCGGATATACGCAGCCGCCCGGAACTTTTGCCTTGGCAAGGCATCCTGTGGCAAACAACTGACGAAACCAACGTACGATACTCCTCCTATCGGGAGGACGACGCCCATATTTGCGACGTAATTCACATTGAACAGTCGTAACCGATTAACATTTCGCAAACTGAATAACACAGAACGCCTTATGTTGTTCCGTCGCCATCATGATGCGGACTAATAACAAACAACACACGCTCATAATGCGACGACAGACACTCCCAATGTCATCTCTCGGCAAATGAAGGAAACATCAGACCGTCCCTTTTATATTGACGTGACAAATGCAAGCTCAAACCGAGAGTTACGTACGCCATCCAAACCGTAACACCGGACATGCTGACAAGAGCGTTGAACGAGTTTGATTATCGCGTAGATGACATTTAGGCCGCTCATGGTGCTCACATTGAACATTTATGAATGTATAGTAAACAAACTTCAAGGTTCCACGTTTCATTTCATTGGTCAATCAAGGTTGTAGGTGGTTTGGTTTTGATATTGTAGACCTTCAAATTAGGGTTTTTTTATACCTAGCCTATATATTTCTCACAAAGTATTTAAATGGCATGTTGTTCGTCTATTGCATTTTTCATACTCGTCTCCTACTGTGTATTAACAAAAGGGAGTAATGTTGAAACGTGCTCTTTCTCAGTGGGCGAAATTAAATTATATGTGCAGATCTTGACATATCTACTATATTTTTTTTACCTCTAACGAACTTCTAAGGGTAATTTTCGCAGTGAAAAATCACAATATATTAGTTCTTCTGACATTCACTTTTATCTTGTAGCCACTCACTGTAGCCGAAAGCATAAATTTTGCCCCGGAATCGCCACCTTCGTTGATTCGACGATGAATGCCTTCATTTTCATCACAGTCAGTCGTAAGCCTTCGTAAGTTAGTTTGACTTCGAATCACTAAAATTAGCTATTAATTCACATCTTCGATTTTCAACCAATAAAACTCAATAAACGCCAGACTATATAAAATTAAATATTATGAATTAAATATTAAAATTTTAAATAATAAATATTAATTAACTATCAAATTTCAGTTAGTTAAAAGCAATAAATGTTCACTTTAATTTCACTCACTCTATATGTATAAAGTACGATGAGTCAAATTATTTAGAAACTAACGTCGTATCTAGTTTTGAATGAAAAACTTTAGGTAGATTATATGATTAAATAGTTTATAAGCCTACTTATCCTTCATTATATAAATAGAATTGAACTTTTTAATCGTTGTTTAGATTATTCAGGTACTGAAATTATTTTACAGACAAAACCTTAAATTACCTTAATTAATATCTTATTTATGTATCCTTGCCTTCCCAATATTGTGATAAGGTAATATATTTATATTGTCTATCATAAAGCTTTTATCAAAATCATGCTACGTTCTTAATTGAACTGCATTCAACTTAAGATTCTTCCACATGATATAATATTTGGTTTCTGTTGATGTTTAGTTATTTTTTTAAGTAATTTTTCCACATTTCTCAAATCATCTTTCTTATATTACAGATAATATATTTTTTTAAATTTCTTTTCTTGATATTATTCCTTAAAGCTTTTTTATCTCCATCAAATAAACAGTGGCGGCTCCTGATATAGGGCTGCAGCCTCCCCCCCCCCCNCCTCCCTTTATTATTTGTGAATTACAGTAATCCATTTTAAACGTCGCAGCTTCTCTCAATTTAAAAGAAACGCTATTATGATCGCGTCAAGATTTCTATTTTGCCAACGGTCGTAGGCCGATTCGCTTCACTAAGCAAGATATATTTATGTAGCTTATACGTCGCTAGGCTGGGCGGCGTGGCAGGGTTGCGGTGGTGGCAGCCCGTCCTGCCTCGCTAGCGCATGCGCACGCCAGTATGGTCCGTCTCATATAAGTTGGCAAGATTCTGACAGCCAGTGAGTGGCAACTTGAGTTATACGAAACAAACAAAGTGCCATTTACAAAATCTTGTATCAGCTGATACACGAACGAACAAAAGTTAATATTACGTTGGCTATTCTGAGTGCATTGCCGACGCACATTAGACAAGCAGAAAATACTCGATCAGAAAGAGTTCCTTGATTAATTAATTCATATTATTTTACGAGGAGACAAATCAGTGGTTGTTAGTGATACAAACAGAATTTCGTAATCAAGTAGTAACATATAGGTGTTCAAAATGAAATGCACAATAAAAAGATCGATATCCAAACTAAATGCTACTTCGAAACCATTTACAACGTCGTATCCCCCCTTTCCAATCATGCTATCCATATGTGCTTTATATTAATTCCATATATATACATAAATATTGCATTATTTTGTTGAATTAATTATTCCAATAATTTTACGAAATATACTTCAAATTCATGTCGTTTCAAGCCAGTAATAGAAGAACAGTCAACTTTAAAAAGATGCGATCTATTAAGGATAGTTAGCGGCTCACACCTCCCTCTTGACAGGCTGTGCACGCCATGTATCCGGTCTTTTCCAAAGCATAACAAGACAGAAAGAATGGTGTTTGTGTGCAATAAATAAAACATTTATTAACATATATCAATAGTTTAATTTTTTGCGAGATCTGCATAATTTTTAAAGTAACATATATTTCATGTACAGCGATTTTGAGTACTTGTAATTTGCATTTTGCCAGTAATATTTCATCTACGTAAATTATGTGCCGTATAATTCACCCGAAAAACCTGTTTCCTTGTTTCCGAAGAACATAGGACACGCGTGAATGGTTTGTAAGAAATTATAACGTTATTCCACGTTACATATTTCCAACTCGAATATACACTGAAGAGCCAAAAACCTGGTACACCTGCCTAATATCGTGTAGGGCCCCGCGAGTACGTAGAAGTGCCTCAAGACGACGTGGCATGGACTCAACTAATATCTGTAGGTATGCATGAGGCAATTCACATCATGAATCCTGCAAGGCAGTCCACAAATCCATAGGAGTGCGAGGCGGTGGAGATCTCTTCTGAACTGCACGTTGCAAGGCATCCCAGATATGCTCAATAATGTTCATGTCTGGTGATTTAGGTAGCCAATGGAAGTGTCTAATGTCAGAAGAGTGTTCCTGGAGCCACTCGGTAGCAGCTCTCGACGTGTGGGGACGTGGGTTGTCGAATTGTTCTGCTAGAATTGTCAACGTCCGTCGGAATTCACAATGGATATGTGTGGGTGCAAGTTATCGGACAGGATGCTTACTTATCTGTCACCTGTCAGACTCATATCTAGACGTGTCTCAGGTCCCATTTCACGCCAACTGCACACGCCCCATACCATGATAGAACCTCCGCCAGCTTGAACAGTCCCCTGTTGACATGTAGGGTCCATGGATTCATGAGGATTTCTCCATACCCGTACACGTCCATNCTCAGGTCCCATTTCACGCCAACTGCACACGCCCCATACCATGATAGAACCTCCGCCAGCTTCAACAGTCCCCTGTTGACATGTAGGGTCCATGGATTCATGAGGATTTCTCCATACCCGTACACGTCCATCCACCCGATACAATTGTAAACCAGACTCGTCACACCAGGCAACGTGTTTCCAGTCATCAACAGTCCAATGGCGGCGTTGGCGGGCCCAGGCGAGGCGTAAAGCTTTGTGTCGTGCAGTCAACAACGGTATACGGGTGGGCCTTCGGCTCCGAAAGCCCATATAAATGATGATCCATTGAATAGTTGGCACACTGCTACTTGTTGAAGCCCCAGCATTAAAATCTGTGCCAATTTGAGAAAAGTTTGCACTTCTGTCACGTTTAATGATTTTCGTCAGTCGTCGTTTGTCCCGTTTGTTCATGATCTTTTCCCGGCCGCAGCGATGTCGAAGATATGATGTTTCGCCGGATACCTGATGTTCACGGTACACTCGTGAAATGGTCGTACACGAAAATCCAAATTTTATCGCTACCTCGGAAATGCTATGTCCCATCTCTCGTGCGCCGACTATTACACCACGTTCAAACTCACTTAAATCTTGATAACCTGCCATTGTAGCAGCAGTAACCGATCTAGCAACTTTGNATAACCTGCTATTGTAGAAGCAGTAACCGATCTAGCAACTTTAGCAGACGCTTGTTGTCTTACATAGGCACCGCCGACCGCATCGCGTTACTCTGATTGGTTCCATACCTCTGTTATTTTCATACGCACGCCTATACCAGTTTTTTTCGCTCTCCACTGTCAATTAGCAAAAATTGTAACGCAATATAATTTTGGGAATGGCAAGTACAAGAGATTCTGTTTCCGTAGAATAATTTTGACTCTATTGCCTTACTGAAATGTGCTAATTCTAAGTTTATTACAGAAGGTAATAAAACAACAGGACATTAACAAATTGGTCCAACTATCAGGTAATTACTTGCACAAAATAAGCGAGTTTTTAATGTATCTATAACCAGTCTCGTGTAACATTATTCGAACATTTTTCCATTCTTTTGACGTCTGATCTGGTTTTTTGCAACGAAGATCCCTCGTTAATATAACGAATTAACCTCCAAAACTTTGAAAGCGAAACTTACAGCATTTAATCTAATGCACAAAAGTCTTATACAAATGTTATGTTGGCAACTACTAATTTGATTCTCACTTCTTCAATCTGAAACATAAGACATGGGTGTGTAAGTTTTACCGTATAATTTTCTTTTCATACACACAGAAGATCGATTTGTCAGATGCCCTGCGAGGATGACGCTGTACTACACATGGAGTCTTCGAGGCGATGTGATTATGTGAAGATTGCATCTGCCTTCCGCTGTATGATTGTGAAAGGCTAACAATATATGGGTCCAGGAAGGTGATTTTCCCCATCATCCACCGATGATTGGGCCCAGGTTGTCAGTGAGAAGTCGTGATCTCTGTGTCTAATGGCACGACACTCTTTTGAAATGTAAAATAAAGTTTACATTAAGAATATAATAAATATACTTTGTGAATATATGAAAACTTCAATACCCTTACAATACGCAAGTAACGTGTTTGCAAAGGCTGTTAACAATAAAGTAACCCCTTTTGAAATGAACTTTTGAAAAAAAAAGTTACTACCTACATCTACACATATACTACACACTGGCATACAGGTTTCTAGGTGCGTTAGTGAAAGTTTACTGAAAAAGTAGTCCTAACACTTAACATTATATTTGAAATGGTAATATAAAATGTATGGCTACTGATGTCAACGTTTGTGGTTTTATACAATGAAGAGCATGAAATTGGTAGTTATAGACAAATATAGTTAAATTCCTAAGCATTCTGCCATTTCCACATAGATGGTGGATGTATAAAGTGGTACGGTTCATGACAATGCAAATTTTACTTATAGCGGATGGATAACAATCAGAAGGAAATAAGATCCCAAGCGGAGCTTTCAAGAACCGAAGTTTGAGGGGTATATTTGAAGGCGCACAGCGCCCCTCCCTTAAGGGGTAGAAGGATGAAACAAAGTTTATGCAATCCGCTTATCCTTCCTCTTTCGATACCCCCCCACCCACAACCATCACTCCCCCCCCAGGTTGGGGTATCCCGGTTAAGGACCGTGAGGAGGGAGGGGAAGGGGGGGGAGGGTTGAACTTGGGTTATGGCTTGATGTCGCATTTTTCTGCCGATATCGCCAGGATTTGAAGGAGGGATGTCTCTTTGGATTTTCCCTCGGCCGTTAGGTCAGTTATGCCCATTGGAAAAATGTCGGTACTTCAAGGGGGAGGGGGAATTATGTTTTTCGAGCCTTCAAGCCACAGTTTTCGGCCAATTTCGATGGGATTTGATGGAGGGCTGTTGTCTTTGGACCCTTCATCGGCCACTGGGTAAGTTATGCCCTTTTGAAAGAATGTCCGTCCCCGGAGTGGGGNCTGTTGTCTTTGGACCCTTCATCGGCCACTGGGTAAGTTATGCCCTTTTGAAAGAATGTCCGTCCCCGGAGTGGGGAGGGGGGAGTTATATTCTTCGGGTTTTGAAGCCACAGTTATTATGTTTACCAGGCCTTGAACCCAAATTGANTGGGGAGGGGGGAGTTATATTCTTCGGGTTTTGAAGCCACAGTTATTATGTTTACCAGGCCTTGAACCCAAATTGAAGCGGTGATAATATAGAACGTGACAGAGATCGCATGCATCATTTAGACATGTTTTGTGGCTTATTGAGACAAGTTATGTGTCTGGGCTATTTTTAGCATCGCCTGATACAGAATGTGACGGAGATCGCGTGTATTATTGTGCCCGGTGATTTGGGGCCAAATTGCAACCATGGCTCTCCCACACCTCATTGGGACGTAATGCAGCCTCTATCACATGTGGTCACATATGTGATGTTGCCAGTTCCAAGCCCGGATAAATGCAGAGGGGGTAAGTTTGATATGTAGGTGTACTTATCAAGCACAAAAATAGGTACATGCTGTATACGGTCGTGCTTTGTGGAGGGTGTACCCATGGTGGTGGTCACCCTCCGTGATTCCGATGGAAACCTAACATAAGGGTGCGCCTGTGGTAATGGTCGCTCAGCCGTATACAAACGTGACGGAGGGTGTGCATGTGGTGGTGGTGGTCACCCTCCAAGGTTCTAATGGAGCCTTACAAATAGGGGTGGCTTTGGTGATGGGCCCCTAAAAGCCTCGGCTGGATGTTATGCACGGAGGGTGCTTCTTAGGTGAAGGCCACCCTCCGAGGTTCGATACGAGTCTTAATCATGGGCATGGCTGCGGTGCTGGCCAATGTTCATGTATCCAAGGAGTGTCAGATGCATGGAGGGTGTGCAACCACCATCCGAGGTTCGGTACGAGCCTTTAGCATGGGCGTGTCTGTGGTGATGGCCTACGTCCATGTATACGAGAAGTGTCAGATGTGTGGAGGGTACGTCTGAGGTTGCGCGCACCCTCCAAGCTTGGCTGTGTCACAGACATTTGGTCTGTTTGCTGTGTGTCATATGTTACCGATGGGTTTCTTTTTGTTACAGATGGTGCATAGTTGGGTGTGACTGCTGAAAACGGTGTTTGTGAACTTTGGAATTGTAAGGCTTTTGGGAGTGTTGCTTGGACAATCGCATCGCGATGCCAAAAATTAAGAAGTGGCGAAGTCCTGCCACCTGGACTCAAAACGAAAAGAAGCACGACAGTAAGCGTTTATCAAGAGCAAGGAGTTCTCAAACATCAGACAGTGCGTCAGTTGCTTCTGAGTTTGTACCATCGCAAGTGACAATGGAACATCTGCAGGTGACAGAAAAGTGTTCAGAACCATCAGACAGTGTGTTGGGTGAATCTAAGTACACGCCAACACAGGTGGCAACCCCTGCTTCAGTAAACATTGACTTTATGTAATTGTATTAGTCAACATTGTAATTTGTGTTTTGTAATTTGCACGTTGATGTTACAATTCCAAAATTTAATAAGTGGAAAAGTCCGACCTGACGGTCGCAAGATTAAAAGACACGCCTAAGAAAGCGTGCGGAAAGAGAACAGTTGTCTCAGCAAGTGTGTCCAGTGGATCTCAGTCTGATATAGCTGAGGTGTCACAACCTGCGAGAACGTAAACACCTGTCCGAGGAGAGCGCACTCCAACAGTATTTCACGACAGCCAAGTGGCAGGTTCTTCCCACGCACCTGATCCACCTGTTCGGCAAACAAGGGGAAGGCGAGATATACGCATACCCGTGCGAGGAGTGCGGCGTCCTAGAGTATTTCATGACAACAAAGTGGCAGGGCCTTCCCACACTCCTGATCCACCTGTTGTGCAAACAAGGGCAAGGCTAAAAACACGCTCGCATGTAGCCCCCATTGCAGGACATTAACATGGTCCTATACCACCTGTTGTGCCTTTTGACACAAGCATCCTAACAGAGTAAATCGTGTTGGATGACGAAACAGTCAAAAGTTTGCTGGGGCCCTTTTACGAAGAGGAAAACGAACCTGTGCCTATCTTCCAGAAGGAACAGGCNAAACAGTCAAAAGTTTGCTGGGGCCCTTTTACGAAGAGGAAAACGAACCTGTGCCTATCTTCCAGAAGGAACAGGCGGCTCTTGCAAGGGCGAGACCAAGAACCTACAACTCACGGCACTACCATTCTGCCCGTAGAGTTGGGCCAGTTGCTGTCGAGGCACACGACTTGGCCATATGAATAACGAGTGTAGGCATTGTGGCGCACTCTTTTTTGCAAGTGAAGGCATAAAGCGCGATGGCGTGTTCACCATGTGTTGCATGAGGGGCAAGGTCGAGCTACCTCCTCTTGGTGAGTGTCCTGCTTTCTTACAGGAACTTGTTACCTGAGATTCAGATGAGAGAGCTGATTACAGGCAGTACATCAGGAACTACAATGCAGCATTGTCGTTCGCTTCATTCTGTGCAGACAGCTTCGTTGAGTCGCCTCGCCGATCTGTCTACACATTACAATTTCACGGGCAAGTGCATCACCTCACTTCTGGGGCTGCATGTCCAGTGGAGGGAACAGACCCTCGATATAACCACCATTACTTCACTTATGTGGATGCAGTGAACGCTGCGAGGGTGCATCGGCACAACCCTTGCCAGCTTGCCATTTTGGAGAGGCTTGAACATCTTCTTGGTAGTATAAATCCTTTGGCACAGATTCACTGGTAGATGCATCAGGTGATGGTGGCGGAGGAAGAGGAGCCAAGGCGTATGGGTCGCCCTTTAAGAGAAGTCACCTTGACTCTCAAGCCGAGCCTTTAACAAGGATCCCAACACTTACAACCTTCCTGTTGCCCTAAATGATGTAGCAGCGATCATTGTTGTTGATGTGCCACCTTTACGGTACAATATCAGCATATATCCTAAAGATAGGCCGGTGCAGGCAATCAGCAACTTGAATGCTTTGGCAGACCCGATGACTTACCCTCTCCTATTCCTACACGGAGAACCTGGCTACACCTGCGGCCTCGGCCACTCTTTAATTGTGAGCACGACTCGCAACACTGTAACATGCAATCAGTTCTATGCAAACCGCATAATGCAGAGGTACAGATTTTTAATCCTGCATCATTCTGGGAAACTGTTAAAACAGTTCGTCGTGGATGCTTACTGTAAGGTGGAGGCCTTGAGGATATGGTTCATCAGGCAGAACCAGGCCAAACTCAGAGTCGAGGAATACCATGATCTTCAAGAGCATGTGCAGAGGACAGCTGACGCTGCTAATGTGAGAGTGGGCAAGGTTGTGATACTACCATCTTCATTCTATGAGTCGCAGAGACACATGTATCAATGCTTCCTCGACTCGGTAGCTATAATGCGCCACTTTGGCAAACCATATATGTTCATAACATTTACTTGCAATCCGAAGTGGCAGGAGATTGTGCTGTAGCTCGCCTCAAGCGACCAAGTATCTCTACAAGTACATCCATAAAGGATACGACTCTTCAGTTCTGCAAGTCGGAGACATTGTCCACGACGAGGTGACATCCTACCTCAATTGCAGGTACGTGAGTCTGCCAGAGCCTTGCTGGCGTATGTTATCATATAAAATGGCAGACAAGAACATTATCGTGTTCAAGCTCGGCCTTCGCCTTGAAGGCAAGCAACCAGTCTATATGGTAGACAATGATGCAGCTGGCGCATTGGAGAGTGCGCGTGAGAAGAACACGCACCTCACAGCATTCTTTGTTTACAACTCTGAGCACAAGTTGCACGCACATGGTGGTGGTGACGGTGGGTGTGGGGCAAGGCCGTATCCACTACAGCTCTCATATGCCCAGTATCCGAGTCACTTTCGTTGGCGCGAGAAGCAACGCGTGTGGAATGCAAGAGAGAAGGGTGGATTCAACACTATTTTTCGGATCCACCAAGTAAGTCCTCAGACCAACGAGGAGCTACTATGCATTAGCTTGCTTCTGCACAATGTCAGAGGTCCCACCTCCTTCGAGGACCTCTGCACAGTGCGGCATACTGTTCACCCAACCTACAAATTGGCGGTCTCGACCTGGCTGATTCTTGACAGAGATAACATCTACCAGGTCACCATGCACGAGGTTGCAAGGTGGAGCGTTCTTGGCCTCTTCAGAATTTTGTTCACCCACATTGTCATTTACTGGAACATAGCAGAACCACTGCTTATGTTTAAAAACCTGAAACCATATCTGCTCGATGACACATCAGATTATGTCGAGGTTTCTGAAAATAGAGCGCTCATCTACATACAGTTCAGGCTGGGTTTCTTCAACAAATCTCTCGCCGTTTTCGGCCTACCGAGCGTAAATTTATGCAGTGTGAACGACTTGCCACAGTACGAGGTCAAAACAGAACGCGACGAAAGTGAAGCCTTTGTGTTCTCTTCTGAATGAAGACCAGGCAGTTGCCTTTGGAGAGGTGATGGCTGCAGTGGATGATGTTGATGGTGGTGGTGAACCCTGCCGCAGAGTATTCTTCGTTGATGGTCCTGGAGGCTCGGGGAAGGCTTTATACAACTGTTTAATACATTCCCCACATGCAGGCAACAAAGTTGTATGCCCTGTAGCTCAACAGGCATAGCGTCGATACTGCTGTCGGGAGGAAGTACGTCACATGCTCTATTTAAACTACCTGTGCCTGTGATGCAAGGCTCTGTGTGTGGAATCTCAGCGCAATCGCCTGAAGCCGAGCTGTTGAGGAGCTGCAGCCTCATTATTTGGGACGAGGCGCCCATGGCTCCTAAGGTGGCACTGCACTGTGTGGACCGACTTTTGCGGAATGATACCAACAACAATATCACTATGGTCGGGGGGAAGGTATTGTTCCTGGGAGGTGACTTCCGGCAATTGTTACCTGTGGTCAGTCTCGGAGGCCGCGCGGATCAAGTTAATGCGTGCCTGAAGAACTAACCCCTGTGGCCGTATTTCAAACAACTGCGCCTCAGGACCAACATGAGGGTGAATCAAGGCCAAGAAGAATTCCAGCTGTTCCTGCTGAGAATCGGCGAGGGGTCACTTCCGCCCATCAGCGGCCTGCCCGAAAGATACATCCAGCTTCCTGAGATGTTGGTGCTTCCCCACAACGGTGACATCTGCGGCCACATCTTCGGACATGAGGTGCTAACTGAGGAGGTACTAAATGGTTTCCAAGTGTTTCTCCTATTGCTGTGCATTGACAGAGTGGTTGCTTTTGCTACATAAAGGGTGTGTCTTTGTGATTGCAGGTCATAAGCGCGAGGGCGATCCTCTGCCCGAGGAATGAAGACGACGATGAAATAAACACCTCAATGGTGTCCCCCTTGAGAGGAGAAAGCAGGACATTCCTCAGCCAAGACCAGCTGGAGGACAGCGAAGGCGACACTATGAATGTCCTAGTTGAGTTTCTCAACACGCTTACCATTTTATCCTTACCGCCCCATTCTCTCACCGTCGCAGTTGGCTGCTGCATCATGCTGGTTTGAAACCTCGGCACTAAGCACGGTCTCTGCAATGGGACAAGGATGTTGGTTGTCTACCTATCAGAATACGTAATTGATGCTAAGATCATCACTGGGTCCTACAAGGGCGACAGGTACTACATTACCACAATTGAATTGTTGTCTTCCCCTGCTGACTTCCCTTTCTCATTTAGTCGCAGACAATTTCCCGTCCGATTGNTACCACAATTGAATTGTTGTCTTCCCCTGCTGACTTCCCTTTCTCATTTAGTCGCAGACAATTTCCCGTCCGATTGGCATTTTCCATGACTGTTTACAACAGCCAAGGTCAGACATTCGATCAAATTGGCATCTACCTACCACATCCTGTGTTTAGCCATGAACAGCTGTACATGGCGCTGTCCCATGCCAAGAGTTTCGACTCTGTGTCGGTGCTGGCTAAACCATCGTCAGGCATCGTCCTGCCAAAACATCTACAAAAAAAACGTTCACTCTGAATGTCGTGTACCTCGAAATTCTGGCCTNTACCACAATTGAATTGTTGTCTTCCCCTGCTGACTTCCCTTTCTCATTTAGTCGCAGACAATTTCCCGTCCGATTGTCATTTTCCATGACTGTTTACAACAGCCAAGGTCAGACATTCGATCAAATTGGCATCTACCTACCACATCCTGTGTTTAGCCATGAACAGCTGTACATGGCGCTGTCCCATGCCAAGAGTTTCGACTCTGTGTCGGTGCTGGCTAAACCATCANCTGTGTTTAGCCATGAACAGCTGTACATGGCGCTGTCCCATGCCAAGAGTTTCGACTCTGTGTCGGTGCTGGCTAAACCATCATCAGGCATCGTCCTGCCAAAACATCTACAAAAAAAACGTTCACTCTGAATGTCGTGTACCTCGAAATTCTGGCCTAACCTATCCTGAAACAAAACTACCTCCTTCCTTCTTATAAATACAAACTTTCGCATCTTTTCAACATTAGTAATTCATCAAATTAAAAACCTCTCCTTTTGTCCGCCTGCTACAGGAAAATTAACAAGTACTTATCTTCTGATATGACCTCCTCAGTGGCACACGATTTGCCGAAGACTTCATCCTTTGCTCAAGTCCGTCGACTCTTCTGTGTGCTGGCCAACGACATGTGGAAGGGTCCACGGCACTGCATCTTCATTGTCTACGATAGGTGGGTACATGTTACTTTATCTATTTCCACGAGAGAACCCACTCTCTTCTCACATCACATACACAAAGTATTAAATGTTCACTTGCCCACAAACGAATACACATTACAACACTTGATTCATCACCTGTAATGCAGCCTGCATCTCTGTATGTTAGCATGGTTCTCATGCAGTGGTATTGCCGGTCCCAAGTCCGGATAAATGCAGAGGGAAGGTGAAGCTAACGTGTTATGAGATGCGACATTAGCACTCCGTGGAGGTGTGGCAATGGTTTCAGCCCTCCAAACGGTGAGTTCAGACGTGGTTCCTGCTCCCTCTAGCCGCAAGACTATGCAAATATCATACGAGTGTGTCGGTCTTGATACCGGCACACGAGACATACCCTAACGGATCACATTGCTGAAAACGTTTTGTGGTTCTTTCCTGGGTTAGTCAGTTCAGTGTTGGGACGCGAGGCGTCTACGGACGACTCATACACCGAGGTTGGCGTGTTGTACTCAACAGGCCAGTTATCATTCTGTCACCTGTTGGGACCCACGCGTGCTTTGGGGCGGGCAGTTATGTGATGCTGTGGTAGGTCATTACCTGATTTCAAACACAGAATAAATTCCTACCAACAGGTGAAGAGAGACGTGGTTCCTGCTCCCCCATGGAGGATATGCAATGGTTTTAGCCCTCCAAATGTAGACACGTGTGGTTCCTGTCCTACACTTACAAAGGTGATATCAGATGTGGTTCCTGCTCACCTGTGGAGGAGTTTGGGCCCTCCCTAAGGTGAACTCAGTTGTGGTTCGTGCTCACCTTCACCCTTCATTAAGCCATGGGTGCATGAAGACAGATGTGATGCCTGTTCTGAAACGTAAAATGTAGGCGCCAATGAGTGCATGTCGCAAAACAATGTTTTCTCCCAGTTAGAACCCAAGGCATTCATTGCCGAAAAATATATCTTTGTGACGAAACACGAAGCAGTAACCGCGGCCGCTGTAGCCAGCTGGGAAATGATGAATACCATCTCCCTCGAAGAAAGGAAGGTGAACTCAGATGTGGTTCATTCTCACCTTAACCCTTCATTAAGCCATGGGTGCACGTAGACAGATGTGGTTTCTGTCTTACATTTATATTGTTCGTGGTTATTCTATCGTTACACATTGTCTTTGTAATAATTCCAATCATGTTGTTCCTGGTTGTTTTACCGTAAAAGTTGTTCAGGATTTTTTCATCACAAAAGTTGTTCGGGGTTGTTTATTCGTAAAAGTAGTTCGGGGTTGTTTCATCAGAATAGTTGTTTGGGGTTGTTTCATCACAAAAGTTGTTCGTGGTTGTTTCCTCACAAAAGTTGTTCGGGGTTGTTTCATCGTAAACGTTGTTCGTGGTTGTTCTATACTTACACATTGTCTTTGTAATCAGACATATAAGGAGAGAACACTACCATTGCAGCCCCCTAGGAAACTATTACACCACTTGTATATACTAACAACTCTACTCTTACATCAAAACAAATTGTGAACCATTTACCTGCCTAACCCAAGAACAGTGAACCCGCGGATTCTTCGGGCTTACCTGTAGTCTATATCACAAAGCAAGAACGGAAGTTTAGGGGTGTTTTGAAGACGCGCAGCGCCTCTTTGTTCAGGGGTAGAAGGCTGGAACAAAATGTATGCTATCCGCTGATCCTTCCTCTTTTTATCCCCCCTCCTACCTTCTTCTTGATAGGGGGAGATAGTGTAACAAGGAGGGTGTGTTTTTGAACTTGGGTTAAGGCTGCAAGTCGCATTTTTCGGACGATTTCGCCATGATTTGAGGAAGGGCTGTCTCTTTGGACCTTCCCTCAACCTTAGGTCAGTTATCACCCTATAGAAAAATGCTGGTACCCCCGAGAGGAGGGGGGAATTACGTTTTTCGGCTCTTGGAGCCACAGTTTTCGGCCGATTGCTGTGGGATTTCATGGAGGACTCTGTCTTTGGACCTTCCCACGGCCGCTGGGTCAGTTATACCCTTTTGGAAGAATTTCGGTCCCCGAGGTGGGGGGGAGGAGGGGAATTGTGTTTGCTGGGCCTTGAAGCCAAATTGAAGCAGAGATGATATAGAACGTGAAGGAGATCGCGTGTATCATTTAGACATCTTTTGTGGCTCATTGAGACAGATGTGGTGCCTGTTCGCAATCGTAAAATGTAAGCGACTTTGAAGGCAAGTCGCAAAGTAATGCCTTCTTTAAGGTACTACCGAAGGCATTCATTGCCTAAATTTTTTTCTTTGTGAGGAAACACAAAGGAGTATCCACGACCGCTGTAACCCACTGGGAAATTATTAATACCATCTCCCTCACAGAATGTAGACAAAAGTGGTTCCTGTCCTACACTTATGCTTAAAAACAAATTAGGTGAAGTCAGACGAGGTTCCTGTTCCCTTACACCCTTCATTAAAGTATGGGTGCATGTAGACAGATGTGGTTCCTGTCGTACATTTATAATGTTCTTGGTTGTTCTATCCTTACACATTATCATTGTTATTATTCCGGACAAGTTGTTCGTGGTTGTTTTATCATAAAAGTTGTTCGTGGTTGTTTCATTATAAAAGTTGTTCGGGGTTGTTTCATCATAAAAGTTGTCCACGGTTATTTCATCATAAAAGTTGTTCGTGTTTGATTAATCACAAAAGCTGTTCGGGGTTGTTTTATCATAAAAGTTGTTCGTGGTTGTTTCGTCGTTAAAGTTGTTCGGAGTTGTTTCATCATAAAAGTTGTTCGTGGTTATTTTATCACAATAGCTGTTCGTTTTTGTTTCATCACAAAAATTGTTCGTGGTAGTTTCATCATAAAAGTTGTTCGTGGTTGTTTCACATTAAAAGTTATTCGTGGTTGTTATATCGTAAATGTTGTTCGTGGTTGTTTCATATTAAAATTTGTTCGTGTTTGGTTAATCACAAAAGCTGTTCGGGGTTGTTTCACCATCAAATTTTTTCGGGGTTGTTTCATCGTAAAAGTTGTTCGTGGTTGTTTTATCATAAAACTTGTACATGGTTGTTTTATCGTGAAAGTTGTTCGTAGTTGTTTTATCGTAATAGTTGTTCGTGGTTTTTTTATCATAAAAGCTGCTCGTGGTTGTTTTATCGTAAAAGATGTTGGTGGTTGTTCTATCCTTACACATTGTCTTTGTAATCAGACACACAAGGAGAGAACACTACCATTACAGCCCCAGCCGTGTTTGCTTAGTGGAAGGTACAGAAGTAGCATACCTTTACAGTGCAGTGTATAGAAAAATTTATTTTTAACTTAATATAAACGATATCACCAAAAAGTGGTTTATCGTTTTTGTCACTAAAAAAAATTGTCATTCATTTATGCATTTATTTAAATTTTATACTTATTTCAGCTATTATCATTGTTATGGTAACCTTCATGAAATATATTTCTGCATGACTTTATATGCTTACACATTTCTATGTTTATTGCTTGCTATGTGTACAATAAGTTGAAATGTTTCTTCAAATGTTTATCGACTAGGCCACGTATGTTTTTCCGCCACGCAATACCTTCCGATAAATGAAAACACATTATATGTAAATGATATGTATAATAAAAAAAATTTATTTCATTATAGATTATACGGAAGTTACTATTTATGGTCATGTTTACTTTTAATCTCACATCTATGCTTAAGAGAGTTCTGAAATGCATTTCTAAGATGTTACCACTTATATGGAGTTCACTTCATTCAGTAAACACCTTCAACTTGGACGCCACCGTTCTCGATGCACACGAGAATATTTTGAATTTTGCTCTCCATGACTCAGGTACACATAGAGAGGGGCATAGATGCAATCACGTCGGTGATTCATTGACGGAGGTCATGCAGGTCTCTCGGTTTTGTAGCATAGACACGTTCCTTGACCATATCACATAGCCAAAGTCACACAGCTTAACATCAGGAGATAGTGCTAGCCATAGTGAATGCCCGGCTCTTCCGATCCATCTGTTCCCAAAGGTGTCATCAAGGTATCTGAGAACCACCTGTGCGTAGTGCGCAGGCGCACCGTCCTGTTTGAAGTGACCTGACTGTGAAATGGTAAGTGGAATAGTGTCTTCCATGAAAGCGCGCATCATAGCGAGGTGTCGTACACAGTTAACAGTAACGTCATCAAAAAAGAATGAGCCTACAATGCTCAATTTCGAGATACCACACCAGACGTTTAATTTTGGTGAATACCGTACATGTTCTCATATTTCATGTGGATTTTAACCCTGCCAGAGATGTGAAATGTAGCTTCATCCGAAAAAAAAGACAACATTGGGATCGCAATGTGTTAATTCAACCAAAATCTGAAACGCTTCAAAACGAGTTTTATCATGTTCAGTCTAAGTATGCACCATTTTCAGGTGGTATGGCTTAACACCCAGATCGACATGAAGGATTCGCTGGGGTACTAGAGCGTGAAATGTCACCTCCAGTGACAAACGTCTGGTTGGCTTGTTAGGACTCTGTAGCATTGCCTCTTGGACATGCACAATGTTTTCCTCAACACGCATAGTTTTCTTCCGTCCACTGTTTCCTTTGCGGTTATTTCTAAGAGCTTGTACGCACCCACTTGGCGTACAAACGTTGGACAGTCGCACTGGCTGGAGGATCCTTTCCATACCAGTCGCGAAATTTCCGACGCACCACAGCAACAGATCTGTACACTTACATTCACGCCACCACCTTCCTCCTCTCCTTCAGACTCAATCGTGTTACCATGACTCAAATACTAACTCGCTTTACCCGTACATTGAAAGAATAAAACACATTTCAATGTCACATTAAATTTGATATGTCAACATTTACAACATAAATGCCATATAAGTGGGAACATATTTGTAGTTTCCGCCGTTTCAGCGTACTCGGACCCTAATTAGCTACTTATACAAGGTTTAATGGTAAGTTGTTTATTGCTAGTTTAAATGAGAATGTGGCCACAGAAATTTCGTTTCCATCCCTCACACCGCTGACCACCATAAATGACGAGTGGCTCTCTAGTACGCTGTACCGTTACACCAACTCGTTCGAAAAGACTGAGACGACGGTAAGCTTATTGGTGGTACCAGTATAGCACTACGCATAGAAAGTAATACTCTAAACTGTGCACATTGGACTTTACAGGTAGCGGAAAAAAAAAAAACTTATACTGATTTTGATTATCTGTGAACTTAATGAAATCTATGTTTTTTATGTAATGTTACAAAGGCTAATTAGAGGTTGCAGTTTTAGTGGTATTATTAATTATTTCTTGAAAAATAGTACCCAGAGGAATAATGAAAAAGCAAGACGAATTATTACTAACTTATAGAATAGACGAACACTGCTCTCTTTTGTTCATATTTCTCAGAGACCTACTGTGCATTATGAACATACTTGCGTATTTGATAAATACAGCATATTTAACACAAACTACATTCTTTATGTACTTGAAAATGTTCTGGAAAAGTTTTTAAATATAAAATAGAGATAAGTAGCTTCCTAACATTGTTTGAGTTATTCGTATAAATTAAAAAGCATTTATAGTTAGTTTTAAATGAGGTAATATGCAATGTACGTCACACATAAAATGCAGATAAAATTATTTGAGGCTTACTTACAAACATCAGAACTGAACGTGCAGTAGACTCCGATACCGCGCAATACAGTTTTTGGCGCTTTTGTCATCAACACAATTTATTCGAAATTCATAAAATAAAAGTAATTTTCATGCCACAGAAATATTTTTCTGACGTTTTGTAATCCACGCACTCACAGAAATGCCGATTTCACTCAACTTTCATAGTTTATTGTATCTTGAATTACATCTACAAAGTTACATGAGGCATGGTATATTTTTATCGCCATGGTACTGGTTCATTTCGTTGCCTCTAGAATGTTATTTTCCCCTTTCATATCAGTTAAAAAAAATTATTTTGTGCGCTTTCTGTCCTTTTCAACACATTCATCAGTATAAATATCTTTATATTATTCTGTGAGTGATTAGATTTTCACATTCCTAGTAACTAGAGCATATTGACAAATCTTATAATCCGAAAGGATGTCTTTCATATTTTAATAATTTCAGAGTTCCCATATTATATTTAACACAGTCTTCCATTAATGAACTAGGCTTCCGAAAACGTAAAACACCACTGTGGCTCTCATTGTTTACTTGATGCATTTGTTGTCCTAGGAAACGGTTTAGTTTTAATTTGGTCGATTTTAGCAGAGAATCCTACATTCCACTTATCAGCATAAACAAAAAAGTTATTACTCATTTCACATTTAATGCAAAAATTTAAAGAAATACTAAAAAATTTCCCCGTTTTTCCCATAAGTAACACGTATGTCAGCTGTCCGTTTGCAACCTCCACATATGCCGTCTGGTGCACCGTTCCCATGTTCAGACCAAGTGAAATGTTTTAATTTTAAGTATATATCTTTGTATTTATATTTATAAGATAAAATATAAAACATGGTATAACTTCTAAGCTGTGTGAATTTATACACCATGATCATTCTGGTACAAAACTAATTAAGAGGAATAATGAACTTTTAGGTTGTTTTTTTAAATTCACATGTCAATCCTTCTTACGCCTACAAGCGCACATTGTCAGCAATTGTATCACGGAGATTACCTTAGCTAAAAACAGAATACTGAAGTAATAATAGTAATAACGAAATAATTCTTAAGAGATAAATTTTAGTATGAAATCTATAAGTCGCAGAGTGTAATATTCCACTAAAATAAAACACCAAAAGAAGTGCAATATAAGTAAATCTCAAGTTATACAATGTTGAAATTTAATAATCAGTAATCTTCCAAAAAAAGGAAAATATTTTTATGAATACTTCAGATGTTTATTTTCATTAACAGGAGATGAAGACAGTTCTAAACCAACCACGTGTTTTATGTCGAGATATATTGTCTAACGGAAGCGTGAAATTATTTTCACTAATGCGTCATTTAGAGGCAAACTCCCAATTCATAAACAAAATTATGTTAGTTTATTCCAGCGACTATCAAACAGCCCTTATCGAACTTATATTGTGTTATCTGCAAAGAAAGTCAACGAGAATGCTTTTAAGCATCGTGCAGAGTACTCTGCCGTATTGATAAAGTAGTAATAATCTGAATTTGACTGAAATATTTATATATCCTTGTGTTGAAGAGGCTTCTCAATATATTTTCTGTAAAGACCATGCCCAAAAAATAAAAAATATTCCCTTCTTAAACAATACAGTTTCTCGGAGAATCAAGACGTGTTTAACGACACTAAATATAGAGTAATTAAAAGAATAAAACAAGAAGTTATCAGTAAAACTATTGAGCATACTTTCCTATGCATTGGTAGCTGGTTATTGACGTCTTGTAAAAGCGAAATAATTAGAGATGCAGCCACAAACAAATGCAATGACAGTGACACAATTGCAAATACACACCTGTGTTTTCTGGGACTCGAACACAGAATTCCTCGTATCGTAAGATGGCGTGCAGGAAACTACATTAGGGTGGTAGGATTCAGAGCATCAATTTCGGTAGTAATCAGTCTCAAGTTTTTGTAGACTAGGTGTAAAATCTTCAACAATTTATAGGCACATCAACAAGTGTGTGAGTCATTTAACTAATGTAAGTTTACATTTTCTACCATAGCACAACCTGTGTATAGAATTCAGTAGAAATAGTTTGACTGGTTCCAAATATAGAGCAGAAAACCTTAGTTTATTATTTGGCACTATCGTAGAATAAGGGCTAAAAACTGGCTCTGTATATGCATATCTAATGCTTCTAAATGATGTCAGCACAAAAATGTGTTTGCAATTTGTCAAATTGTGTAACACACATAGTAAACCTTTCTAAAAACTATATATTGCACAATTTCGAAAAAAAAATGTCTGAGCAACTTAAATTATTTCAGTTTGCACTCGCTACTGTGAAGCGACTTGTGTGAAAAATTCGGTGGGAATTAGATGATTTGTTCCCGAGATGTAACATAAATGTTGCATTTTATCACCTGACCCTATCTCAGAAAAAGGCAGGAAAATAAATTCCTATAGGCATACACAGAGGTGACAAAAGTCATGGGATAGCAATATTCAAATATACATATGGCAGTAGTATCATCTACAAAATGTATAAATGGGCAGTGCATTGGTTGGGCTTTCATTTGTAGTCAAGTGATTCATGTGAAAAGGTTTCTGACGTGATTATGGCCGCACGACGGGAATTAACAAACTTCGAACGCGGAATGGTAGTTGGAGCTAGACGCATGGGACATTAGATTTCAGAAATGGTTAGGGAATTCAACATTCCGAGATCCACAGTGTCAAGAGTGTGCCGAGAATACCTAATTTCAGGCATAACCTCCAACCATAGACAACGCAGTGGCCGACATCCTGCACTTAATGACCGAGAACAAGGACGTGTTCGCAGAATCGTCAGTGTTAACAGACAAGCAACACTACGTGAAATAACTGCAGGAATCAATATGGGACGTACGATGGACGTGTCCGTTAGGACAGTGTGGCGAACTTTGGCTGGACTGGGCTATACCAGCAGAAGACCAATTCGATTGCCTTTACTAATAGCACGACATCGCCTGCAGCGCCTCTCCTGGGCTCCTGGCCATATCGGTTGGACCATAGACGACTGGAAAACCGTGGCTTGGTCTGATAAGTCCCGATTTCAATTGGTAAGAGCTGATGGTAGGGTTCGAGTGTGGCGCAGACCTCATGAATCCATGGACCTAAGTTGTCAACAGGGAACTGTGCAAGCTGGCGGTGGCTCCATAATGGGGTGGGCTGTTTTTTCATGAAATGGACTGGGACCTCTCTGGTCCAACTGAACCGATCATTGACTTGCAAGGGTTATGTTCAGCTACTTTGACACCACTTGCAGCCATTCATGGACTTAATGTACCCAAACAACTATGGAATTTTTATGGATGACAATGCCCAATGTCACCGGGCCACAACTGTTTGCGATCGCCCGACGTGAATCCCATCGATCATTTATGGGACTTAATCAAGAAGTCAGTTCGTGCACACTCCTGCACCGGCAACACTTTCCCAATTATGGACGTCTATAGAGGCAGCATGGATAAATATTTCTGCCGGGGGCTTCCAACGACTTGTTGAGTCCATGCCACATCCAGTTGCTACACTTCGACGGGCAAAAGGAGGTCCGACACGATATTAGGAGATATCCCATGACTTTTGTAGCCTCGGTGTATATTATGCCTGTAATGGAAACACTCAGCTTGCAAAGTTTAACTGAAATAGGTTGAAATAGCTTAATATTTATAACCATGTGACAGACACTTTTAAAACTTGGAATGTTGTAGCACCACTTGTGTTTAAGCTTCCTTGGTAATCGGTTGATTGGACCCAGACCTGTGATATAGAAGCCCTATTTTCTCATGTGGCGCTATTTTTATTACATGAGAATAAAACGGCTATATGTGGGAACATTCTATGTTTTTATATATACTGCTACATATTAAAGTCGGTTGAAATTGTGCGGGATATATGCCATACTAACTTAAAAATGTACATAGCCGTAATATTTAAAATGTGAAACAACCTCATGTCACATACATTTAGATTTACTACAATAATGTAACTTAAAGCCTCCTAAGTATAATGTGTATCATTTAATTTTTTACTGAGAACGGACACATAAGCCTCATTATTCATGTGGTGCTAGCTTTCAAAACGGCGGACACTTGAGTTTTCGTATTAGCTCATTTGATGCGTAGATACGGAGCATACAGAGTAGAGTTGAAATTGATTACATTGTTTGGTATATACAGCATATTTGCTTAAATGATAAAAACAAAGCTATTTTGATAATAAGTGTCTGTCCCACACTTTAAAAATGTCAGTTTAGATATCTTACTGTAGTACTACTTGTTTGTCATATTTAGAACGATACGGTTTATTAATGTTTCCCGAAAAATTACCATATTTGGTTTATTCGTATGGCACTATCTAACAAAATGGTGGAATAAAGAGATTTTGGGGAAATGCATTTCATGATTATATAAGATAATGTTGATATACATATAGTTAGGATAAAATTTGTTACACGGTTTTGTAGACGTATCAAAGTATGGCATATTTGCGGTTTATTCACACTTTTTGAATCTAACATTTGAAAAAATACCCCATGTATGGCGTATTTAGTTATTTCCTAAATATTCCAACTATCACAAGCGTTTTATACTTGTGTTAACATAAAAAGTTAATTTTTTTGATTAAATTATATGTTATTAGTATTTTATTTATAAATGGTAATGATTCTTTTATTAATTATATGAATTAAATTAGTGAGAAATCATGTGTTTTTGGTAACGCCTCGTAAGAAATAGTTCTCATGCAAAATATTATTACAACTGACAGCGCACGAATGCGGTGCGTTGTCCTTTGGTGTAGTTTTCAAGACTTAGTTAAGCTTAGTTAACATGAAGCGGATGAATATTCTGGAAGTATATCTTCAGCAGGGCTTCAGAAAAGTGTGACGTATCCTGAATGGGTTATAATCTCAAATGTTTATTTGGCCACAATTTTGAATATAATAACAAGACACTCTAAAAAATCTAATGCAGTTGTACTTCAGTTCCAAATTTGGTATGAATTAACTGAATATTTTCCGAGATGACATTAAAATTTAGTTTTACTTATGATGCTGTTTTACAAAATGGTGTTGTGTACTGACACATTTGATGCTTGCATAATATACGTTCAGCGTAACAAAGTTGGTTGAAATTGGTCAAATGGTATATTAGATATTGAAAATAAACACTAATTATGTTATTTTGCCACTTTAAAAAAAATAAATGCCTAATTCATTTAAAACTACATATAGGAAAATGGCCTATAAATGTAATTACTTAAATGCCAAATTTGTCAGGAATTGGTTTTGTAGTTACCAAGATAAAACCTAAAGGCGGTATATATCATGATGCACTATCTTCCAAAATGGTGTATTATAACGTAAGATCTGTATAATTCATTGCATTAATCACTTACTATTAAAGTACCATATTTGGTTTAAAACTGTAAAATGATTCCTGAGACATAACACAAAATCTTTATTTATTAAATTTGTACTATTTTCCAACATGTCTGACTAATAACATTATCGCTTTCTAGATTAAATGCTTATATCTTTCACCGTCAAAAAACCAAATTGTTTTTAAATAAGTTAAATGGTTCCGGAAATATTATAGAGTTCCTTAAATTTTTACATTATTATCATTTCTAAAATAATGAAGTGGCCAGTGCGGGCGAAGTGGTTATCAGCTATTATTCCGCCGGAGAGTGCTGAAGTCTAGTAGTAAAAACATGAAACGGTTTAAAGTGAAGCCATTAGTGTTATGAAAGCATCCGAGCATGTTGCTCTAAAACTATTTGTTTTATTAAAGTTTTTGTGGTTTTACACATGTCTGATGTAAGTATGTGATTGTTGCTACAAATTTATTTAAATAAGTAGTAATAATATAATACTTTATTGTGACGTCACTAAAAGATAATGTTTTAAACTTTAAAACCTCCTGTCATAAAATTTAGTTAATTCCAAAGTTTATATTCTGGGCTAGATTTTGAGAAATGGCGTCCAAGAAGACAAAGTGGCCAACCACCTGGCCACTTTGTTCGACTATATTATCACTTTGCCTGAACGTATGGCCACTTTGCCCTAACTATTAAATTAGCATTATTTACATTAAACTTAATAATAATAAAAACCAATGTACCACACGCGCAATTTTTTTTTCAATCTGCACTGTGAAAAGAATGGCACTCATAGCACTTGTGTGTATTATTTTAATTTACGCTACAAAGATAAAAGAGGATAAAAAGTATCACGTCACTTACAAATCAATGCTTACATGCTCGCGGCCACCTTCATCTTGCAATCTCTCACCACTGGCAGGCTGTCTGAAAAATAACGAAAAAAATTACGTGCATAGACAGTTGGGAATCTGGCAGCGATTCCCCCAACTTCTGACTTAAAAAAAAAACACCATCTTTTCGTTACATTCAGTGTCCTGGCTTTTCAAGTCTCAAGAGGTAGCGAACTGTACCTAGCATTCCAGCAACAATACAACAATCACTGTGCCTCTCGTGACAAGTGGTATCAGCAGCTTCATAGTTACACTGCTGTCAAGTGTTCGGCTGTAAACATTTGCGTCTGGACAGTCGTTGAAACTTTCATAAGTGACGCAGTCTAAACTAAAAAGTTGTCGTTTTTTAACTAAGGTATGCGGCACAAATGCAGTAATTGTTTTAAAAAATTTGAGTAATTTTTTTACAAATCGTGTTACAGAAAATTGGAATGCATGTCCTACATGGATGCGCATGATATTCATTTTCATGTTTTTTGTAGCAAAATATTATTAAATATGGTCACATTTAAATTACAATCCTGTATCTTACCAAATAATTATATTGCTATCATTTTTCTGCCAGATATTAAAGACATCCCTCCTTAGACACATATACACATCCACACACTTGCACACATACAAATACACACATTTCGTATACATTCATGCACACACACATCGTGCCATTGTAAAACTTCCTACCATTTTAAGGCAAAATATTTCCCAGAATTTACCTATTTCATATATATTTTTATATTTTGTGCAATTGATTGTGTCAGTAAGTTGGTAAAGTTAAGGTCAACGGTGATTTATGCCAATTTTATGGCAGTTGTGTTATTTCACATATTTTATTTCAGTCAAGTATTCAGTCATTGGCGTTAGTCGAGAGTTAACTTCACTGCCAAACCTGGCAGGATGTCGGTTGCTTGCCGCAGAAAGCTCAGCTTGCAAACAGGGTGTTAGTTCACACTTATGCATTTCTGAAGTGTGCGACGCTTTCTCTGTACCTTGTCCGCGCTATTTGCCAGAGGTGCAACGTGCGTTATTCCTTCTGTAGAACAGTTGTGTAAAGTTTTGGACCCTTTGTGGTACAACCAGCACTCTGTAGGAACAGTCTCTGAACTAAATTCCTTGAACTTTGTAACCCCGCGTGATGCTAATTTTTTCTGCCTGACTCTACACAGTCGCAGTCGCGACATGTCATATTCATGTGCCCCCGTGATAGGGGAGGTTGCTGCAGGAGAATGATTTCCCCTGTAGCAGTTTATTTAGTTAGCATCATGTATGATGGTGCAGAGATCATAATTTATTTGATATGTATGAAATTTTATTTGTGAATATTCTTCATAATCCTTGGCAGTTACTTCTCTTCCCTCCGAGATGGGTGAGTGCATCATCAGTCTTTCTCCAGTAGTATGTGCTATGTTTTATTGACTCTGGAACAAGTGTCTAATTTTCGCGAACTTTCTTGTTTGTGTGTTTCAGAGGGTCCAAGTTTTATACGATTTACTATACGAAGTTTATAAGAAGTTTTAAACCACGTTTTGGACCTAGTTTGATATCATGGTTTTCGATGTTGATGGTTGAAAATAATATAAAATTTAGAAATACTGATATAAGAAAAATGGTTTTAAAAATAGTTAAACTATTGCTATAAGTTATGACACATAGGTAACAACAATGTAAATCCAATATTATAACTGATATGTATTTTTAATGCTGTACTTTATTAAGGAATTAAAATTTCGGCCACAAAGCAGACTTTATAAAAGCCAATTTATTTAGCCANGATATGTATTTTTAATGCTGTACTTTATTAAGGAATTAAAATTTCGGCCACAAAGCAGACTTTATAAAAGCCAATTTTTATTTATGTATTTATTTAGCCCNAGCAGACTTTATAAAAGCCAATTTATTTAGCCAACGAGTATCTCAAAAACCGTTAAAAGAATCAACATTAACTCATTTATAAAATTACGAAAGTAAAATTTTGTAAAAGTTTATTGGTGTAAATTAAATTTGGAATCTATTTATTTTTTACATATAACTAATTCTATTTTACATTGTTGGCAATATTCCGTCATGAGTAATACGTTGTCAGGTAATTTTCTTTTGCAATTGGCGATTGTTTCCATTCTGGTTGTGTAAATTCACAGCGGATATTTGTGATGATTTTCTTTGAAGTGTTAAAACTTACTTGATTAATTTATATGTATGAAGGCTTCAAAAAAGCGTTGATAAATAATTTTTCATTTATAAAACTATTTTCAGTTAAATTAGAATTTACTTCCGTGCTTCAATCAGTTAAACTCCTTAACTTTCGTCCTTTAGAAATTTTGAAACAGAGGGTACTTAACCGCGATTTTGGTTGATTGTGACACTTTTCAACGCCCTCCTATAAGTACTAATAACCAATTTATCAATGGGCATTTAAATATCGACTTTCATTTCTGTCCTGAATAAAATTTGAATTAGCGTAAGTGAAGTGAGTTGGGCGGTTCTTACCAGCGAGATCTTGAGAGCCGATCCTGAATAAAATAATTATATTGTATATATTCCATACTTTACTTGATTAGAATTGACATAACTGATTACAGTCAGACACATGACAACTAGGGAGGCCTTTTATGCGGCAAACCCTACTAGTTTATTATTTTGAAGTGTGTAGAAAAGTTTAATATATATGACACAAGTTTCGCAAAAATTAGGTCTACATGTGATAAGCCATGGGCTTTAATAAGCTCCTTTGCTCGTGTGCAAAGACGCAGCAGGTTGGTTTTGAAATAAATTTGGATTTATTGAAATTATTAAAAGCCATGTTTGATAGCTGGTAATTTAAATAAATAATTTATTTTAAATTTTATCATAACTTAATATGGTTAAAAAAATATTGAAATGCTGTTTGTATTAGTTTGGATATAAGATTTTTACTGAAAAATCAAAATAGATATTTATATTTGAAATTAAAAAGTTATTAATTTTATTACTTTGAGTAGTTTGATCAATTAGCTAACCTAAGATCACTACTGCGTGATATAAACAAACCTTTTTTTGTGGTTGGATCCGGGAAGGTGGATGGTTCAAGAGTGTTGGTGGAGGGGGGGGGGCATAAAATAAAAGCATAATCAAAGGGTACGGGAGAGAGAAAAGGTTAAGAATCACTGGCCTGTGCTTTTACTGGACGTGACGACTAAAAATAGATTAATAACACACATTGCTATTAATTTATTTACAAAACTAAAAAGAAAATAAACTGCTACATATTTTGGCAATTACTATAAGAGATTAATTAACACTATAAACATATAGGAACGGTCATTTTGTAAATATATATGTTTTTCTAGAACGCCTGAAATTTTTTTTATTTCCACGACATTTTTAAATAGTGATAACTAACGTCGCCTACTCTCGCTTTTTATAGATTTTCCTTTCGGAAAGTGAATTAAAATCCAACGTCAGTAATCTCAAAGTNACGTCGCCTACTCTCGCTTTTTATAGATTTTCCTTTCGGAAAGTGAATTAAAATCCAACGTCAGTAATCTCAAAGTTGAAGTAGCATCTGGTGGGGTTTGAAGTGATAGAATATTCGAGATTATCTCGGCAGTGTGCGGTGGCCTATATCTGCCCGGCGCGCGTGCGAGCAATCGCACAGCCTGGGGACATGATCATAAAGTGAGAAAGGCGCTCGTTTGTTTTGACAATATCTTTTTTCGTTTATGGTTAATGAACTGTGCACATTNCGAGCAATCGCACAGCCTGGGGACATGATCATAAAGTGAGAAAGGCGCTCGTTTGTTTTGACAATATCTTTTTTCGTTTATGGTTAATGAACTGTGCACATTTGTGATGGTCAAATATTTCCCTGTGATGTAATTGTTATAGCCTGCATTTAACAATATCCTATATGTATATATTGTTGAATGAGCAAAATCATAATTTAGCTTGCGAGATATTCATGAACTGCGTTTATTGTATTTCCATTTGGCCATATATAAATAGCCTAGTATTTTGTTCGCCGAAAGGAATTTTTCTTTCGTTGAAGAAAGAGGTCGAATTCCAGAAGCAGATATCAAGTTAAGGCTTTGGAAACAGTTTCGAAACTTATCTGTGGTTTTCCTATGATTACCTCAATACCGTCACTCTAGCGGAAAATATTGCAAACTTTTACATTTTTTTTCTTCCTGAATTATTTGCTTTTTTTCTCTTGATCCTTTCAATGGCATAGTTTTATAACATTGGGATGCTGTAATATAATATATTGTACTATTGTACGCCCATAAGCTCATGTGTTCTTTGAAATAGCGGAACTGAAAAATAGNACATCTTTTTTCTTCCTGAATTATTTGCTTTTTTTCTCTTGATCCTTTCAATGGCATAGTTTTATAACATTGGGATGATGTAATATAATATATTGTACTATTGTACGCCCATAAGCTCATGTGTTATTAGAAATAGCGGAACTGAAAAATATATATAAATTTTTTATATGGAATGGTGTGGATAATTCTACGTTACCATCAATATTCGCAAAAAATATGTGTCTGCCTATAATTAATATCGAAATATATTCTCAGATAATTATATTATTTTAAAATTATGTAACACGAGGAAAATTTACTTAGGCGTGAAATCAAGTTTTGAAAATATTATTGTTTAGCAAATTTGAGGTATAATATAAATTATGTAATAAAAAATAAACGTTTATGCATAGCACATAATAACCTGAAGTCTAAAAATTGCTAAGCATGTTAATATTTTAAAATCCATGAAGGACGAGTAGTTAAATATAATGAGGCATTAATATTATGCTAATTTTATTGAACTCTTATCAGCAAAATATTCTTTTAAATAACATTTATCTCCAAATAAACGTTTGGATTTTGCCATATTTGTTTACTACCAGTAAATGTACACATTTTCGTAATAAATTGATTTTTTTCTTAAAACGGGTATAGGAATAATGGTTAAATGTAAAACTTTTTCATAGTTGGTTTAGCTAACTGATGTTTAAATGCTCCATGCAAGTGATAGAAGGATGTAATAAAATAATTGTAATTTAATTAAAATATTTTATATTTTATGATAAATGCATATTTGAAATCATACGGAGATATTTTATATGTGGTGA
Organism: Clitarchus hookeri; assembly: GCA_002778355.1. NCBI lineage: Eukaryota > Metazoa > Arthropoda > Insecta > Phasmatodea > Phasmatidae > Clitarchus > Clitarchus hookeri. The sequence continues at coordinate 87,603 of NQII01003045.1, read as the reverse complement.
TTGAATTAAATTAAATTCAAATTGATTGACTAGATGATGCTCAAAGTCAAATATATCTCGTTTGGATAAAGCCGGTCCGCGATAATTAAGTAACCAAAAATGCATACTAAAAATACAATAAAATGGTGATATTTTAACAGACACAGACCATAAAATCGACCCGCAACTTACACAGCAAAATAATCTGACATAATTTTTCGCGTAACCTAAGCAATTTCCAACAGATTAAATGAAAATGTGTTTGTCAAATTACTGTAATTCTGAAACGTTCACAACATGTATATTATTGGCCTACGATTCTTGGCAAAATAGTTTTGTGAAATTGTGTGACTATATAGAATAATATCTTTTATTGCCCTAAAATATTTGAAATTTTTAACTTCACTGCAAAAAACTTTGTGTNGTGACTATATAGAATAATATCTTTTATTGCCCTAAAATATTTGAAATTTTTAACTTCACTGCAAAAAACTTTGTGTCCCATCCAATAAAGAAACAGGTTAATTTTTTTAATCATATTTATAAGTGAGTGGATGATGTGTCGCCAAATATTTGAACAATTTCATAATAAATTACACCTGCAATGTACACAGACCCATTTATTGAGGGTTTTTTTTCCTCAGGAAATAACGCCAATTGCAGAAAATCCGAAGCACTACAATCAAATGAGTGCTTCATTTCTGCCAAATAGGTAATTTGCTCATTTGTAGATTTCAGATTCGGTTAAAAGTACTGTTTCCTTTTTTGTTTTCACAAGAAAAATTTTAAGAAACAGCCATTCTCAGACTCATGGTCATGTAATCCAATGTTGTATGTAAGACGTCTCCAAGTTCTCCAGAGAATATATCTATTGCAGTAAAAGGGATGGGGGAAGAATTCTCGCGAATGCCTGCCTCGTGTAGGATAGGAACTGGCAGAACTAATCGAATAGGCTCCGCGAAGCTGAGAGAATAATTGAAAGGCGCCCCAGAAGTAGAAGAAGCTGGTCTCATCTCCCAGTTTCCCGTTTCCCCGCTCAAAGCAAGAGCGCCTCGCACCCCGCGTGAAACGCCACGGACGGCAGACGAGCCACGAAGTGACTCTCTAGAAGGAGGTCTGAAGAGGGGGGAAGATAGTATGTAAGAAGGGAGAGGGCGCCGCATTTCATACGGCGTAGAGCCGCCGAATGAAGCCGCGGGCAAGAGNAAGATAGTATGTAAGAAGGGAGAGGGCGCCGCATTTCATACGGCGTAGAGCCGCCGAATGAAGCCGCGGGCAAGAGAAGCTCGTTTTCCCGCTGCCTAGGTCCCAGACACTGAACCAAGCCGTGAATCACACCGCCGCCTGCTGCGTCTCTTCGTATGTCGCTTTCCGCATACCAACACTGATTTGAGTATTTAAACATAGTGAAAGCTTAATTAATTTACTATTTGATTTATTGACAGTAACTACTTCTCCAGATGAAACTTTTCTCCAGAAATGTTTTTCAATAACCCTAAAAACTATCGCAATACGAGGAACGTTACAATAATAACTTCTGAGGTAATATATAATTAGTCAACGATCCTAATGACTGTAAAATGACTTCAGTTTAAGCCAAGTTTATATAAGTGGAAAAACTTGTTTCACACCAAACGTATCCGAAGTAATGTCAAATACTTTTGGTTATGTTAGGTGTTATGACATTGGTTACACATGTATGGCGTTAACCTATCTTCTCGTCCGCCTGATGAGGGGATGCTGCGGGCTCAATTTGCCGAAAACGTTGGTGCGGGTGCGTGGAAATTCTCCAGCACTGCATTCATCCTCCTCTTTCCACACCTCAACTTTCACCTCTTCCACGCGACTGGTGGTACCACATCACAGGATCNTCGATACTCGACGTACGAGACGGCTTGGCGTCACCAGTCGCGGCTCTCCGAGGCGACGAAATTCGCGACGCGCAGAGAGAGAGAGAGAGAGAGAGAGAGAGCAACCCCTCGATTGGCGGTGGAGAGGTGGAAACGTGACAGTCCTCATAATCGTCGCTTCCCTTCGCGCCAACGGTGTGCTCATTACAGCAACTCGCGCAAAGGAATTCTACACCGCTAATCACTCGTATTTGTGTTTGAACTCCTGGCGCTGTCAGGGAAATTCGTAAATAAATTGACGCATCTGACTTCTCCGGTAAAACTACAGACGAACGTTCAAATAGAAAAGTTAAATATATTCCGTGATTCTGTAGGTTGAAGCAATACGACGTCGATAAGATACCTCAGCATGTTTGTCTGGAGAATATGAGTGGCACACCTATGCTGCGCTCTAGGAATTAAGTGGTTTCTAAGTGCTGCATGCGCTTTTGTGCTTGGAACTGAAAAATGGGGTTGTTATAATTATCAAAAACATTTTAATTAATCACACATTTTCTAGATCTGCACTTACTACATTAAAAGTAGTTGGAAAATTATATCACAAATAATAATTTAGGTTCGTGATAAAGCATTGTACCTAAGTGATGTACTTTAAACGCAATAAATTTGCTAAATGCTGTCAAACTTTCTGAGGGAATGGACAAGGTTATTCTGGAGGCAGAATAAGGTAGGTTACATTACACTGGTGTAGTAGCCATGCAGTACATTATGTATATGATAAAACATGCAGACATTCTCCCTTATTCATAGGCACATACATTGGGTTTAACAAATAAAGAAATGGTGGACATGGATTTAATTTACTCAGAATGTCTTCAAAATGCTACAGCAGCACAGCGACTTCATGTCGAACGTTTTCCTACTCAAAAAAAAAAAACGATACCGTCCAAACTCACTTATCTTGTCGTAAAAAGTCGTGAAATAAGCCGCCTTTCTCCACAGCAGTGGATTCGCAGCAAGAACGTCACAAACGAAGCAGCAGAAGTTACAGTACTTGCAGCTATTGCAGTAAATCCTCATGCCAACTCTCATGAAATGGAAAGACAAATTGGAGTTAGAACAACAAGTGTGCTGCGCATTCTGCACATGCATCATTACCACCCCTACCTTAAGTTATTGCATCAAGAGCTACACGGAAATGACTTTCAACAGTGAATTTAATATTGCCAGTGGGTTCTACAACNCTTAAGTTATTGCATCAAGAGCTACACGGAAATGACTTTCAACAGTGAATTTAATATTGCCAGTGGGTTCTACAACCAGGTCAAGATTTTATGGAGAAGGTACTGTTAAATCATGAAGCAACGTTTACAAACCATGGAAATGCCAATCTGCACAACATGCAGTACTGGTAACCAGAAAACCCTCACTGGTTTCGTCAGGTGGAACAACGCTTGTGAAGCGTCAATATATGGTGTGGTATCATCAGCCAACCAATAATTGGCTCCTGTTTCTATGAAGGGCACTGAATTTGCGAAAGTACAGGCGTTTCCTGGGATGAACCTAGCCTTCACTGTTGGAAGATGTCGCGCTGAATATAGTCCATTCTCTGTTTCATCGCATGTTTTGAAATGATTCTTTGAAAAATCACCCTAGGAGTAACATGTCAACCTGGTTTTTCAATAACTTGTATACCACTAATATCTATCACCGTGATTAACTTCGAAGTATTGTATACTAGAATAAATGAAATTTTAATATATATATGTTTTATAACTTGTGACGTATATTTCGTGTTAAATGCGAATTAAAAACAGTGGGAGCAGCGATTTGTTGGCAACGACTAGTAGGAAATAGTTCNCTTAAGTTATTGCATCAAGAGCTACACGGAAATGACTTTCAACAGTGAATTTAATATTGCCAGTGGGTTCTACAACAAGGTCAAGATTTTATGGAGAAGGTACTGTTAAATCATGAAGCAACGTTTACAAACCATGGAAATGCCAATCTGCACAACATGCAGTACTGGTAACCAGAAAACCCTCACTGGCTTCGTCAGGTGGAACAACGCTTGTGGAGCGTCAATATATGGTGTGGTATCATCAGCCAACCAATAATTGGCACCTATTTCTGTGAAGGGCACTGAATTGGCGAAAGTACAGGCGTTTCCTGGGATGAACCTAGCCTTCACTGTTGGAAGATGTCGCGCTGAATATAGTCCATTCTCTGTTTCATCGCATGTTTTGAAATGATTCTTTGAAAAATCACCCTAGGAGTAACATGTCAACCTGGTTTTTCAATAACTAGTATACCACTAATATCTATCACCGTGATTAACTTCGAAGTATTGTATACTAGAATAAATGAAATTTTAATATATATATTTTATAACTTGTGCCTTATATTTCGTGTTAAATGCGAATTAAAAACAGTGGGAGCAGCGATTTGTTGGCAACGACTAGTAAGAAATAGTTCGCAGTTGAAATATTGTTTTAACCTACTGTTTTGGTATACTATTTGTAAAATTGAAAGAAGCCTATTGATATATTAAAATGTTTAAGGTAACACTAAAATAAACTTATTTCATTGTTATTTGTTAAAAATATCAGCCCAAATTACAGTAAGTAGGCAATAGGCAGGTAGTTGTTTTTTTTTTGTCCAGGGAAGAAACTGGAATGCGGAGCTTGTCGCGCTCTCTCTCTCTCTCTTTCTGTCGGGAAGTTTGGCACCGCTAGTAGTAGCAGCAAAATTATACATGTTTTCAATTGAGGCATATCTCAAACTTATTACAGAAAGAAACTAATTTTTTTTATTCGTAGTCACTGTAGTTTGTCGTATTGATGACATTCTTTCTCATAAAATTATAATGAATGTTATTATTTATTATTATCCAAAGTTGGCAGAAATAGTGGCTAGCCACATGGCATGGCGTGTTGCTGAACTGGTGAACGATAAGTTTCTTTCTCTTCTTCTGAAAAATATTAAATTTACCACATCAAGTTTGTACATTTTGTGTTATTTTAAACCTTCCTACGCAAGTCACGATAGTGTGATACATCTGTTTTCCATGGCAGGAATAATTATACTGTAACATGCGTCGTGACCGCTGTGTAAGAAAGAGTATTGTTGCCATTGCTTTATGTTGGGTCAATGTGTGCGTGACAGCAAATATTGGTCGTGCGACATTTAAACGTTTTAACTGTTAACTGTTTCCTTGACTAAATACATTTTTAAAAGTTATGTCTGTTTACTTATGACAATGTTGAAAACTTTGCCACAGTTACGTTTATGTTATTTGAATGTTTGCCACAATCCCAACCAAATACTAAGCCAAACCAAATAAATTTAATTAAATAATGAAATAAACCTAGAAAACAGTAAGTGTCACTGCATAAAATTATGAGTAGGATAAAAGTTATTGCATACCTATGCATGTCCACCACTATAATTTGAGTTTTTCACTGCTACTTACAAAAAATAAACGACACGAGTTGCGTGCTTCAATTTACTTTGTCTGTTCGTTGGACTGGTTGTTACTTCGTTTTTATTTTTATTCGAACTTATGCCTACTTTATAACGAAATAACCCACACATATCCATAACAAGAGGTTACATACTACTGTTTTTTTCCCCGCAGTTGTAACAGGAACAAACACAGTCACGGCAAAATATTAACGTGCATTACGTGTAATGTGCTATCTATGTCCAGTATAACAATTATGTTGGCAATGTGAAATAATTACCATAAGAACTGTCGCCAATACAGACAGTTTAAAAAGTGATAAAACTGACCAAAATATTTTTATAGGCCTAAATTGTGAACGTTTGTACAAAATGGTTTTCGAAATATCACACAAATATTTGAACAGCTGGAAAAAATAAACAAAGAATTAAGCGGTTACAACGTAGAAGTTAAGTTAGAACTTAAGCAGGGCTTCAGAAAAGTGTGAAGTAACCATGAATNGAATTAAGCGGTTACAACGTAGAAGTTAAGTTAGAACTTAAGCAGGGCTTCAGAAAAGTGTGAAGTAACCATGAATGTCGTATAGCAACGAAGCAGCGTTTAATTTGTCCGTGAGGATGAATCGGCACAATGTGATTATCTGAAGGTCAAACAATCTCCGCGCAACCATTTTGCATTTTCGAGATTCCCCTAAAGTGATTTTATTTTGCACAGTTTCTGAAGTGAAGGAGTATAGGCCATTCTTCTTCGCATAATACACCCTCAACGAGATGACGTACATAGACATGTTGTAGAACTGGCGGATACAGAAACCTTAGTGAAGACAGTAGTAATCGTATCTTTTAAAACATTTTTTTGCCAAGCCATTGGAATACGACGCATGGGACGAAAATACGACGCGGTGGCCACCCAGGTCCTCAGATTTAACCCCATGATATGTTGACATCCTCGTGCAACGGAATTTACTTTCTATGTTTTGACAGGCGAGTTATTCAACGTGGCTGGTCCAGGAGGAGTTCAACGATAGATGCGCAGTAAGTCTGGAGTGTGCCTGTAACTGAACTAGCAACAGAGTTATGTGTTTTGTGGAGTTATGTATATGAAACCCAATAATTTTGGAAGTATTTTCTTTATGAATTTTGTAAACGTTTCACCTTTTTTATTATGACGGGTTGTTACATTTCCCACGTGAAAAGTTAATCAACCGTCATGAACGTACGCCAAATTTGCTATAACTTGTGATGCCATAGAAATGGGGCTCCTCGTTGGAGCAGCGAGTGTCGCGTCTAGCTGGATAGCTGGTCGGTCAAGAACTGTTACGAGTGGAGATGGTGAGGCGCAGAGATAGCCTGCCTCCCAATCCCATCCTTCACCCCTTCAAGCAAACGACGTTCGGCCAAGTGGTGAGGCAGGGTTTTGAACTAACCAATGACAATATATGGAAGAATAAAGTGTTTCGAGAACCCAGAATTGTTGTAGAAATATACCTTTGACATGGATTACATGTCTTTCTCGCACGGTCGGGCGTACTGCGCGCCGCGCTCGCCGTCACGAAGACATGTACCGCGTCTCGCCCCGCTCACAGTCAACGTACGCACGCCGGACCGTGCACACACATTGTTTTATAACGTTCGCCTTATCACTTCCGGTGGTGCGTCTTCGAGTTTGAGACAAATTTCGGTGCAATTCGCAGGACTTTCATTTTTTCGCGCGGCATTGCTCCAAAATTACAAGTGCCACGGACGCGAGTGATAGCTCATTCAAAAGGACTTTAAAAAGCCCTCCTGTTAACGTAACAACTATTGATGTACTCTGAAAATTCTCGAAGCACCTGCGCTTTGAACTCGTGAAACAGTGTCATGCCACGAAAGAAGGGCAAGGATCCGAGTCGAAATCCGCCACAAAACCGACAACCGCCATAAACTTCGGCAGAAAAAAGCCGCAGGTATAGAGAGAAGAAAAATTATGAGAATCGGATCACCAGGAAATAAGTTACGGGGCTCCAAATACTAGCGCGCAGAACGAAAACAGCGCGCGCGCCGCTTCTCCGCAGCCGGACCCCTCGGGAGTGCCACCAAAACGACCGAGGATGTCAGATATGTATTTGACAAATCAAGACGAAGCTAATTAGACCCACTTCTGACCCTCCCTTGGTCAAAATGGACCCCAACACAGGCCCTTCAATGGTGTTAATAAAGCAACTAGCAGCGTCGTCGCGCTACTCTGGCGCAGACAAACAGTTCGCCAAAGCAATTTCTAAACAATTCCTTCGGACATGTGGGCGGTGTGTGCGATCGCCTTTGGCACAAGGATATATCGAACTATGTGTTTCATTCATTATCCAATACCCTAACAAGACAGACATGTAATCCATGTTCGGTAGGTGCCACAAATGGCGGTATACCAAGGGCCAGTTTTTTTTTAGAACTTATGAGGGCAGCAAGAAATTCAGGGGACAGACATTAATGACGAATTATCTTCCGTTCCATATGGTTATGGCAGAGGAATGAAGTAGGGAATGAGAGAAAGCAAAAGTTATGTAAATTTCGTAAAATGTATCTTTTAATATTTAGTATGATTTAACTTTATATTTTTTTAATGAAATTTCAGAGATAATTTGTTAAAGGTTTACACAAGTGCATGTGATAACCCTATTGGTCGTACATAAAAATTTTTTTTTTCGATGTAAATGAAAAAGTTTTATAAATTGTTTTCTCGCGGATCTCCTTCATATACCATCCTTTTCCTTTAAGTTCTTAGTTTTTGTGCACCGCCTCCTGACGGTTGATTCTCTGCTATACCTGAAAATACCCGTCAATACCGAAGGGACTAAAGAACGTATCGACTGTTTCATGTTTTGTACGATCTCTGTTGCATCATTATAATATTGACGACAATCTATCGTACTATGACTTCAGATTTCTGAAACCATGAAAAATTATTTAACCTCTTTTACAGTTGTAATTCAGTGTGTCAAAGAATTTGGATGCGCTCCTTGTTTTCTGTGTCTATGTCGACACTTCGTAATTTCCTTCTGCGCAACACATAGAATTGCCTGATCAGTCATGATCAGATTGCGATATAATGAACTTAAAGACCAACTTATTAGTAACATTTGGTCGCCCTAACGTTTGACTCTATCGTTGGGCCAACGTTGGAATATTACGTTGGCCCAACGCCTTGATGACCCAACCTGACTTTTATTGTGGTTGCCAACTAACATATATTAGTGGTCCATCATAATTTTATGGTTTTGTGTACACTTTTAAGAGTAGCGCGGNTGTGGTTGCCAACTAACATATATTAGTGGTCCATCATAATTTTATGGTTTTGTGTACACTTTTAAGAGTAGCGCGGTACAGTCATTCACCAGCCGAAGATTCGCTAACATGTTTCAACGATGGTAAGGTGTTGGCCAGATGTGTTATTTCTTACGTAATGCCAACCAATAAACATTACTCTGCCAACGTTGTTTGCCAGTGTTTTAAGTAAAATTTACCCACTATAAATATTTTAAAAATCCAATGAATCANTACTCTGCCAACGTTGTTTGCCAGTGTTTTAAGTAAAATTTACCCACTATAAATATTTTAAAAATCCAATGAATCACTTTTTCCTTCATATAATTATCTGGAAAATTTCCTTGATGGATATTGGATGTTGACTCGCGCCCTTTAGGTCATCAGCGCAATGCGCTATTCGCTATACTACTATGACTCATAAGACTCGTGAACAGATAGGCACAATATATAATATTTCAGTTTAATATACGGTTATATTTTTAATGTGTTTAGGTTATATTGTATTAATTTGATACTTTATTTAAAAATCATCACATGAGAAATTAACTAAAGTAATTAACGTTACGCCTTGCACACATATAATTAATTTTTAAACCTTGTGTTGGGTCAGAGCATGTAATATAAAACTAATAATAAGAGGAATGATGCAGTATAACACCCTCTCAAAGCGATAACGAAAATTGACGTGTATTACAATACGCTAGTTTTATTCTGAAATAAAATACATCCCACCATGCTTATCCTCATGCCAAACAAACTTCCACTGTAAAAATAAAACTTTATTACACAATTTATTCCTTAACTTTTCATACCTTAGATGTAAGGTTCCCGGAAAAAATTATAAATTAACAATTTATTTATAATTGCATTCCAGAACATTGACAAAATAATTGGATTCCAAAATAGCGTATTTCTATCATTACCTACCAAATGCCAAACTTTGTAGGCGTTGGTAAAATATACGAATACCTCTCTGTGCTAATAAAACTATCAGAAAATATAAATTTAAATACGTTTTTCTAGAAAATAAAATAAATATCTTATGTTGGCATACGATTTAATTACGTTAGCCCAACGTTATTAAAGTACCCATCACCAACTGTTATTTTAACGTTATCTAATCATATGACGAACAAAACACAGTTTACAGAAAAATTACACGTGGAAATTCTTCATATGTTTAGAAAATTAATGTTATTCGTGGCCCAATATTGGTTACACAATGTTGGCCAAAAATAAGTTTACATACCCAATACCTGCAGTATATTTTTCAACACGTAACCATCATTTGGCCAATAAAATCAAACTTAAATAAGAGTGACTTGTGTGTTAAAAACATTGTTTTTGTGATAGTATAAGAAGTTGTAGTATTTTTTCATTAGAATAATTTTTTTTTTTTTTGACATAAAGTTGGTTACATAATGTTGGTCCAGCGAAACATTATAACCAACTACCAACCGTTGTGTTACCAGCACTGACACAACATATGTTAAAGGGAAAGGTATGAGTTCATGAAAAATATCCACATTATATAAAATACCAGAGATGGCCTTGTCTTCATCCACAAAGTTTGACCCGCACTTTTATTTAAAGAGTTGTTTGCCCAACAGTAAAATATATAGCTATTACCAACAGTATGTTCACTAAATTGTTACCAACCACTAGCCAACCATTTACAAATTTACTTGCGATGGGTTATGGCATTTTGTGATAAAGCGATATCATTTAATAACATTTTCGTTTAAGTAAATTTTAGTTTTTCATTTTTCATTTACTTTGTATTAACGTGTGTGTTCCAACCCAACATGTAGACAACCTTTCCAAAAATATGCCAACACTGGGCCAACATAGGTTGCTACTTGGGTATACACATTTTTGGCGATTATGTTGAAATCGTTAAAATAAATATCAGTCCAAACAGGAACGGATTTTATAGTTACTTATAATGATAAATGAAGAAACTTTTTTTTTTAGTATATTTGTCTGTATTTGTTGCAATGAGCTAAAACCTTATCCTAAAAAGATTGTTTAGTAAGGAGCGGAGTGACAGTGGACAGACAAGGGAGCAGGAAGAAATTGACAGTCAAAAAGTAACTGGTAAGTTTACCATTCCTGCAATCAAGTGATTGAATGTAATCATTACACTTCTCCACATCCCCTCCCCCCTAATAAAACGAAAATAATTTAAAATATTTCAATAATTAGATTGATCTTAGCTAGTTGCAGTAAAATGAGGCTATCATATTTACACACCGCTCCTATTGAGCACACACACTTACTCTGAGAGTAGGACGATTTCCGAAAAAGTAACCAATTTTGTATGTTTAAACTTTGAAACAGGAAATATTACTGCTATAATCCTGACACCTGAAAGAGAAAAACATTTTGAAGTTACTTTGTTAATTCAACTACGTGTGCCTTTAAGCGGAAAAGTATAATTATTTGTTCTACAATGAGTATAATTATGTTAGACCCTATATAAAAACTTATTATTCTATGAAAATATAGCGGCAAACGTTCTAGTAATGTGCAAAAAAACAGACATAGCTATTTCAGTTACAGAAATAAATTAATTCTGTAACTATTGAGTCATTAGTTTAAAATTGACAGATTATGAAATATAGCAGAGATAATCTCCCGTAAGATAAAAGGAATTGAGCTTGAGGAACAGTACATATCAGTGGATTTGGTTAGAAACAGAATAGTTGCATAACTCAAGAGCAGGATATATAAACTTATCTATATTTATAAGTTTATATATACATATATAGTAAATACCCATATGTAATTATTTATTTTTGGAAAAGTGAAGAGTATAACTTGAAAGTTTACTAATGGCAAGCGTACTAGTACTGAACCATCCCCTTACGCACACTTTCCCTTTCATGACAAGAGTAACAGCAATCCTCTATATTTTATGTACCAAAATTAATCAACACCTTAGTTTAATGAGATAGGAAGTGGAGGATTGGAGGGCTAACCGTCTTGCAAAATGTTTGCACTTATTTCATTTATTACATGTTTGTTTTATACGCATAATAGTAAGAACATGCAACGAAATACCATTTCCACTCAAAAATAGTTTCAAATTATATGCATAGTCAACCGTTCCTTGATTTTCTCCAGAATTCAGCACCCTTGTGTACATGTTCACGATCATGCAAATTATTAGTCTCGCGAAACGTTTATAGACATTATATTGTTACATTAACCTGCTGTTATTCTTGTAACGTTCTGTTCATCCAGCAAAAACTCAAACATAACATTTTTTGGAATTTCGACCTCCATCACAGAAAAATAAAAATGATGATCACACATGGTTATAAAGCTATTAGAATGAAATATTTAACTTAAATGCTGAATGAAATTTCTCAGCATATTTCGACAGTCTTTGCGATTGCAAGCCTTTTACTTCTATGAGAAACGGACAAATGAAAGTGAATCTTGTTCTAAAATCAAGTAAAAAAAACGATGATTAAAGGTTTCAAACTTTATTAACGATTGGAGTAAATACATGTATTTTTATTTCTCAAAGACTTATATTCTATCTGTGAAAAATTACTTGTTCACTGTACGTGTTTCAGAAGATAATTGCGATCTATCTTATTGGTGTACAGATGGTCGCGCCAAACAAGTGAGTGACAACTAGCAGATATTGCATAGAACCTACAACTGTCTGTGTACCATTTGTATAGAAATATGTGGGTATATATTTAAACAGTTTTGTTTTTGTTTTGAAGTTTAAAAATACATAGGTTTTTCAGTTGCAATATTCAGTAGGGACGTCTGTGAGCCACCAGTAACGAGCCTACAAGCTCTCGAAATCAAGTGACTACAAAACAGTGTATCTAAAAGACGCTCCATCAAAGGCGGCCAGAGCTGATGCGTACCACCCCATCTTCCCCTTGTGCCGACGGCTACGAATACAGGTAGCTCTGTCCGCAGCTATCACACGCCGCACATAGGGGTACTTCGCCAATCTAGGTAGCCAAAATTATTTATTTAGTTTTTTTTTACACTTGACATATTAAAAAATTTACTTGATCTATATAAAAGGTTTGGGACATATACATATATATGAAAAAAACTATGAATTTCAATTAAATTTTTAATATTGTAAAAACTGATCTATAAGTAAGGTATTTGAAAAATTACGATGATGATGAGTTCTACGGTTCTTCATCATAATGTTCAAGCTCCTCTTCTTCTGAAGCCTCCGCTGAATCGGCGTCGTCGTTGTCAGAGCTTGGCTCAGCTGGAATTAACAATGCCAGTGAATCATTTGTAAAAGCCATCGACTTATTTTTGGGTGTTCGTATCAAGCTGGTTATGAGTGGGTCTAAGCTTAGCAATAGCCTGTTTATTATATCTAGATTGCATAATTCTCTTTTAAACATTTTCTTGCTATGTTCTTGCGGTAGAGCCTAAAATGCTTATTCCATGCCTCAGCGGCTTCTTCTGAAAGAAACCCAATTGGCAATAATGCTTTTTCTATCACAGTTGCACAGTGAACAAGAATTGTGTGCATTGTGGGCGTCATTGAATGCCGTGGATATAGCTGTATCTAAAACTTTCCTGTTTCAAACAATAATGCTTTTTCTATCACAGTTACACAGGGAACAAGAATTGTGTGCATTGTGGGCGTCATCAGATGCAGTGGATATAGATGTATATAAAACTTTCCTGTTTCAATCAGTAATGCTTTTTCTATCACAGTTGCACAGTGAACAAGGATTGTGTGCATTGTGGGAGTCATCGGATGCCATGGATATATACGTATATAAAACTTTCCTGTTTGTATAGTATACTCTGCAAATTTATGTAAATGAATGTTGTCACCACTTGATATCACTTCTAAAATGACTTTCAGTCGGTAAATAAAATTAAAACACCAGTGATTTCCGCAGCTTCGGGTCACTACTCTAACTTGCGAGCCACCAGATGATCCTTAAACCAAATAAAGACCAAGTTATGATACTTTAAATTTAAAATAAAAAGTACCGTTAATTTTTACTATCATAATGATTGACCCTTACGACGAGAATATGCGGGTATCGGCGATTAATTTAATAATGATTGTATTGTACAAGGTCTTTTCTTTCAACTGAAATAAAAATAATAACTGGGACGCATCTTGAAGTACTACAAAAACCTTAATATACACAATAATGTGGTAGAAAAAAAAAACCGAAGCCCATTTTTCATCAGCTAAATATAATTGTTCTTACCTGCTTCTTCTAAATCCATGACTGTATTCTTGAAGAAAAACACTCAGCAAAAATTTTCACTTTTTAAATGGTACGGTTACACTTAGACTGGCGAGAACGTTACGTGCACTTAGAGTGACGATAAAGTTTCGACTTAAGTTACGGCGTGGGCGCAGCCGATGAGAGACGTGAAAGGGTTGCTTATTGTTTTCTATATATTCAACTGGCTCATAAACCAGTTTTTTGCTACCTGCTTAGAGTTTTGTGAAATTGAATTTTGACAGCCTAGATTGATGAAATACCCCTATGTGGCGTCGTGTCGCCGAGCCGGAACACTATTTTTATAAAAGCCTTGATGAAACCGCGCTCAGAACCTGGGCCAGTAATAGTTTACTTACCCTCTTAGAATGCAACGAAACTGAAACACTTAAGTCATGCATTTTTAACATATGAAATAACAAGTTTTTTCTCGTTGACAGTGAGGTCATTATAGAAGGAGCAAACTGCTCAGAGAAGCAGGAAAGGGGAAGGAATCGGCCACGGCCTGTAGTAAGGAAATATCCCAGCATTTGCCTGGAATATTCTCAGGAAACCATGAAAAATCGAAATAAGTATGGCTGGACCGGGAATCGAACCCAGATATTGCCGAATGCGAATTCAAAATTAACAATTGCGCTACTTCGCTCGGTGTTTCTAAAGTGAAGTAACCGTAGAACTCAAGGGTGGGAAAACCACTACCAAGACTAATGTCCGCAACGTTTTACAGACTAAAAGAGCTGGGACGATCTCGCCGAAAATCGAGTCTGAAAATATACTTAGAAACGGGACAGAACCTTCAGACAGAGTCCTTATTGGTTCTAATGTTAGATTGCCAGATGACAACTGAACAACACTGTGGGCAGAATCGTTTATTGCCTTTGTGTAAGGCTTAAGGTATAATATGGTTAATTGAAGTCCATCTCTTTTCTTTTATTTTTACTTTAGTTTTGTTAAGTTAGTTGGCTATTTTCTTCTGGCAATAAGCTAATGCACTTTTTGTCAAAAGCAGAAATTTCATGGTAGGATATTGTTAGTATCAACTTTTTTCAAGAATAGAAAATTAAATAGCTATATTTAATAAATTAAAAGTAAATTAAATGAAGTTGGAATAACTTTTAAAGGCTCGAAACTCTTAGTCACGCTTTAGGGGCGAAGAGTAGCATGGTTCCTTGAAGAGGATTCTCTATAGTATCTTAGCAGGACAATGAGACAATGCCGGCTGCACAAGGGTTTGGAAAGGGGCAGGTGTGGAGAGGACTACTGGCTATGTTAGCAAAGCATGGAGGGGGGTCATGGAGAGCAGCGGGTTCTTCCTGGTCGACAGAACGCTTCAACGCCTCGCTCCTTCAGCCGGGACAAAGAAACTAACAAACTCTTTGTTTCCAACTGTCTTTAAAACAAAAGGGGGAAAAAGAACCCTTTCTCTTTCACGGCTGGCAGCAAGGCAGCGCTGCAAGTTTACCTCGCCACCCCATCTCCACCCCCTTCTCCCTAGACCAGTGTATCCCAATCCTCCCTTCACCACAAAACATCATCCTGGTGGAAGAAACAAAAAGCTTCTGGCAAAGCATTGTGCCGCCGAATTTAGTTTCGCAAGTGCGCCTGCCAAGTTCATTACCTCTCTACGGACGCGCGCTGCTCGCACTTCCCCTCCGCCACTTAGCTCCCGTGCGTAGGCGCCATCAATTCCCGCGCTTTAAACTCTCGTTAATTTTCGCTCCTGTCTTAAACCACGGTGGCGTCAACAAGGCTTTCCAGTGCTAACGAATGCTGCCTCCTTGCTACGACTGCTGCACCGCGCACTTACAATGGCTGGGTCGACCGGCATTGAGCAGGAATTTTTCTTTAACCCATTAAAGGCAGAAAACAAAGTCGTTAGCAAGCCCAGCATTTAAGGGCAAATAAGGGTGATTTATTTCATGTTGGCAAGAGAACGCACATCCATAGTGCAAAATAACCGCCCACTAACTTTTTTGGTTTAATTACGGAAATACTAACATCAAAAAGAGTGCAGTGCAAAATAAAATTATTAATTGTGTGCCACTTACCGACACACAGCTTGTAGAAAACGAAAGTGTAAAGACACTGCAAAATCGCGGAAATATTTTGAGCCAACGTATTCGAGAAAGATGTAGTTCCTTGATATCTTTTGGGGCCACGCTGGTGTAGTGGTTAGACTATTCGCCTCCTACAAAGGCGAACCGGGTTCGATTCCCGGCGANCCTTTTGGGGCCACGCTGGTGTAGTGGTTAGACTATTCGCCTCCTACAAAGGCGAACCGGGTTCGATTCCCGGCGAGGATGTCCGGATTTTCGCATGTGGAAAACGTGATGGATGATGCCACTGGTCAGCGGGTTTTTTTCGAGGATTTCGTGTTTCCCCCGCCCTTGCACTACGGCGTTACTCCACACTCACCTCGCTTTACCCTCATCGGCTCTCAAGACCTCGTTGTTAAGAGCCGTGCAAATCACTTCACTTGGTCACTATTTTTAACTGGATAATCGAGTTCTTAACTACGCTTAGTTCTTTGCACGCCAACCATGGACAAGACAGAAATCACGTCACTCCACACGAACATGCCGAACGACCTCACTCAGGAACAAACAAAGTCTTGGCTGATGGCTCAGGTAAATCGACGGAAAGCAATTCTGGACAAGGAAATGGAGAACCGGATTTGGATCCAAAAAAACCACAGGAAGAGAGTGTGCAGAGCCAACATTAAGCAACAGCCCAAGCCAGTAGAGGTTCAAAACAGCTTTGAGATATTTGCCAACATGGAAAATACACAAATAACGAACTAAGAAACACCCAGATCTGTAGCCCCAGCCGACACAAACACAGAGCGCGCTTCAAACAGATCCTCCAACAAACCAATGAAACTTGTTGTCCCTGACACCACTTAATACAACAATCTGATCAGTAAAATCCGGTCAATGAACACCATCAGAACACAAATCTCGCTAGTCCAAGCCGGCCTCCAAATTACCTTTACACATGAACAGGCATACCGCGCCATTTAGGATTTCCTGAAAATGGCAAACACACACTATTACACTTTCAGGACTGCAGCAGTACAACCCCAGTTGGTGGTTGTCAGGCTTCCATGAACCACCCCAACTGCAGACATCAAGGGAGACCTTAAGCGTGCCACTACACCATCACAGACGTCTACCAATTTCGGAAGACGCACGTCGACCCCAACAACCCCTCACACACCTAAGAAGAGCTTCAGGACTTCTTCTGCAACACCGCTGCAAAGAACGATACTCTTACCCCTGTTATAAACCTCACCTCGATCAACATGACGGCAGTGCAACCCCAGCCATACAAAAAACGAATTGGCGTCATTCCTCAATGCAAAAACTGTTGGCTCTTCCACCATACAAATAATTTCTGCTACCGCAGAAATGCATGCCGTCACTGCACCGTTCCCAACGCCCGAAAAGTCTGTGAGAACATGAACAAAAACCTGAACTGTGTGAACTGCAAAGGCAAGGGCCTGCACGAGACAAACTCAAAGCTCTGCCCCGAATATATCCGCTATGTGTAACTGTGTCAAGAGGCCGCAGCAAAACGCGAAATATAACGCCCTGCACCTCGAGCACCCCCCACAGTCACGCAGGAACATTTCCCCCAACCACCTCAAACCAGACATTAAGTCAGGGAAAACATTTCTTTCTCAAAGGCTATGCATCCAAACACTCAACTTCGCGTCACACGCAAACCCACCTTCATGCCTCCAAATCGCCAACCAACCACACAACATCCAATTCCCCCCTCATTNTTCGCGTCACACGCAAACCCACCTTCATGCCTCCAAATCGCCAACCAACCACACAACATCCAATTCCCCCCTCATTACTGCTCCAATCCAAACCACTTTCCCTACCCAGGCCACCGCAGATCAGGGTGATATCAACTCTACCCTATCCGACCTCCGAAACCTGATGCGCTTCCTTCGGGAAGCCAACTTCCTTGCTTTCATGACTCACATGAAAAAATACATCATCTTGGCCAACTCCACCACCGAACCCCAAATGATAAACCTCCTGCTNTTCGCGTCACACGCAAACCCACCTTCATGCCTCCAAATCGCCAACCAACCACACAACATCCAATTCCCCCCTCATTCCTGCTCCAATCCAAACCACTTTCCCTACCCAGGCCACCGCAGATCAGGGTGATATCAACTCTACCCTATCCGACCTCCGAAACCTGATGCGCTTCCTTCGGGAAGCCAACTTCCTTGTTTTCATGACTCACATGAAAAAATACATCATCTTGGCCAACTCCACCACCGAACCCCAAATGATAAACCTCCTGCTNCTTTCATGACTCACATGAAAAAATACATCATCTTGGCCAACTCCACCACCGAACCCCAAATGATAAACCTCCTGCTCCTGCAGGCCCTGACTACCTTCTCTGGACTCGATTAGTCGTAGCTCGGTCCAACACAGATAACCTCTGTATTCTCTCTCTACTCTACTGGAATGCAAACAGTATTTTCTTACAAATTTACGAACTTGGAAAAATCCTATAACCTTTTGGAATAGACATTTCTTTAATTAATGAAACCCACTTAAAACCAAGTAAAAGATTTAATATAAAAAATTATACCGTTTACCGCACTGACAGGAATACCAAGGGAGGTGGTACTATAATATTAGTCCACAACCGCATACAGCACCACGTAAACAATACCCTAGATTTGATAAACTTTGAATACACATCCATAAACATCCGCACGCAGGTAGGTCACATCACACCCCCTTGCAAACCTTTGCTCCCAGATAAGCTAACTAGAATTACTAACCTGCCACGCCCGTTTTTCTTGGCTGGAGATTTAAATGCTAAAAATACTACCTGAAAGAGTAGATAAATGAACCAACAAGGCAGAATTCTTGCCAATCACTCAATTCTATATAATAATTTAGTTAACGGCCTAACATAATCAACAATTTGCCCTACTAATCCAAAATACCAGCCAGATATTCTCGACATAGCATGCTCACTAACTTAAATAATGTAAATATGATATTTGAAGTCCTCGCTGAATTAGACTCAGACCATTTACCGATACTCTCTCATCTGGAAGCAAACACCTTAAAACAGCCCAAAGCCACCATTCTAAAAACCCCAGTAACTAACTCGGAAGCATTTAAAATTGATTTAGAAGAACTTTTTGNCAGCCCAAAGCCACCATTCTAAAAACCCCAGTAACTAACTCGGAAGCATTTAAAATTGATTTAGAAGAACTTTTTGACACACACAAAATAAATATTCCCTCTTAAGATCACATAGACAAAGCTACAGAATTAATTAAAAATACTATTTTACAAACCCCTAAAAGACACACAACTTTCCTAAACTGGCGCCAATTTTTAAAGCATTCGTTTCCTGAAGCAGACATTCTCTTATCGGAAAAACGCCACNCAGCCCAAAGCCACCATTCTAAAAACCCCAGTAACTAACTCGGAAGCATTTAAAATTGATTTAGAAGAACTTTTTGCCACACACAAAATAAATATTCCCTCTTAAGATCACATAGACAAAGCTACAGAATTAATTAAAAATACTATTTTACAAACCCCTAAAAGACACACCACTTTCCTAAACTGGCGCCAATTTTTAAAGCATTCGTTTCCTGAAGCAGACATTCTCTTATCGGAAAAACGCCACGCCCGCCATGTTTACCAAATAACCAGAACCCAGGCAGATAAAGTAAACTATTACAACTTAAAAAAACAACTCCATAGCAAATTTATTGCGCTAAAAATAAATAAATGGGAAACATTCCTGACAGAAATTAATAATAATTCCCCAGAATTCTGACGAGTAGCTAACAGTCTCCGCGGGAAAACAAAAAATCTACCTCTCAACCTATTTTAAACCCAACAGGAACACTACTATATGTCCCCGAGGACAAAGCCAATGCCATAGCCGACTGTTACGAAAACAAGTTTTCTCCTAATAACGACTACCGAGACCCTAATTTTTGCAGAGATGTTAAAAGCAATATAACGGCATTTTTTTATAGGCCCATAGTGGATAAACCAGAGCCAATATCACTAAAAAACTACTAGTAAGCATTAAATTATTGAACGCCAAATAAGCGCCCGGACATGATAAATTCACATACAAAAATACTAAAAACCTTTCCAGCAAATGTTTTTTGCAATTTTGACCCTTTCCAAATCAATTTTAATCTGTAAATATTTTCCCATTGCGTGGCGCACAGAAAAAATTATAATGATACCTAAACCAGGAAAAAAACCACTCAATCCCTGAAAAACAAGCGGCTTATCTCCCTCCTCAACTCTCTTAGCGAAGTTTTTGAAAAACTCATATAAACTAGACTCTTAGTCCATGCCGAACTACACACAATAATTCCAGAAACCCAGTTTAGTTTAAAAGCACACCACTCCACCACCCACGCCCTTACAAAATTCACACCTGAAAAAATCAACTCACAATAGCCATATTGTTTGATATCGCGAAAGCGTTTGACAAAGTTTGGATATCTGGCCTAATACAAAAATTAATCAACTTTAAATTCCCCCACCGTTATGTTCATATCTTGGCCTCATACTTTAACAATAGTAAATTATTTGTTAGCATATATAATGCCAACTCCACTACCCGTAATATATTAGCTGATGTCCCACAAGGCTCCGCAATATAAATTTTCTTATATAATATTTTCACCTCAGACAGCCCTATAACTCACGACACAGTAAAAATGTATGCCGAGGATACTATAATACACTGAAGAGCCAAAAAAACTGGTATAGGCGTTCGTATGCAAATAACAGACGTATGGAACCAATCAGAGTAACGCGATGCGGTCGGCAGCTAGATCGGTTACTGCTGCTACAATGGCAGGTTATCAAGATTTAAGTGAGTTTTAACCTGGTGTTGTATTCGGCGCACGAGAGATGGGACATAGCATCTCCAAGGTAGCGTTAAAATTTGGATGTTCGCGTACGACCATTTCACGAGTGTGCCGTGAATATCGGGAATCCGGTGAAACATCCCATCTTTGACATCGCTGCGGCCGGAAAAAATCGTGAAAGAACGGGACAAACGACGACTGACGAGAATCATTAAACGTGACAGGCCTGCAACCCTTTCTCAAATTGGCGCAGATTGGATTTGTGGACTGCTCTGCAGGATTCATGGTGTGAATTATCTCCTGCATACCTTCAGACATTAGTCAAGTCCATGCCACGTCGTCTTGCGGCATTTCTGCGTGCTTGGAGGGCCCTACAATATATAAGCACGTGTAACAGTTTTTTGGCTCTTCAGTGTATAAACTGTTATGAGCCTTACCTGCTCATAAACTATTACGATATTAAGGGATAGTATAAATAATTATGGTAAGCTCTGAATAACAGGAATTAGAAATAGAATATTTACTTTCTTTGAACAGTTAGCTCTTATTACAGGAAAATTTAATGTAAGAGTCCAACGGAAAAGAGAGAGATGGAGTAAAGGAAGGTTTCTTAGGAGAGAGAATATTACATGATATAGAAGGAGCTCACTCTAGGCTCGCACCTGGACCTCGTTGTAGGACGACGCCCTTGGACCTGGTGTTGACTCGTCTGTTCACCCACTTAGACTGTGTCGATGTCGGCCCTTGGCACCCAGTTTTCTCTTCTCACACCCCCNCGTAGACTGTGTCGATGTCGGTCCTTGGCGCCCAGTTTTCTCTTCTCGCCCCCCCCCCTCCTTTCCTGAGGTGAATTGACGTAATTCCTTATGATTGGCTCCCGTTGTGCGTCGTGGGTGGAGTGTTCTCGCAATTTGTTCTAATTATTCTGAAATATCCTTAGGCTAGCAGGATCCACGACTTCAGTGTCTCTCTGCACAATTATCCGCTGGTTGCTGAAATCGATTCCCGTCCGATGTTATGCGTCTTTGCTGGACGACGCCCTCGGCTTCCACTTATAAAGGCGTTGCACAACGGGACCAATCGTGACATCATCTTCAAAGTGATGAAAAAGAGATGTGCTCATCTCTGGAGGGATGCTGGATAAAGCAGATTGGAAAGGAATATTTGAGATATTTGCGGGGGAAAGAATGTTGAATTGGGTTGATAGTAGAAGTAAAGTTCTGTAGTGAGACTGAAGTTTATATAATGGGTCCCGTAACTCTCTAGTATGTGTTGGGCTGAATGAGTAATGTGCCACAACAGTGGAAAATGGAAGTTGGCTGCAGTGAAGGTTCGACTTGGGTCGACGAACTACGAACACACGTGGGGGCATGCCGTGAACTTGCTGACGAGCGATGTCGGCTGTCTTCCTCGTCCTGTTGGTCGTGCAAGACGTGGATGAGCGAGGGGGGAAAAGAGGGGAGGGGGGCTGGTGTTGAACGAACATCCATATATATATATATATATATACGGTAACCGATTCCTATTAACCATCGTAAATATTTGATTGTATTTATATTATTAAAAAAACAATATACAATATATATCCCTAATTTGTGTGGAACATTATTTAAATAAGGATGTCATTTACATTTATTTACTGTAATAGGACGGATATTAGTAGTAACAAAACAATATACAATATATAGCCTTAATATCTGTAGAACATGATTAAATTGAATACTTTATGCATGTTATTGACATTTCTTGACTGTTGTAGGACTTATATTATTAATAACAAAACAATAAACTTACAGCTGAACAACATTTTATATTTATACTCCCCCTATTGGGTTACATTATTCTCTTTTAGACCCCGCTCTACTTAATAGTATACATCTAACATTTTTCTTCTTTAATGAAGTTGTCTTTTCAATTTGAATATTGTAAGCTAGTGATCTATTAATAAATTAAATTTTCTTACAGCTACTATTTTATGGTGCACCATAAAGGAAATTATGTAACTATGTATGGTACAAAAAGAAGTGGGATATCGTTAATTGAGACTACTATTTTTAAATTTAATTAAAATTATCATATTCTCATATTATCTGCCGGCAGTAAAAATAGGCTCATTTAACTATTGGGTCTGGATTTTAAGACAGATTATGAGGAACGTGGTCGTGATAATTAGACGTACGTATGTTAATCGACTAGTATGGTAACTTGAAGTCTATGTGTNATTATGAGGAACGTGGTCGTGATAATTAGACGTACGTATGTTAATCGACTAGTATGGTAACTTGAAGTCTATGTGTACACATTTTCTAACTTTGTATTATATGAATTCGGAAGGCTACTGAAAGTTTCCTTGCCGTCGTGTCGCGACGGTGTTCTGTGATGAGGTTGGTAGACGTACGAATCACGCCACCCACAAATGCTGAAGGTATGTGATGAGTTATCACATCCTGTCTCGGGAGGAGCTAAGCGCATCCTTCCAGCGCGTCAGTTCATTAGAGTTCAGAATCTCGCCTGGTAGAGTCTGGCGTGATCAGGCGTGCGGACCAACATGCATACGAAGATTGCTTTACTAGGACGAGTCGTTTCTCGAGCCTCTCTGTTCGTTCCTGTTGAAAGTCTTCTTTGTGCCTCTCGCGAGGTGTATCCGCTGCGTGGTGCGTTGCTAATAAAAAGGATATATGCTGTGGCTGGATTGGGACCTGGTGATATAGGATTGGCAGTGATATTCACTCCAGCAATAAATTAGATGTTATTAATTAATAGTTCGTGTTTGCTGCGTTTGGAGTAAAATATTTGCCATCTGACAAATTCTAAAGTGAAGAAAAATACAGACGTCTATCAGCAGTCAGTTAATGGTTGTTATGAAATAACAATAATATGAAAACGATTTATCATCGGTTTAAATATGTTTTTGTATTCCTCTGCAATTCAATTATATGGTTTACGTGATCCAGTTAAGAGTGAAGATGCCCGTCTGTGTGTAAAATTGTGGGTTTTTTTTTCAACGTGAATTCCTCTGTATCTGAAGTTGTTCCGGCTAAAAATAAGTGTTACTTAGCCATTGAATTGGAACACCGATATTTACGTGTGATGTCTTGTGTATAGTTACTTTATTATTCGTTCGTAATTCACAGTGACCTTCGCACCAATAAATACCGGAATGAATTATAAATGTCGGATAACTGCTGGAGGTGATGGAAAATGACTGCTGGATAAGTAAAGAGATGAATAATCATGGCAACGTTGCATTTTTCATGTCGGTCGTCTGAAAAACAACATCACATGCGAGTCCCTTTATAATAATATCTTTATAATTTACTAAGTAATACACTAGGCTTGTGTGAGTGTTTCTGAGCTGTCTGCTGTGTAGTTTCAGGGTTTATTTTTGTGACAGTGGTGATGGGCGTGATCTGTACAGCTGTAGTGGGTGGTATGGAATGAAGTGTGGCATGTGCATTGTTTGATACTTGTGGTTGGTTGTTGTGTGTATTTATCACTTTATGTGTGGTTCCTCTTAAATAAGCCGGCTTTATATTGCGCGTGTTGACAGTGTCACTGTACTTCTTTCCCCGTCTTCTCATTTCTATCCGTACCGTGTTTTTGGAGAGGACTTTCAAGATTTTAAAGGGGCCTGTAAATTTGAATGAAAGTCCTTTCCTTCGTGAGCGATTTTTCAGCCACACCCATTGGCTGTCTTTATAGCTACTGGGTCTAAAATGTTTGTTAGATTATTAAGCTTGTGTGAGNCACACCCATTGGCTGTCTTTATAGCTACTGGGTCTAAAATGTTTGTTAGATTATTAAGCTTGTGTGAGTTGCCCTTTAGTTACATTTTCCGCTGCTTTGTCTCTCAAATTTTGTAATATCTGTAACTAATCGGCTGTACGTATATCTGGTTTGTTGAGAACTACGTGTGACGATTGGCTTGCTTTAACTCCATGTATAAGAAAAAATTGAGAAAATCCAAGTTGTGGTATTTACTGTACTATTATAGTTAAATATGATAAATTCTAAATATCTATCCCAGTTTTGTTGATCTGATTCCGCTTACATAGGTAACTGTTGGTCTATAACTTTGTACATGGCCTCTGTCAGGCTATTAGCTTGGGGGTTATACGCCGTAGTGCACAATGTTTTTACTTTTAACTCTGATAATAACTGTGAAATCACTTCATTCTGGAATTACATGCCTCGATCTGATAATAAATATTTATGGCAACCAAATCTTAGTATGACTGTTTTAATAAACTGTGCGCCAGTTCGTGCATCTATGGTTTGTACTCGTACGGCCATTACATATCGTGTAGCATGTTCTGTCATAACTAATACATATTTATTGTCAGATTTTGTTGCTGGGAGAGAGCCTTTAGCGTCTATTGACCACATAGAAAATATAGGAGGGGATGGAATGGGTTGTAGTTCGCCTTCTGGTTTACTGTGATCTCGTTTTACGCGCTGGCTTGTTTCACATGTTTTTATATATTCATTTACATCTGTCTGTATCGTCTCACATGTGTATACCTAATTTATCTTATCAACAGTTTTACGTACGCCAAAGTGTCTGCCCCCTAATAATTCGTCATGATGGGCCATAATAATTTCTGGGACATAATGTTTTGGTACCACGGTTAGGTGACATTCCCCTGTTGGTGAATGTATTTTATAATATATTTCCCTGTTTGCTATTATGCCATATCTACGGGATAGGTGGTGAATCGCTGGTGGTACACTATCGGGGTGTGTAAGGGCCTGTTTTATTTTCAAAATTAACGGTTTCTTTGCCATACTCTCCTTGAAAGGGCAATATATTATAAAGAAGGTCCTGAAGTGGGAAAATAAATAATTCCTGCTCCGGTTCAATGGTCTCTTTCAAATTTGTAATGATCGGGATGAAATGTAATTTATTATGTATTGTATTTATATACAATGAAACAGTTGCAATTGGCCTATCACACAGAATGGATTTGCTTTGTGGATTTTCATCTGACAGAACCAATATTGTAATTTGATAATAATATGTTGACTCTTCTTGTAGGATGATATTAACTGGGAGGGTAGGTGACTCGTTAAGGAAGTTATTTTTTATTTGGTTTTGTGTGTTATTGCCCTCAACATTGAAAGTATTTTTATATTCTTCCTAGTTTTGGGAGATGTGTTAAGTTATTGTCCTTTTAATCTCTTCCGTTTTTTCTGTGATAAAAAATAATACTTTTGATAGTGTCTGAAATATATTATCTACGTGTGGGGGGGATATTAGGTAATGTGTAATACTTGTTATTTATTTATTTCTTGTACGTATTTTGTGTTTCCGTGTTCGGTATTCTTAATAAATAATCTGCTTTTATGTTATGTTTACCTTTAACGATTCTGGTTTCAAATTAAAAGTCGCCGAGGGCTGTTGAAAATTTTTGGATATGGCTGTTATGTTCTGCCATTGATGTCAAATATTTAAGTGTCGCACGATCTGTTACAACTATAAATTTTCGCTCTTATAAATACTGCCTAAAGTAAACACAAAAATATTTAACTCCGAGTTATCTTTCTGTAGTTAACCAATTTCTTTAATTTTGAGTTTGTAACTTGGATGCGTACGCGATAACAAATCATTGACCTTGTGTGTCTTCTTGTAATAATGCTCCGCCAACAGCTGTTGTTGACGCGTCACAAACTAAAACGGTTTTTCTATCATCTTTAAAAGATGCTATTA
Organism: Clitarchus hookeri; assembly: GCA_002778355.1. Classification (NCBI taxonomy): domain Eukaryota; kingdom Metazoa; phylum Arthropoda; class Insecta; order Phasmatodea; family Phasmatidae; genus Clitarchus; species Clitarchus hookeri. The sequence continues at coordinate 61,161 of NQII01003045.1, read as the reverse complement.
TTGTGGCTGAGGTTATAGCTTCCTTTAATTGTAAAAAGGCTGACTGTTGTTGTATGTCCCAATAAAATTTTGTGTCCTTTTTCGTTAACTCTGTTAGGGGCTGTGCAATTTGATAGTAATTACAAATAAATTTTCTTAAATATGATGTGTGGCCCAAAAATTACCGTAATTGCTTTATATTTATGGATGGTGGTGTATCAATTATCATAATTTTATCTGTTTCAGGTGTTAGTACTTTTGGTGCTAATTTATGACCTAATATTTTTATCTCCTGGTATGCACATGTAAATTTTTTTCGATTCAGTTTTACTCCAAATTCTCCCATACGTTAAAGTAATTTTTCTAAATATCTTAGGTGTTTTTCAAAATCACCACCTATTACGAAAATGTCATCAGCATAACATACTACTGACTGCCATCTGAGGTAACATAATAATGTACCTACAAAGTCCTGAAAAAATTTTGGGCTACTTTTTAATCCCACTGGCAGTCTACGATATTGAAATAATCCTATTTGATATATAGCAAATGCCAACTTATATCTGTCTTCTGGTTTAATGGGGATTGCATAAAATCCTGAAAACATATCTACATTAATAATGTACTTAGTATTTTGTAAAATTTGTAAAATATCTTCCGTTCTTGGCAATGGATAATTTTGATCAGGTATGAAATTATTAAGGCGCCTGAAATCCGTAACCATTCGTATGGTTCCATGCTTTTTCGGTACAGCTAAACACGGAGCTGCATACGGGCTTGTTGATTTTTCTACTATTTTTTCCTCTAGCAGGTCCTGAATTTGTGGTGTTATTGCTTCTAGCCTTATAGAAGATATTGTATATGATTTGCAATGGATAGATTTTCCTGTTGTAAAATTTATTTTAATTTAATATTGTTTGGTTTTTGTTAATTCCGCAATTTTGGATGCGAGTCTTTTTTTTTATTTCTGTAATAAATTTTTTATTTCTTCCTTTCTGTGTGGGTGCAGAGCGGGGTTTATATTTAGAAATGGTAGTTGGTGTTCCTCAGGCTAAAAATTTTGCATTTTCTGTACAGTGTTTAGAAAGAAAATACTATTGTCTTCATCTAGAATCTGTAATAATTTTGTCATGCGTATGGCTTAGAGTTGCTACTTTTGCTTACAAATCTGGTATTAAGCGGTGTTTTTTAATGAAATCGCAACCAATTATTGCGTTGGCTTTGAGGTTTCCAATAACAAGAAACTCATGCGTTTATGTGTGTCCTTCAATATGGAATTTCAGATTTATGTAGTGTTGAGGAGGTGGTATTTCTTCTGTTGAGGTTGTGTAATTGTTTTTAATTTCTTGTTTTCTACCATAGTTACGGCTATGCATGACTTTGAACTTCCTGTATCAATTAAAGTTAAAAATGTGTTTTTTTTTGTGTGGATGATAATTTTCGGAGTGGAAACTATGGTTTCTGTAATTTTCATTATAACAATGGGTATTTTCTCTTTTTCTTTGTATTTTTCTCTTCTGTTTTGTTTTGTTGAATTTATTCACACCTAACTTTTGTACGTTCTGTTCTTCAAATATTCTGTATGTTTTGTCTGGTGCCTTTTCACCTACAGTGCGTGAATTGTCTGGTTTGTTTACAGTGTGTTTCCTTTGAAAACTTTTAAATCAATGGAGAATGCCTGTTTGCCAGTTTATATCTGTATTGGGAAACAGTGGGCACATTTCAAAATGATGTCCCTCATAGAAACATAACGCGCATGTATTTGCGAATTCTTTCTGTGGCCCATATTTTCTTTCAACTCTACTTTGTATTACCTTGTTATGTTTACCATTTTGTTCTGTTTGCTGCTCATAATTTGGGCTCCTATTTTTCAGTGCCCTATTTTGAATATTATAAGTTGAGTGCTGGGTCTCCTTACTATTTGTTTTGTATGGGTTCCTTCCTTTGTTGTTTATATGTTTTTTCCTCCTCTTTTCTGTGTGTGTGTTATAGAGTGGGGAATATTTTCTTGTCCCAAATTGAATGCTACTCGGTTTCTGCATATCTGTTATCTGTCGGTGTCTGAATGCTAGGCATGTGTTGTGGTCTGACTGAGTAACAATTTGTACTAGGTGTACAATATCTGCTGGCCATTTGTGCTTATGTGGCTGTTTTTTATTCCCCTTGGTTGGGTTCAAGTATGCAGGGTGTATGGGTGATATTTACTAACCTGTACTGCCTGTTTTTTGTATTTTTAAACGTCTGTGTGTTGGGAATATGATAGTGTCTATTCATAGGTTGTTGAGGCAAAACGTATGGATATGGCATTTGTAGGTTGTGGAATGGATAAGGTGGAACTTGAAATATAGGGGGTGAGTTCATTATGGGTGCTCTGTATGTGTTGAATTTTCTGTTTTGCCTAAAATTTGTTTCTCCTTCCTGTGTTAACTGCCTTCTGTTAATTTTTGTGTTCTGCATCTGCCTTTGTGGTATATTTGGACACTGAAGTTTACTCATTTCTTCTTTTAGTTCTCCAATTTGTGTTTCCATAAAATTTGTCGAATTTTGTATGTGATTGTGTACATTCTGTTTATATTTATACATGCCTGCTTCTATGTGTCTGACGTTTTTGATCATCTTTGTAATGTGTTTATTGTTCATAACAATTAGTTAATCTACTAATGTCGGCGCTAACGAATAAGATAGAATTTCTTTGATTTCTTTCTCTGGCGTGTTGTGTTTGACCTTATTTGCTAGAAAAATAATTTCTTGAACATCTACAGTTGCAGATTCCGTAGATTCCTGTCTCTTGCTGTACAGTTTTCTTTTGTATTTAGCAATGTTTTCTTTTGTTGCAAAAATGTTTATTAGTTCCTGTGTAATTCTTTCCCATGTGAGTAAGTGAGGTTCTGTTTTGTTAATAATGTTTTCATACGCTCTTTTAGTTGGACCTAATATGTATATTTGTAGTCTTTTAATATTAGTTTCTTCATCCTACTGGTTAATTTCTGCCCCTGATTCAAATTGTTTTATGAATTAAGAAATATCTTTTTCCTGACTATCTGGGAATTTTTCTACAGACACTGGTTGTTGGATTACTACGTTTAATTGTGGTGGTTGTTCCACTTTCGTGTGTGTTTGTGTATGTGATTTAACAGCGATTCTTTTTGGGATTGCTAGCCATTTAATTATATATAAACATGTTTTATAGTTTGTGTATGTCAATAATTACATTATTAATTTATTCATGCAGTTCAAACAATTTAACACCAAGCACATGCAATTATTAAAGTTGCCCTAACATGTTAGTTAAGCAATTATACTAAATAAAAAGTTAGTTAAATTAATGATCTGGATAGGGTGGATGGGTGGACGTAATTGGAGGTAGAGCTGAATCGCTTGCTTATTGATTGATAGGGCTCTTAAGGCTCCTCCACCATTTGTTATGAGCCTTACCTGCTCATAAACTCCTAGGATATTAAGGGATAGCATAAGGAATTAGGGTAAGCTCTGAATAACCGGAATTATAAAGAGGTAATAGAATCTTTACTTTCTTTGAACAGTTAGCTCTTATTACAGGAATATTTATTGTAAGAGGCCAACGGAAAAGAGAGAGATGGAGTAAAGGAAGGTTTCTTAGGAGAGAGAAGATTACATGATATAGAAGGAGCTCACTCTAGGCTNGTATGGATATGGCATTTGTAGGTTGTGGAATGGATAAGGTGGAACTTGAAATATAGGGGGTGAGTTCATTATGGGTACTCTGTATGTGTTGAATTTTCTGTTTTGCCTAAAATTTGTTTCTCCTTCCTGTGTTAACTGCCTTCTGTTCATTTTTGTGTTCTGCATCTGCCTTTGTGGTATATTTGGACACTGAAATTTACTCATTTCTTCTTTTAGTTCTCCATTTTGTGTTTCCATTAAATTTGTCGAATTTTGTATGTGATTGTGTACATTCTGTTTATATTTATACATGCCTGCTTCTATGTGTCTGACGTTTTTGATCATCTTTGTAATGTGTTTATTGTTCATAACAATTAGTTAATCTACTAATGTCGGCGCTAACGAATAAGAGAGAATTTCTTTGATTTCTTTCTCTGGCGTGTTGTGTTTGACCTTATTTGCTAGAAAAATAATTTCTTGAACATCTACAGTTGCAGATTCCGTAGGTTCCTGTATCTTGCTGTACAGTTTTCTTTTGTATTTAGCAATGTTTTCTTTTGTTGGAAAAATGTTTATTAGTTCCTGTGTAATTCTTTCCCATGTGAGTAAGTGAGGTTCTGTTTTGTTAATAATGTTTTCATACGCTCTTTTAGTTGGACCTAATATGTATATTTGTAGTCTTTTAATATTAGTTTCTTCATCCTACTGGTTAATTTCTGCCCCTGATTCAAATTGTTTTATGAATTAAGAAATATCTTCTTCCTGACTATCTGGGAATTTTTCTACAGACAATGGTTGTTGGATTACTACGTTTAATTGTGGTGGTTGTTCCACTTTCGTGTGTGTTTGTGTATGTGATTTAACAGCGATTCTTTTTGGGATTGCTAGGCATTTAATTATATATAAACATTTTTTATAGTTTGTGTATGCCAATAATTATATTATTAATTTATTCATGCAGTTCAAACAATTTAACACCAAGCACATGCAATTATTAAAGTTGCCCTAACATGTTAGTTAAGCAATTATACTAAATAAAAAGTTAGTTAAATTAATGATCTGGATAGGGTGGATGGGTGGACGTAATTGGAGGTAGAGCTGAATCGCTTGCTTATTGATTGATAGGGCTCTTAAGGCTCCTCCACCATTTGTTATGAGCCTTACCTGCTCATAAACTCTTAGGATATTAAGGGATAGCATAAGGAATTAGGGTAAGCTCTGAATAACCGGAATTATAAAGAGGTAATATAATCTTTACTTTCTTTGAACAGTTAGCTCTTATTACAGGAATATTTATTGTAAGAGTCCAACGGAAAAGAGAGAGAGATGGAGTAAAGGAAGGTTTCTTAGGAGAGAGAAGATTACATGATATAGAAGGAGCTCACTCTAGGCTCGCACCTGGACCTCGTTGTAGGACGACGCCCTTGGACCTGGTGTTGACTCGTCTGTTCACCCACTTAGACTGTGTCGATGTCGGCCCTTGGCACCCAGTTTTCTCTTCTCACACCCCCACCCCCCTTTTCCAGGGGTGTATTGACGTAATTTCTTCTGATTGGCTCCCGTTGTGCGTCGTGGGCGGAGTGTTCTCGCCGTTTGTTCTAATTATTCTGAAATGCCCTTAGGTAAGCAGGATTCATGTTTTCCTCGTCTCTTTGCGCATTTCTCCGCTGGTTGCTGAAATCGATTCCGGTCCGATATTATGCATTATAGGCGCGTCTGTTGAGTCTTTGCCGGACGACGCCCTCGGCTTCCGCTTATACAGACGTTGCATAACGGGACCAATCGTAACATCACCAACGATAAAAAACTGCTATATGCCATTCTACTAACACAACTACAAATAAACGATCTTGAACACTGGTTTGAAAGATGGAAAATTAAAATAAATCTAACTAAATTTCAGGCTCTATTACTAACCAAACGTCAGGTCCAACCAACTTGACAAATAACTTTAAAAAATACCCCTATCCCATTTACACAAAATGCCAAATATCTAGGCTTTATAATTGATAATAAATTAAGTTGGAATAACCATACAGCAGACGCTAAAAAAAAGACAGCACTCAGTAAATTACCACAGTTTTAACCAATATTAAAAAGCTATAAATTTCCTAGACATATAAAATTACTCATTTACACTTCGATTGTCATATCAGCCCTTTTATATGGCTACGAAGTATGGGAAACCTAAATAAAACACTATTAAATTCCCTTTAAGTTTCCAAAATAAATTTTTGCTTACCATAGCAAATGAAGGCCCCTTTACTTCCAATCTAACACTCCATAAACATTTAAAAATACCAAATATTAAATCCCATCTTCTGAAACGAAATATAAACTATTAAAATAAATTACTATCCCACAAAAATCCCGTAATTAAACCCTTAGGAGACTATCTCCCTGACGAAAACAGAAGATTATAACGTCCTAAATTATTCCAAGTAACATAACGAAACCTCATCTACAATCCCCACTCTACTAAATTCTGTGGCCCATCCGCATTCCCTGTTCGGTCCGGGAAAAATTCACCCGCTTTAACAAAACTAGTTCGCGCAAACATCGCACTCGTCACTTCGCCTGCAGCTCTCGCTGCGTACACATTAAAATAACGCCTACTGAGCTCCGCAATCGCCCCTCTAACTTCTTTACCTCAGTTATTATGATTAATTCATTAAACAACATTGGCTTTTAATGTATAATCCATCAAAATACAACTATTTCCACGCCAACTCGCGTAAAATTAACAACTGTGCTGCGATCTTTTGACAGAATGTAGCAGACCCACGCCCATTGGCCAAGCTCCAGCCAATCACGAGTTTTCTCAACAAATGGCTGATTTTTATCTGAAACACGTAATTGCCGCAAACTAACTTACTTAAAGAACATGTAAATGTTATTAACAATATAATATGATTACCTGTATTACTTTTTCACCTTTTTCACATATTTCAAACACCTAAAATCACTAACACAACAACTGAAAACAAAAGTAGGAAACAAACCACAGTACCGCGTCCACTGCAACGACTCACTTTACATAATCGCTTACATAATATTTATTATAATAATAGATCCCGGGGAGGCCAAACCTCCTCCGCTTCTTCCAGACAATCCGCGATTAAATTCACGGGAAAATTCCTCACAACTTAACCAACTTGCTTCGTTTTATTATTTAATTGTATAACTTCTTAGACGACCTACATGTATTTTTCCAAATTCCGTTGTAGTAGGGACCTGCAATTTCACTGCCTCCCCCCTCCCAATTTCGTATGCAAAAGTGAGGGGAATAAAATATTGGGACAACCGCGACACGGGGGCTATACTGGGCCACTCAACCAACCGCCCGGCATGCGAATCGCCGCGAATTTCGGGGTAACTGCCATATGAATGACGGCCTGGGCGGGGTGGGTCAGCTGCCCCTAACCTACACCCAAATTTTGATTACCACTTGGGAAGACAAGGGCCCTCACAGGCCTCTACTTCCCCCGCGCTTAGGGGCTTGCGCAGTGTTGACAAATCGGCGGTTGTACCCAATGCACTTCCTTCTCTCAAGGGTAGGGGAAGCGATTTAACCTAATTGCAAAAAGGGATGATCATCGGCTTTCCGGCCAAGGGGGCAGCATTTTGGAAACAGCGACGTTTGTGAACTGTTCATGTGCCTCTGTGGTATAGGTGTATCATGAGTGGACGAATGGCACCATTGGGAAAAACCGTCGTGGAAACTGTGGAGTTGCACACGTCATTAATGTCCGAGTTGAGCGTCGACTATGACGGTACGTGAAGGCCAACCGGCATGCTACAGTGGAACACGTCACCGTCCAAATGAACCAGGGGGTATCCAGACCTGTGTCTACCGCAATAGTTCAGAGAACCCTTCTGCGAATAGGGTCCGGAGTAGACGGAGGGTGACTGCACCCTCACTAACACAGGTGCATCGACGAAAATAACTGGAATTTGCAGGACAGTATGGCGACTGAACCGCGGCTGATTGGCGATGGATAGACTTCTCCGACGAGTCACGGTTTCAGCTGCATAGAAGGGATGGACGTCAGCATGTCCGGCGAGAAACGTCGGAGGACCGACCATCTACATCCATTGCTGGACGAACACAAGGCTGTGGGGGCAGTATTGTGATCTGCGGAATGTTATCGTGGTATTCTCTAGGTCCCATCATCCTTGTGGAAGGCACTCTTGATCGATTTGGTTATGAATCCATCCTCGACGATCACGTCCACCCGTACATGATGACTGTCTTTCCTCGTGGGGTTGGGATCTTTCAGCACGATAATGAGCCTTGCCACACGGTTAGAAGTGTCCGCACGTAGCTGGAAAAGCATGGTAAACATTTCAAAGTTCTTCCTCCAGGCCCCCAAACAGCCTCGATCTCAATCCAATAGAACATCTGTGGGGCCACCTCGATCGTCGTGTTCGCCGTCTGTCTCCTCCGCCAAGCACCCTTCAATAGTTGTTGGACGCACTGCAGACAGCATGGCTCCATATACCCGTAGAGCCCTATCGGCATCCGACTGAGTCACTGCCAGCTCGTCTAGCTGCTGCCCGTGCTGCGAAGGGCGGTTACTCTGGTTACTAGCAAGTGGCCATTACATATAATGTGATTCGAGTGTGTACATCTACACACGCGTGCGCACGCATATAATCCGGGAGGGTGTAACCACCCTTGAAAATTTAGCTGAAACAAATGTTGATTGTTGTAGAAACAGGCAGAATGAAACAGTAATAGCTGTGTTTCTAAATAATACGTAACATAACGGCGAAGTGCACATCATACAACATTGGGTGTGGGCATAAAGGCCCTTCCATATACGTATGAAGGAGAGATCGGAACTCTATTTGTGTTTTGAAACATTTTTTTTCTGACATTTCTGCATTGTTTTTCACTTGTCGCAACAAGGGTAAAATGTAATGCACAGTAAACAAAAGTCCCCGGTGGGTTTTAACCCATCGCACAATCGTTTTTGAGAAATTTATTAATAATATTCCAAAACTGAAACATCATTTTTCATTGTTAGAATGTAATGCAATACTATAGTTTCTCAAAAAGCGTGGCGTGTGTCGTAAAACAAAAGCCGACCTTTCTGTTTAGTATGTATAGTAGATTACTTATCCGCAGGGAAAACCCCCAAAATGTCAGTGAANAACACCATCCCAACCACTGAGGACTTTAAGGAAGGAGGTTGACATCTGTACTAAATTTTTTTTGTTCGCACTTCGACGTAAAATAATGCATTATTATGAAACTCGGATATTGGTATTTCATTCTGGCTGTGTTACTAGCAATAAACGTATGCTTTACCTAACATTTCAAGTGTGGTTACACACCTATGGAACAGACTTGAGCTGTAGTTCGTGTCTATACAATATGGGGTGGAGATTGACAGACAAACTTCATGAGAGGATTCCGTATGCAAAATAAAGCGGGATATATGTATGGAAAACTTTATACCTAAACTTAGTATTTGGGGAATATATGCATTAGAAAATTAAGATTTTTAACTCTATTTTTGCAAAATGGTTGCAATTAACTTACAATACTGCAAGCATTGTTTCATGCAATCGGATTTGTCAATTAAGAGCATAATCTCAATAAAATCTCCATTCGTAATGAAAATAAAAGGGGTCTTCCTCTCTTTATACTTGCAACTTTATCCGTCTGGAACTACGAACATTTTAAGCTGAGTTATTTTATCAGTATGACCTAATTTAAAAAATTTGTTGTCGTGTTGCGAAAGTCCAACACTCACGGTTTTCGTGTAAAACGCATACAAATCTTTCGGTGGCAGCGACACAGTTCAAGGTGCGTAGGCAATACCAAAACTTCCTGCAGAAATTTACATACTGACTGTTCACAGAAACAAAAGAAACAAACAGGCAACTTCAGTGCTAGCAGCTTCAGTGCCGCAAGCATACTAATGTATGGTACATGCTGGTTAAAGTACGTGTTAATAATGTCCTCCACCTTATTCTGTTCACTGTGCAAAGCAGCATGCCATACAAACATGTAGATATTATTATCTGTGCACTAGGCACTATCGCTGCAGCCGAAAATTTATATACATTCATTTTACACGTAAACGGTGGGTCCTTCTTAGTTGGAAAAAATACAATTTGTGTTATTTAGGCCATATTGCTAAATAAACCAGCAAAAAAAAAAAAACTCATAATTTCGGATAGAAAATTTTTAAGAGCCAATGTATTTCTTATTAGTCAGTCAATGAGCTAAGTGTCCGATGTATTTCCCTCTTTACTTTGCATTATGAATTACTCTGAGAATTTTGTAGGTCGAATTCCACCCCATATACACTGAAGAGCCAAAAAAAACTGGTATAGGCGTGGGTATGCAAAAAACAGAGGTATGGAACCAATCAGAGTAAAGCGATGCTGTCGGCAGCTAGATCGGTTACTGCTGCTACAATGGCAGGTTATCAAGATTTAAAGTGAGTTTGAACGTGGTGATATAGTTGGCACACGATAGATGGGACATAGCATCTCCAAGGTAGCGATAATATTTGGGTGTTCGCGTACGACCATTTCACGAGTGTACCGTGAATATCGGGAATCCGGTAAAACATCACATCTTCGACATCGCTGTGGCCGGAAAAAGATCGTGAAAGAACGGGACAAACGACGACTGACGAGAATCATTAAACGTGACCGGCATGCAACCCTTTCTCAAATTGGCGCAGAATGGATTTGTGGACTGCCCTGCAGGATTCATGGTGTGAATTGTCTCCTGCATACCTTCAGACATTAGTCGAGTCCAT
>NQII01003045.1:0-50747 GCA_002778355.1 Clitarchus hookeri | reverse complement strand
TACCAGTTTGTTTGGCTAATCAGTGTATATATGTATGTGTGTGCATATATATTTTACCTAATTGGTGCAAGGAATATTCTGCCAAAGTTTGTAGGTAGAGTTCATTTCCACACTGTTCACATCAATAAATCGTCAACATTAAAAAAAAAATTAGTTTTATATCAATTAATTTTTTAATGTTCAACTTGCATAAAGAAAGTAAATTAGAAGCTAATAATAGTTTTGAAATAAATTTTATTGTACAATGGTGGCTTTCTGTATGTTGTGATTTCGTAAAAGTAGGTAATTATTTCGAAATTCCCTTTCGAGTAGTTTCATTTATATTTATAATTGCCGTAAGTAATGAAACTCATGTCACTCCACTTTAAATGAAATTGCTGGCTAACTTACGATTTCATACGATTACTAACTGTATTTGTCTTTCGTAAGGCCATATGTTTTTCTGTTAAGAGATTTACGAGCAGACCAGATTTCGATATTTTACATGTCGTGCGGCTATACTTCGGTCTTAAGGCGCGCGCTTGTCTTTGTTGGCAGATTATTTTCTTACAAGACTAGGCAACTCACTATTAAGTTACTCTGATAGTGAACGCGCGTGATTTGCGGGCAGATAGCTAACACACGTATTACTATTAAAATTGTCCAACACGAAGGTGGATCCTAGTTAAATGTTTTGGAGTGCAACTAGCCGTTGAAGCTTTTCGTAAAATAATTATAGATTTACGTAGTCTAAGATAAAGATAATAAATATTGCAAGTTAACAAGCCTGTTTATTAGATTCCACAGTCCCGTTAATAACCAAGCCTCAATCACAGAGCAGATAACTACACAGAATCGAAATGGCCTAGAGAGATTCTTTTGATATGAGCGTCTTTATTCTCTGATTGTCTGTGCGCAATCTGGGATCAAACCTTCCGTCTGATTGCCTACTGTGTGCTGCGTAAAGGTGGAATACCAATGCGACGACTGAAGCGACTCTAGTCGCACGGCTGTAGCAGCGCATCTGCAAACGCTGCAGGAATGGGACTCCTTTAAGTAAGTTAAATGGAAACCTTTCCAACAGAACGTCAGTGGCCGCGCGACAGAAGTGGCTCCAGTTATATGGCTCGAGACGGACGACTGTATTGCATTCTCGAGAAGTCTGTTTGTAACAGCCGACGCAACTGGAAGTGTGTTCGTTGTTGTTCACATTGTTTGCTGCATTTTTCCAACTTGAGATAAATGATTTCCAACTGGTGGAGTTAGTGCGAGAACACCAAAGCCTATTCAACGCTACACACCCTCACTATAAGTATGAATGGATAATGCATAGATAAAAATTGCTGCATAATTGGAACAACCAGGGGCGTAGCGTATTGTATCTAGTATAATAATTAAATCACAGTGTATTTATTTGACAGTCTTTTAAAAAAACAGTACATTTTAGTTTTCTTTCCTGTCGATCTGTTCTGGTAATTTTTTAATTTGTTCAGGCACTTAGCCAGTGCTTCTACTTAAGTAATCTGTAAAACCTTCTCTTACTGGAAAATATTCAATATTTCTAAAGCCACCAGTAGCCGCTAGAGGTAGCATATTTTAAGTTGGTACATTTTCTGAGCTCAAAACGTTAAAAAAACATGTATTTTCTTGTATGAGAAAAGCATCTCTGAGCATACTATGAAGACAACAGGCAGGCATTATTTAAAAGTCTATAACTTCCACGTGAACAGCTATTGGGGTATGAAACACTGGAAAACTTGGCTGATGAGAGCATTGTAGTCTTCTTGCACGCGACAGTCTGTAGTTGGAAATAGCTTTCTTGTTGTTCACGTAAGCATCATTTCTTATGTTAGGCTCACTCATGTGTGTTGACAATTTGAAAGCGTCGTCTGCTACAAGTGCGTATGATAACATGAAAGTTTCTCCCACTTGTCTTGGAAGAGAATAAAATGCCTTATTTCAAATAAACTCTCCTATCTTTTGTTTTTCAATTTTTCCACTGTCCCCGTCTTCGCCATATTAATCTATATCAACAATTACAAATTTGTAGTTTACATCTACACTAGCAAGCAAGGCTACAGAGAAAAAAAATATATTATCGTTATAAAATTGAGAACTAGTTTTACCAGGCCAAATATCCTTACGTGTTTGCCATCCACAGCTGAAAAACGGTTCAGAAAATTAAATTTTTCTTCGAATTCTTTGACTATTGAAATAAGGTTTTGTATCTATGGGAGACGGCATGAATATATTTGAAAGTATTTAACTGCATACTTGCAGAGCTTTTTTGCAATGCGACTTGGTGATATGAAATGCAAATGACAAAGAAGCGTAGCTTTTTCCAGTTGCTAAGAACCGTAAACATTATTTATCCATAATAATAATGTAATGTGGAATTTATACCATCAACATAAATAATATAATATATACAGATTGTTACGTTTGTATCAGTGGAAGAGTGTAAAAACCGCTGCAAAGATATTTGAGATACGTTTATGAGGCGTAAAAGAAACAATAATCCGCCCACAGGATCCTCAAGATCGAAAAAATTACGAAAATGGTACGTGGAAGAACACCTCTTATTCCACAATCGGGTCGAATACGAAAAAGAGTAAGTATAGAAAAAAATGTATTTCAATATTTTTAAAGAAATTCTCGGGAATTTATTCGTAGTTATTTACTCTGCATTAAGCAATAATTAAGTAATAAGCTGTTGAAGTTATTTGGCTACAATATTTACCTAATATTCTACTCAACGGTAAGCTAAAAACGTTGCCTACGTATTGCTGACAATTGTATTTATTTATATGTATTAATTTCAGGACTGTGACATATGTTGCAGCACCAGACACGCAAGATAATTATAAAATCGATTACGAAAGCCAGAAAAGTAAGCATGTAGAGATGGAACGAAACCCAGCAGACCTATAAAATGAGACTGCAGAGACCCTTGCTGAAATTCACACCACTGCTGCTTACATCACTGACATTAACATCACTGCTACTATAGCTAAACATCAAGCCAAAGGGGGAAATGAAATAGAAGCACAAACTACATATAAACGCAAACACCGAACCAAAAATTCGGCAGATAGTAAAGTTGAATTATTTAAGAAGCATTGAGGAGATAGAGCTAAATTGTTGTTGCCAGTCCATGCTAAACAAACTGATAAAGAACATACAATTAATACGTTTTTAAAAGAATGGCGACGTATTTTATGAATTTGTCTCCAGAAAACAAAATTCTTGCCAAAACGCAAATATCTGAGATCGTTGGTCAACTCGAATTAGATGAAATCTCTTCCGATACTCATAATCTTCGGTTTTTGCGTCTCATGCCTCGCCGGATTCCCTGCCTGACAATGAACTGCAGTTCATGACAAACATATATGGGCGTAATTTTGGTTAAGTCTTGTACGTTATATTTTCCTATGTAATTTGTAAAACAATATAGCTTGGCTTAGTAATATTATTAGAATATATATTGTAATAATAATTATTATTACGAATAAATTGCTTACTTGAGCGTTAGTTCCAGTATTCAGAAAGGCTAATAGGTTGTTTCACTTTACCACAACTGTTCAATATTCAAAAAGAAAAATTTTCTGATAACTGATTAATCCTTCAAAGATGTCTCTGTATAAGAATATCTTGGAATCCGTCTCTGTCTCTAACCAAGTACATCGGGTGAGGTTCACTTATCTGTGACTTTTGTAGAACAACTAATAATCCTTCTTCATATTCCTCTTTGTCAAGAATATAAGATACCTAGAGCGATGTAATCTTCTTTATGTTCCCGTAACGACTGCGCATCATCCTATTGGATGATGTACAAGCACCTCGGATCGTGCGGGCTCTGATAGCGCTGCTTCACCCGTGCTGCTATAGTCGTTTCAGTCGTCGCTTTGGAGTTCTACCTGAAGGTGACTAATGACTTAACCGCTGGCTGGTACGTACTGTAGGTTATCAGGTGCAGATTGACTAAAGGCGTTCCGACATGTTGCGCCACCTTGCTTGCGTGTGAAGCTGGAGTTGGCAGAACAATCTTATGTTTCACCTCTGTACTCTTACGTGCTCTGTGCCTTAACTATCTACGGGGTGGTGGTTAGACTACTCGCCTCCCACCTAGATGAACCGGGTTCGATTCCCGGTGGAGCCACTCCGGATTTTCGAATGTGGAAATCGTGCCGGATGCGGGTCTTCTCGGGGATCTCTGGTTTCCCCCACCCCTTTCATTCCATGGCTGCTCCATAATCACCTCGCCTCACCATCATCATCTTTCAGGACCTCGATATTACGAGCCACCCAAATGTCTTCACTGTTTACAGAGCTATCTGCACAATGGCCGCTTTACCAGGGAGTGGCCAGCTTTAAGCGGGTTTTAAATTGGCGTGAGTTCGCGTGAACATGCTGACGTCACGCGCTCGTGGGTACTCCAAAACTATGTTCATCTTCTCTTGATCTAGCCTTTTCACTTCCAGGTCAAACTACGCACGACACGCTTGCTCGAGAAGGACTGCTCATGGTCGTGGTGTAGGAGCGTCTTTAGCTGCCTGACACCCAGATGGCATTTCCAGTGTGCGTAGTTCCTGGCACTGCAGTTAGCCAGTCGGCGACGTGGATAGCGAAGGGGAAGTATCTGCAGGCCCCACAGCAGCTGAAGTTATTTTTTTAGCTGGTAACAAACTACTTCAGTGACTACAGATCTTAAAAAACGGAGGTCCGAGGGTAATCAACATTGTTACAGTGAGCACTTTTTTAAGTCTGTGAACTTTCTTACATGTAAGAATCTACATAGACTGCATTAAAAAAAATTATTACATTCCACTATTTCAATAGTTACACTCCACTGTATTTGCTCTATAAATTTACATTCGTCGATTACCGTTATCAGCAGCATAAAAATACCTACAAAATTATTAACTATCTGTGAGGTTTTGAATATTCGTTGATACTAATATTTTTACACTCAGCCAGTAAACAGAAATCCTCTGTTTTCAACCCTACTAAGAAAAAATAAATTTTCGTTATGATATAGGTACGAGAAATTATATGATAATGCCAGTGGATTTAGCATGGTATTCCTTTGCTTTTTACGTAAACATAACGCATCACTGAGAACATGGATTGAAATACATTTTCTCCAGCCTTAAAGAACAGAAAGTTTGCAAATGTATTGACGATTTAACTTCCAACGTGTCATAGAGCAGACAATGTATCGCGGCTGTAGTATAGTGATATAAGACATATTATAATAACATTTTTGGGTAACATATAAGAAGCTATTTTACATAATTTGTGCATACTTAAAACGACATAAATGTAAAAATTTTCATTATTCAAGCGTATTACGTACTCTAATTTGGATCTCCTTAACATAGTCAAAACGGCGTATTTTGGTCAACATATGTGAAAACAAAATCACATGCACGTTTTCACAAGCTCATTTTAATTATTGCTTATTAACACTATGAAGTACTAGGCCAGAGTGAAGATCGGGATAAAATTATACTAAAATTTTAAACGGGTTTTTATAGACAAAACTTAAACGGTTACTTTATAACTGCACTACTTATGTTTATCGGCATCTTGCAATAACAATACAACCCATCAAAAAGCTAATTTCTTAAGGAAATTTTAACTATTGTAAACTTGCATTAATAAACGCGATGGATCGCCACTTCTGTTACAAAATGGTAGGGATTTAGTCAACTTGACACTCCATTGCCTGTCACACAGACAGTAAAGAAAGTTGTACAGTAAAGTGAAGTGACTGGTGAATTATAAAGCAGTAGGATGGTGGTAACTACTGGGATTACAGAGACAAAGAGAACTGGGTAAATTCTAGAGGTTTACAAAGATGGCGCGCTTCTACCTTGCCAGTAAATATAACAGTTCTTTAAGTATTAATAAATAAACCAATTAAACCTAGTGGGTATAGGCCTACCACTAGCGGATTTCAAGCTACACGTAATATTTTCTGTAAAACTAAAGTCTAAACCCAAATTAATCTCTTCCCTTAATTCGAACCGAAACAGCCTTACACTGCAGTCTGGCATTACTGCCAACTACGGCAATATGATCGACTTTTAAAAATTTTCCTTCGAGAAAATCATAACTTTAAGTTTATCAGTCCCATATTTGCATTTTGCACAAAGAAAACGCTGCATAACAACTCTTTACTTTGCGTGTAGAGGTAATGCGGTACTTGATGCGCACAGTTATTTTTGCCCTTATCTTTCTCCTTTTTATGTGCCTTAAACTCGCAGAATAGCTACAGTTATGCGGACACATAAATAAGACTATCGAGTTCCCTTTATGTATATTTCCATTTCACCATCTTTACATTGTGCTTGTGTATTGTTCCCTTTAGAAATACTTCTGTATTCTGCTTCTCTGAATCTTTCCCCATTTGGTTTAATCATCTTATATGGATAGCCTAAGCGTATGGCAGAATAAACTAAAAGTTAGTAGAATTTGTAATTTTGTTGACATGCAAGCCTTTACACAAAATTATTTATTCCGGAATTGCATTACCTGTTCTGACAAAACTTCTGATATAAATCAATGTACACTGGAGAGCCAAAAAAAATGGCACAGGCATCCGTATGCAAATAACAGAGGTATGGAACCACTCAGAGTAAAGCGATGTGATCGGTAGCGCCTATATAATACAATAAGCGTCTGGAAAAATTGCTAGATCGGTTACTGCTGCTACAATGGCGGGTTATCAAGATTTAAGTGAGTTTGAAAGTGGTGTTATAGTCGGCGCACGAGAGATGGGCATCTCCGAGCTAGCGATAAAATTTGGATTTCCGTGTACGACCATTACACGAGTGTACCGTGAATATCGGGAGTCCTGTAAAACATAAAACATTCGGCATCGCTGCGTCCGGAAAAATATCGTGAACGAACGGGACGACCAACGACTGACGAGAATCATTAAACGTGACAGATGTGCAACCTTTTCTCAAATTGGTGCAGATTTCAATGCGTGCGAACAATTCAACGGACCATCATTGATATGGCTTTCGGAACCGAAGGCCCACTCGTGTACCGTTGTTGACTGCACGACACAAAGCTTTACGCTTCGCCTGGGCCCGCCAACACCACCATTCGACTGTTTATAACTGTAAACACGATGACTGGTGTGACGAGTCTCGTTTACAATTGTATCGGTTGGATGGACGTGTACGGGTATGGAGACATGCTCATGAATCCATGGACCATACATGTCAACAAGGGACTGTTCAAGCTGGTGGAGGCTCTGTCATGGTATGGGGCGTGTGTAGTTGACGTAAAATGGGACCTCTGATACGTCTAGATACGACTCAAACATGTGACAGATACGTTAGCATCCTGTCCGATCACCTGCACCCATTCATGTCCATTGTGAATTCTGATGGACTTGGAAAATTCCAGCAGGACAATGCAACACCCCACACGTCGAGAGTTGCTACGGAGTGGCTCCAAAAACACCTTTCTGACTAAAGACACTTCCATTGGCTACCTAAATCACCAGACTGAACATTATTGAGCATATCTGGGATGCCTTACAACGTGCTGTTTGGAGGATATCTCCACCGTCTCAAACTCCTATGGATTTGTGAACTGCCCTGCAGGATTCATGGTGTGAATTACCTCCGGCATACCTTCAGACATTAGTCGAGTCCATGCCACGTCGTTTTGCGGTACTTCTGTCTGCTCGCGGGAGCCCTACATGATGTTAGGCAGGTGTACCGGTTTTTTTGGCTCTTCAGTGTACTATACCATCCGTGGTGTAGTCGGTTGTTGCGCCACCGGTCAGCGGTATGGGAGTTTCTGGGTTCGAATGCTTGGCAAGGGTGTTAGTTTAAGTTAGGTAATAAGATAATTCGAAAGCCGTCCCCTGATAAGCCTTCAGGCATATTACCGGGGGACGTTAATCAGCCCGTTCAAATTCGAATTAAAATATACCTCCTATAGAGTATATTTTCAAACAATTCACTCTCTTGACGATTTTTCGTTTGCGGTTATTAATGCGTATTTTGATTTGAGGTATTCTAGAAAGAGATTATTTGCCACTNAGTTAGGTAATAAGATAATTCGAAAGCCGTCCCCTGATAAGCCTTCAGGCATATTACCGGGGGACGTTAATCAGCCCTTTCCAATTCGAATTAAAATATACCTTCTATAGAGTATATTTTCAAACAATTCACTCTCTTGACGATTTTTCGTTTGCGGTTATTAATGCATATTTTGATTTGAGGTATTCTAGAAAGAGATTATTTGCCACGTCAACGCACGGTGGTACTTATTTTGATAAAATAAGAATGTAGTTCAATCATATGGGAATCTCTCTTTTATTAAATCGAAGATTTGTAATAATTTACGGCATTTGTGTTTATATGGTAACATTTATAAAACTAGGAAATGTAAAATTAAAGAATCAGAATTTGCCATCTGGACTTTGTATAATCTGGTCTGGGAAGGCGGTATTTCGTGGTGGGTCGGTAACATCGGCCAATCAGGAAGCAGTCCCCCTTCCAGCCCAGGTTACAAATGCCACAAGGTCCCTCATAGTGTAATAGTTTCTACTAACTAGAAGATGGCGACTACAGTGTGCCGAAACGTTGGGATACTCTTCGATTGCGGCGTGGCTTAAACCTAAAATCCTAGAAATTCAGACAATGGCCACGAATATCTGCAAACATTATTCATGTTGTTTTTCCTTTTTTTTTTTAATGTAACTTCTTTATAAATACTTAAAGAGTTTAACTAGCGTATAGTGAAAAAAATATTCTCTGTTTAAGATAAATTTTGTACAAATACTATTTTTTTAAGGCATGTGCATTTTTCTTTTGTTTTTAGCATACATTAAAAAAACATATTTTGGACATTTACGTTACATGTAAATGTTTACCGAAAGTAGAACTAAAATAAAATAACTCGGGAAGTTCGTCTACGAATTGAGGGATGTACATCTAAGTTTTATTTTGTACTGAAACAGTTCTGCATTTTAAAATCTTTTAGTGTTTATAAAACAGACCAACTAAGCCCAATGACAAAATTTCGTTTTTTGGAATATGAGACAAACATTATGCCTGCTGTAACAAGCACTGCGTTATAACACAACATTTTTTATTCGAGTTTTTGACTTCGTAACACAAAGATTTTGAATTTGAATGCTAGTAAAAAATACATAATTGTAAAATAAAATGGAGTTGTTAACCGCAAAATGACAAAGATAAATAATATTTCAATACTAACAGAAAATACTAATATGAAGCGTTTTCATTATTAAAATCAAATTACTTTTTAAGGAAATATTTCATCTGCACAGAATACGGTGTATGCTGCAGAAATTAAGAAGAAATAAATTAAATTTAACAGTTGTGCAGGCAAATTATAAAACAAATGTGGTAGTCATGAAGGTGGAAAAAAAAAAAAAAATTTCTATCCCAAAGCGATATTTAACGTGTGCCATCACAGAATTTCCAACATCAAGTTTAGGATTTAATTATACAAATACCAATAAAATAAATGTTTTTCGTCTAATGAATATAATAAAAGAGAACGTTGGAAAATATATCAATATGTCTGTCAGTTATCATAAAATAAGTAGCTAAATTATTGTCACGGAAAAATTATGTTTTTACTTAATTTGTAAAGCTAAGAACATTAATTGTCTTGAATCAGTTGGTGGGTCTTAAAATTATTATTGTTTGTTGCAGGCATCTCGAGAATTTATCATTATTTNAATTGTCTTGAATCAGTTGGTGGGTCTTAAAATTATTATTGTTTGTTGCAGGCATCTCGAGAATTTATCATTATTTTTGCTGGTGCGTGGACTGCGGCAGAGCGGGGATCAAGTGGCCGGCATTGCGCAGTCGTCGAGGTTTCGCTGATCCCGGGCAGGGAAGTTTCTGTTGTGGCGGTGTCATCACATTCTGGGTCGCCACACTGGAATTACGTCCTCGTTTCGGCGACTAGCACGTTGCGCTGGAACGTGGGTAATCCAGAGCAGTGCGCTGCGATTGGCTGGCTGGCCTGGTGGTATGCGGGCGTTGTCGCTCGCTGGTAACTTTTTTCCTGTAGAGTATGTTAAGTAAGCATTTGAAACCCCCTATTAATATTACTTTGATTACACATAAAATTTCGTAAGCTGTAAAGTGTTTAATTTTTATTAACCATAATACCAACCAAAAATAATCTCGAATGAAACACGTGTGTGTGGTCATATACAACGTGTAACTAAAAATAACCCACAAACTTCGGGAGGTGATTCCTGTCGAAAATGAAAACACTGAAACGTATGTACCATTATTCCCTAAAAAATCGAATATTTTAAATTATTTTCGTAACAAATATCAAAAACTGTTAGCGATTAAGCAACAAATCGGTGAATAGAGTTTTGTAGAAAGGAGATATTACACCTGTGAAAATGTGGTTTGTAATATTATCCCCCTTCATCTGGAAAATAGAGATTGCCACTCTGTGTTATTTTACGAATAAGCACCAATATTATCTTNAATATTATCCCCCTTCATCTGGAAAATAGAGATTGCCACTCTGTGTTATTTTACGAATAAGCACCAATATTATCTTGATGAAGAGGGATAGTAGGTTTTACCAACAATATTTTCTCATATTTTCTCCATTCTACAAAATACTCTTTGCCGACTTGTTGCTTAATCGCTAGAAGTTCCTGATATTTGTAACGAAAATCAATTGAAGAATTTAATTTTTGGGGCCACGTCACTTATCCAATATGTAATAATGTAAAGAAAAATTAGTACATATATTTTCGTATTATATTTTTGTCAGTAATCACCTTCCGGAATTTGTCGGTGATTTTTAGTTACACGTTGTTTTTAATATGTGCATGCGTATGATAATTTGTNAATATTATCCCCCTTCATCTGGAAAATAGAGATTGCCACTCTGTGTTATTTTACGAATAAGCACCAATATTATCTTAATGAAGAGGGATAGTAGGTTTTACCAACAATATTTTCTCATATTTTCTCCATTCTACAAAATACTCTTTGCCGACTTGTTGCTTAATCGCAAGAAGTTCCTGATATTTGTAACGAAAATCAATTGAAGAATTTAATTTTTGGGGCCACGTCACTTATCCAATATGTAATAATGTAAAGAAAAATTAGTACATATATTTTCGTATTATATTTTTGTCAGGAATCACCTTCCGGAATTTGTCGGTGATTTTTAGTTACACGTTGTTTTTAATATGTGCATGCGTATGATAATTTGTTCATGTAACGTGCATATGTGACCAACAGAGAATCATTAAATTTATTAAGATTATGTGTATTTGAAAACAGAAAATTATTTTATGACATTTATTGAGAATGTGTTGGTAAACTCAAACGTGAATTTAATTTAAATACCACCGTTACTAGCCCATTAAAACCATTTTTGCTAATGCAGTACAGTTATCAAAGTGACAGAAAGAGATTAAATATATAAATTACAAATTTGTNCATTACTAGCCCCTTAAAACCATTTTTGCTAATGCAGTACAGTTATCAAAGTGACAGAAAGAGATTAAATATATAAATTACAAATTTGTTCTTAAACGCACATACAGCAAATATTCTTCATATTGCATCGAAACACGCACATACATCACTGTGAGGTAGGCATACTTATGCTATTGAAATACTTTGTGTTCTCTGACTGATGCTAAGAATATGTTAATTGCAAAATAAAATTTTATTTTATTAACATTTAGCCACCATATTAACTCCTGAGATCTCATGGATTTGTTTTTTTTTGTGGCGGAGAAATTATTAGCACATTTACCAACTGTACCTCGTCATGCATAGTTAGCACAATACTGCATGGCCTTTGCTCGCGATGTTCTTTAAGGTAATTTTCGGGGCTCGTGCCTTGGTTCGTGACATGTTCCATGAAATACTTTGAGGTATATTTCGGTGCTCGCATAACAGTTCGCGACATGGTCCGCGACAAGTTTAGCATCACGTTCCGATAATCACTATTCGATTCGTTGTATGATAGCGGTGGATGAGGTGTTTCGCGAAGATTTGCGTGAAGAGGTTAGCAATGAGATTCGTATTAGGTGACATGGTTATAGATTTGCCGTCTTCGTCTATGGGTGTAGATGTTTGGACGGTATTTTGGTATGTTCAGCTAGTAATGGTCTGTCTATATGGTTGATTGGTCTGGTTGGTCGGTTGACTTGGTCGGCTGGCATCGTCCATTGGTGTGGTCACCTAGTGATAGATAGTCTTATGGCTGGTCGGTCAGTTGATCTGATCAGCATGTTAGGTTTGTATATTTGTCTGGTATTGATGGTTGTTGGACTGGTTGGCTGGTGTGGTATTTCGGTATGGTTGGTTCCTACATTCATCTGGTATTGTTAGTTTGGAGATTATGTTTGTAAGGTTGCCTAGTATTGTTGGTTGATATGGCTGGTATTTTCAATACGTGTAGCAGACTGACTGACATAGGGCTTTTCGTATGAATGGTATGGTTAGTTCGTATGGTTGGCTGATATGGTAGTTCATATAGTCAGATGATATGTTTCGTTAGTATGATTAATTGATATGGTGGGCTGGTATTACTGGTCCGTATGGTTGGCGGGGATGATTGGTTCTTATGATGCAAGGTATGGTAGGTTCTTTCGGCTGGCTGGTATGGCTCGTTCATTTGGCTTTCCGGTATTGCTGGTTCGTATGGTTGGATGGTATGGTGAGCTTGTATGGTTTGTTGGTGTGGATGGTTTGTACTGTCACCTGCTATGGTTCGTTCGTTTAAATTGTATGGTCATTTTGGTTGGTTGGTCGTGCCCATTGGTTTGCCCAGTCGGTCTTGATGGGTTTTTGGCCTGGTTGGTATGGACGTTTCATATATTTGTTTCGTATGACTGGTTCGTATGGTTGCCTGGTTTGAGCCTTTGGTATGGCCAGTTTGTATTTTTGAATGGTAAAGATTTTTCGTATGATTGTCTCATATTGTCGTTTGTATGGTTGATCTTGCCCATAGCTATGCTCAGTGGGTCTTACTCGTCTGTTGGCCTGGTTGGTTGGTATGGCTGTTTGGTTTGGTCGTATGAAATGAACAGTCCTTGTGGTTGGTTGGTATGAACGATTTACTCGTAGTTGGCCTTGCCAACTGGTACGTTTAGTCAGTAATGATAGACGGTCGAACTGGTAGGTTGATATCAGNTTACTCGTAGTTGGCCTTGCCAACTGGTACGTTTAGTCAGTAATGATAGACGGTCGAACTGGTAGGTTGATATCAGATTCTGCTATGGTCAGCTGGTATGGATATCCTGGGTAGTTGGTCAGTATTGATAAATTGTCGGTAGGATTGGTTGGTCTGGTTGGTCGGTATTGCCGTTTGATATGGATTGTTTGTTTGGTAGGACTTGTCCATTAGTAAAATATGCATAAATTATATCAGTAAATTCTTTTATGAGATTAAATACTGTCCAAAACACACTACGGCCAGCGAGTAAGCAGGGAGATGACCTAGGATATTGTGGATAGCAAACTTCGATCAACACAAACCACTCTCCATGAACAGAATCACTTGTCAGATTGCGTTTTCAAAGTTGATTTAAGGGGTTTTGGTTAGTGATATCTTGAAAGCCGGTGAAGGTAAAAAGAAGTGAAAATGGATCAGCAACTAAACACAAGGGTGTGGGAACGCTCATGTTTCAAGGAAGCCTGCGGGACAACGGCTACGTCCACCACGTTTCCCACATGCGATAACCCGGATTACCCCGCACTGTGGTGTATTCCGTTTCCCTAGCAGGACAAAATAAAGTTCTTCTAAAAATACAGTGACATTGTAAAAATGCATATATTTTAATTTTTCATTTTAAAATTTAACGCGAAGTATTATAATATCGTAATATGATAAGATTTTATAAAACTATATAATTTTAACGGAAATGAAAATAGCTTACCATTTGTGATTTGTACATATTATGTCAAAATTATTTAAATAGCATTAACAATCTAAAAATATTTTTAATAAATCATTCATGGAGAAATTTTTTTTAACGAAATATATGCTATCATTATTTTTTGATTCGTCAGACATAGTCACTTCTACGAAAGGTGTTCGTTATAGCCTAAAATGTAAATGTTAAATGTAAGAAATATAAAAAAAACACCACCAGTTAGAGAACAAGGTTTTTAGCCTACTTTCCGAAGAAAAGAAAGGCTTATGATATCACTTCCCCGTCTGTGTGTGTGTGAGTTTGTATATGTGTGTAGGTGTGTGACTGCTAGTGACTGTGCGTGTGGGTGTCCCTCCTTTAAATATTTAATGCGTTAACCAAATTTGACCAAACTCAGTACATATATAGTGCTTAGTAAAGCAATCAAAATGTATATATTTTTAGTCCACACTGGGTGCTTACTTTCAAAATGGCCGACATTTAATTATTTATGGTGACATGTCATATCTCGAAACCATTAAATCGACCTACACCTAATTTTGTATATTGACAGTCCATAATGAAGACATTGAAGTTAGAGATGGATATTGTTTTTATTCAGCCATTTTGGAAGATAGCACCACATGAAAAATAAAGCTTCTGTGTTATAACTCGAAAACTACTCAACCAATTCTAGCCAAATTTAGAAGGTATTTAATAACATGGAATGCCACGTAAATATATGCGATTTAAATTGTTTAGGCACTTATTTTCACAATGGTGGCCATACCAATATTAAAGATATATTTCGTATACCTACAATATGGTTTAACCAATTTCGACTAAATTGTGTATGGTGAAAGTATGTAATACAAGCCTCATATATGCCACCACATAGGTACTTTTGTCCTCTATTTTGTAATATAGCACCTCACGAACAAATAAAGCTTTTTTGTCATATCTTAGGAAATATTTAACCGATACCTACAGAAATTCGCAAACAAGTAGTACTAAAGCAGGTGATGTAAATTTGAATTTTTTAAGCATTCCAGACGCTTATTTTCAAAACGGCGGTCGTAAAATTATTTTAGCTTAGAATGATACAATTAGACACCATGAAATAATTGTAACTCAATTTTGCATGCTGGTAGTATATATTACAATTACCAAATGCGTCTACATACACCATCTTTTGTCCGCAATCTTTAAAAAACTCCACATGAATAAATATAGTTTTTTATGTCATATCTCGGGAGACAACTGGCCAAATCCCACCTAATTTGGCAATCAAATAGTACTGCAGCAGGTGGTGTAAACTAGTACGTATTAAAAAGTTCAGCCAAGTTTTTAAATGGGGGCTGTGGAACATTTTTAGCTAAGTACATTTTTAGCTAAGTACATTTTATTTAAGGAACAAAATTCAACGTAAGGCTGGGCTTCACCCCTTTTGTAGAAATTGTTCGTTTAAGCGTCATCATTTTAGGATTCGTAGTAATTACTGACAACGTACGATTATAGAAAATTTACATTTTACGAGTTGTTTGACATTTGTGTGTTTTCTGCTTGTTGTAAAAAGTCGAGAAATTATTAATATTTTATTAATAAGTTCTCGAATGTTTACAACAAGCAGATAATACGAACTTAATGTACGCACAAAATATTTAACAACTCGTAAAATTAAAATTTTCTATAATTGTCAGTAATTACTATAAATTCAAATTATCACCCGAAAACGAAGAATTTATGCAAAAGGGGTGAAGCCAAGCATTAACTATGTATGCTGGCATTATCGATTACACCCATAAAATTTGTCTATACAGAGCCTCATTTCACTGCCATTTTTTAAAATAGCCCCACTTGAAAAAATTAAGTTTTTGTGTTAAATATACCTCGGGTAGTAATCAACTGATTCTTATATGATTTGGCGTAATATTTGTACTGTAATATACTATATGAAATTTATATTTTTTACTTGTGACACAACTATTTTCAGAAAGGTGGATATAAAAAACTTTTTAGATTAGTGTATTTTATCTACGAAACTATGTAATCGACTAAAAGTTAACTTTGTATACTGTCAGCATCTATCGAAATCATCGAATGTTTTCATACATAGCTTTTTGTCCACCATTTATGAAGATCGACACATAAAAAATAATGTCGTTTTAGGGTATTTATGATGGACCAATTAACGGATTCTCACTATNTTACTCGTAGTTGGCCTTGCCAACTGGTACGTTTAGTCAGTAATGATAGACGGTCGAACTGGTAGGTTGATATCAGCGTCTGCTATGGTCAGCTGGTATGGATATCCTGGGTAGTTGGTCAGTATTGATAAATTGTCGGTAGGATTGATTGGTCTGGTTGGTCGGTATTGCCGTTTGATATGGATTGTTTGTTTGGTAGGACTTGTCCATTAGTAAAATATCCATAAATTATATCAGTAAATTCTTTTATGATATTAAATACTGTCCAAAACACACTACGGCCAGCGAGTAAGCAGGGAGATGACCTAGGATATTGTGGATAGCAAACTTCGATCAACACAAACCACTCTCCATGAACAGAATCACATGTCAGATTGCGTCATCATTTCAGGATTCGTAGTAATTACTGACAACGTACGATTATAGAAAATTTACATTTTACGAGTTGTTTGACATTTGTGTGTTTTCTGCTTGTTGTAAAAAGTCGAGAAAATATTAATATTTTATTAATAAGTTCTCGAATGTTTACAACAAGCAGATAATACGAACTTAATGTACGCACAAAATATTTAACAACTCGTAAAATTAAAATTTTCTATAATTGTCAGTAATTACTATAAATTCAAATTATCACCCGAAAACGAAGAATTTGTGCAAAAGGGGTGAAGCCAAGCATTAACTATGTATGCTGGCATTATCGATTACACCCATAAAATTTGTCTATACAGAGCCTCATTTCACTGCCATTTTTTAAAATAGCCCCACTTGAAAAAATTAAGTTTTTGTGTTAAATATACCTCGGGTAGTAATCAACTGATTCTTATATGATTTGGCGTAATATTTGTACTGTAATATACTATATGAAATTTATATTTTTTACTTGTGACACAACTATTTTCAGAAAGGTGGATATAAAAAACTTTTTAGATTAGTGTATTTTATCTACGAAACTATGTAATCGACTAAAAGTTAACTTTGTATACTGTCAGCATCTATGGAAATCATCGAATGTTTTCATACATAGCTTTTTGTCCACCATTTATGAAGATCGACACATAAAAAATAATGTCGTTTTAGGGTATTTATGATGGACCAATTAACGGATTCTCACTATATATTACAAGCAAGTAGTGCTACAGTATGGTATGAAAACTGGAATAATGAGGTGCGTTAGAAGGAATGCCGCACACATGGTGTTAAAATGTTCAGTTCCTGTAAAAGAAAGTAAGAATCTTATATGTATACTTCTTTTATCACACAACTAAAAAAAATGTTCTACTTGAACACATATATTTAATAATTTTTGTTTCATTGCTTTAAAATTAATAATGTCATTCAAAAGACCAAGTCACTGAAATAACCATTAAGTAGTTATTTGCGAAACTTACATATTCAATTAATTTAATTTAGACTATTAATAAACCCAGCATTTCTGTATTAGTGTAAGCAGAATAAATACAAGTATGATTTTTTAGGTAACACTAATTACCAAAATCATTTCTGGAAAAATTAAAATTTTTTTCTCAGTTGCTGCTTTTTTACCAAATTTTGTTTTCATATGAGCTACTTTCAGAAATTTGGCATTTCCTACTAAAATCTTAATAAGGGCACCATTTTCAAAATGAATGTTTTGCCGATTTGTATATCACAAAAGTTTGTCATGGTTTAAAGTAATACTTTTACAAAAAATTTGATAATTGTATAAATTGTCCCCGAAACACAATATATGACCTACGTTTTCCCACAATGGTGCGTTAAAAATCAAGATTGAGTCAAATCNGAATTGTCCCCGAAACACAATATATGACCTACGTTTTCCCACAATGGTGCGTTAAAAATCAAGATTGAGTCAAATCGGTGAAATCTTTAACATCACTCAAAAACTATGTATAAGACCACTATTTTTAATCTCGATGACCTATTGTAACGGTTCACTTCTCAAAAATTTGGTGACAATAGGTTGAGTTGTTCCTAAGATATGATAAATAAGTTAATCTTCAGGTGAGGATAATTTACAAAAAATTCCTGCAAAAACACTGTCAATGCACGAATTCAGCACTAATATTAGATACTACTAACATTACAAGTTTTGTTTGAATAGGTTGAATAATTTCCGAGATATGGAATTGTATTTTTAAAATTTTGAGCATGCCGCCATTTTAAAAAAAGAAACNATAGGTTGAATAATTTCCGAGATATGGAATTGTATTTTTAAAATTTTGAGCATGCCGCCATTTTAAAAAAAGAAACATTCTTTACGGTTGAAAAATGCAAAAGATTGGTGGTCTCACTAAATACTATTAGAAACAAGTTTGGAGAAAATTAAATTCATGGGTTCCATTTTTTGTTAGGGGAATAACTGACACAAAAACACTGGAGGTTAACTCAGTAAGCCTTCGTTTTTTTCTCGGAAAGTATGCGTAAACGTTTTATTGTTGTACTAAACAGTACCTTTATTTTCGTCTTCCATATTGGAAAGGGCCCACAGCTGGGACCATTGACCATGTGAGACTTCGTAGCAAAAAACATGCATCCAAAGGCACATACACAGCTTCAGAAATAAACTATTGCTAATTTGACGGATGAGAGGCGACAGCAAAATGTCATACACCGTCTTATAGCGAGTAAAATGACGATCAGTTTGCAGGTTTATTTTGCGTGTAACCTCATGAAACCTTTCTTGAAACAAGGAAAGAAATAAAAACTATTCAGAGTTAAGTTCACTTGACTCGCCACTAATTTACCTACGCTAGTTATAATTAATTCAGAAATAATATATAAACTAATAGTTTCCGACGTACCTCGAAACACTGCTTTTCAAGGGGATATAAAGTTTTCTTGCCTTTGACAAAATATATAACTATGACCAGTGATATCAGGTGACTAGTAGGGCAGCAGGCACAGTAACATTCGTTGCTCCATTTCCTCTTGTCTCGCTGTCCTGGGCACACCAAATATGTTCATAAGGAAACGCTGTTTCAACTGGAATACTTATCTGCTGCTTAAAATAGTTTGTTAAACTTTTAGAATTTACAATTTTTTTCCACAGTCATCAGAAAATAGACTACTGTGCCCCGCCCTGTGACTACTACATCACCGAGGCACCCAGCAGTCGTAAAAATTTTTGTGTATAATTATAATAAAAATATTCCATCTTCACAACTTATTATTTAATGAAGTATTGGTGATAGAGTCACATCAAACCAGACCAACTGGCCATCAAACCAGACCAACCGGCCATCAAACCATCAAGGCTGACAGGGCATNCCATCAAACCAGACCAACCGGCCATCAAACCATCAAGGCTGACAGGGCATACCATCCGACAAGACGGACCAACATACGTATAATCGTTTAGGTATTTCCATGTTTATTATTTATTTGGAATACTTTTTAAATTCCATTTAATTTAACAAGTTCCATAGTAATGTGTNGGTATTTCCATGTTTATTATTTATTTGGAATACTTTTTAAATTCCATTTAATTTAACAAGTTCCATAGTAATGTGTTATAAAACTTTCTGTAATTTATTTGCAAATATACAATAATAATATTGGCAACTAGATTCAAGAAAATATTTGCAAAACACAAAAAATTTACATTGCATGTTAGTGACGAATAATATTACNCTTGGCAACTAGATTCAAGAAAATATTTGCAAAACACAAAAAATTTACATTGCATGTTAGTGACGAATAATATTACCGATATTACGTGAATACTGTTTTGACACGAAGTTAAGATTAATTTAATATATTTTCATCGACAAACAGAATGTTGTTAAACATTCTCTAAACAATATGGTGGTGCATAAAGTTTGCTACGTTGTAAAAACTTTTTTCATGAATATATTTAAGAATATTTTTATTCATGACATAACATTTTAAATTACTTAACTTCACAAAAATGATTTCATTGTACTTAATTTAATATAAGTTTTATTAAAGAAGTTTTCTCCGTAGATACCTTTCCGTCTAGACTATCATAAATAAAAAAAAATAAGTTATTTGTTAGCACAAGATTTTGATATATTGAACATTGGCATTTCCTCAAAAAAGCAAACTTTGAACCGCGTATATATTNTTTGTTAGCACAAGATTTTGATATATTGAACATTGGCATTTCCTCAAAAAAGCAAACTTTGAACCGCGTATATATTTCTTTGACAAAAGGAAGGAGTGAAGAAAATATTTTTTTTAACGAACCATAAAACGAAGGCATAAAATATTTTCCTCCAAGTACAATTACTAAGATATTTCGAAGAAATGAATGTGTTTTCCTAGACGTATAAGTTTTAACAAGTCTCATTTCTCAGATATTTACTCACTTTTGTAGTAGCAAAGGCTCGATGTTTTTCTGCCCACTGGTGTACTGCCGAGCCGTTACTGTTGACCAGACCGTGTCGCGCGCTGCGGTCACGCTAGGGCTAGTAGACCGCACAGCAAATAAATGCACATTTTAACTTTAACACCAACATGTCGACTGCGATGATGGCAGGAAATTAGGAAAAGCAATTATATGCCATGAGTGTTAATGTATAGTAATCTATTAATTATTGATATTTAAATTGGCTTCCTCTTGTAACAGACACATATCAATAATAATAGTTGTAAGGTAATAAATATTATTTCTTACTTACTCAACTGCCAGCGTTGCCGAAGTATAATTTTGTTTTTAATAGTCTACACATTTAGCCTTTTCAGTAAATAGTACGCTACCCGTCCTATCAATGGAGGCTCACAAACACACAAGGACAGAGGCAGTCACTAGTCTTACAAACTTTCACCCAGCCCAACAAACAGTAAAGGATGGGAACCACCGTGAACCTATGGTTTTCCTTGTACGCTCGGTAAGCAAAGTTAAAGAAAATTCCGAGCCTACAGTGGTTTCCTCACAAAAAAAAACAACTAAATATAACGTACAGTAAATAATATTAAAAGGAAAGAACTTTATCGGATGGGGATTTACAAATTATAAGAGAAAACAACTTACGTACGNTCAATAATAATAGTTGTGAAGGTAATAAATATTATTTCTTACTTACTCAACTGCCAGCGTTGCCGAAGTATAATTTAGTTTTTAATAGTCTACACATTTAGGCTTTTCAGTAAATAGTACGCTACCCGTCCTATCAATGGAGGCTCACAAACACACAAGGACAGAGGCAGTCACTAGTCTTACGAACTTTCACCCAGTCCAACAAACAGTAAAGGATGGGGACCACCGTGAACCTATGGTTTTCCTTGTACGCTCGGTAAGCAAAGTTAAAGAAAATTCCGAGCCTACAGTGGTTTCCTCACACTAAATATGACGTAGAGTAAATAATATTAAAAGGAAAGAACTTTATCGGATGGGGATTTACAAATTATAAGAGAAAACAACTTACGTACGCNAGTAAATAATATTAAAAGGAAAGAACTTTATCGGATGGGGATTTACAAATTATAAGAGAAAACAACTTACGTACGCCGTAGTACTGAACAATTCTCAAAGATATTGTGATTATTATAAATACATCCAATATTTTTTTATATCATTAAATTTTCTCTTCACGCATAAAACATATTTTAGAAATTAATTTCAGATTTACAACAAATTAAAAATCTAATTGGGATCCCCAGATTACAATTTAAAGAACAAAATATTGTTACGTTTTAAAACATTATTTAAAATTTTTTTAAATATTCCTTATTAATTTTTATAATTTCAAGCAGCCTGGACGCATATACAGATAAGTAAATTATTAATATGGAAAAAAATTAATTGAGTCTTAATTTATCTAAATTTATGCGGTGATAACCCCCACAAGAAAAATAACATTGGGGCAAGTCGTCGTATAGATCTTGGCGGTACTTCCATTTCTTCCTAAATCACCGTTTTCCCATGTTCCCACCGAGATGACCAAACCCCAAAGGGCTTAGAAGAGCAGCTTTAGACGAACACCCGCATCCGTGCCAAACAATTGTATAAAAAATATATGTAACACATCAAAATTGAAAAACAACCGGCTCGTAATGGTAAACCATTGCAGGCTTACCGATGGCCGTCCAGATAAATTTCATGGAACCACCGTGTTAAATTTTGAGAGTTAATATTTAAAAATGTTACATGGCCGCAATTGTCCTTCATAAAAGCCATTTCCTTAAGTATACCTTCATATATTATGCAATTAGTATTACTTGTCCAATATCTATGGAATATAATGTATACGAAATTGATAATAGGTATGCAATAAAAACAAAGATAAGTTTTTTGAATGTTTCCACTCTTAGCTATGCGGTAATCGAGAATTCGATTTTTGTGCGGCAAACCGAACGATCCACACCCGTGTACCAGTAATAGATATGATAAATGTTAACAAGGACTCAATCACTGTATACCTAAATTATGTTTTGTGTTCCATATGGTTTAGCCATCTTTTTTTACATATAATTATATATTATGCAAAGTTTACAACCTCCAACGTCAATGACATAACCAGAACTAGCTGAGTTGTCACTACAAACAATAAAAAGTTAAAATATACAAAATACAGACAATAATTACACAATACTCTGGCAATTTTTTATCATCCAGAATAATCTTTTTTGTTTTATAGTTTACAGGTAGTGTAGTTGCTTTATGGTGGCCAAAATTTTAGAAACATTAAAAAAAAAACCTTTAAAAAAGTTACATAATATAGCGTTGTATTCCAAGAAATAAATACTTTCCCATAGAGAACAACGAAATATTCTCAACCAAATGGTTATAAAATTACGCAATTATAAAGAAACAAAGTGTGCTGAGAATAAATTAGACAAATAGTAATACCTTTTCCTGAATATAAACTAACCTTCATGCCATAGTATCAGATAGAGGCTAGTCGTTTTTCAACCAGAAAACATTAATGTTTGCAGATAACTTAATTACTTACGTTCGTAATAGTCTTCAACTTCTATTTGGGCCTTTTCTACAATATTATATTCTAAATAGGTTAAGAAATTGGGTATTTGCAATACACTTACCTGAATACCTAGAATTTGACACGGATACCCACCACAATGAATATTAAAGTTCTTTTTATGGAAAAGCTCAACAGTAAACCATTAAGCACCTTATTTATCTAGGTAAATTTTTAATTATAGCAACGATAACTGCATTCTTCACTGAAATAACCGAATAGTATATTTTATTATCTCTCTCAGTGAATTTAATTTAATTTAATGTAGCATTCAATGAATCAGTTTTAAATTTGCCAACAACTTTAAANAATCACCGTTTTCCCATGTTCCCACCGAGATGACCAAACCCCAAAGGGCTTAGAAGAGCAGCTTTAGACGAACACCAGCATCCGTGCCAAACAATTGTATTAAAAATATATGTAACACATCAAAATTGAAAAACAACCGGCTCGTAATGGTAAACCATTGCAGGCTTACCGATGGCCGTCCAGATAAATGTCATGGAACCACCGTGTTAAATTTTGAGAGTTAATATTTAAAAATGTTACATGGCCGCAATTGTTCTTCATAAAAGCCATTTCCTTAAGTATACCTTCATATATTATGCAATTAGTATTACTTGTCCAATATCTATGGAATATAATGTATACGAAATTGATAATAGGTATGCAATAAAAACAAAGATAAGTTTTTTGAATGTTTCCACTCTTAGCTATGCGGTAATCGAGAATTCGATTTTTGTGCGGCAAACCGAACGATCCACACCCGTGTACCAGTAATTGATATGATAAATGTTAACAAGGACTCAATCACTGTATACCTAAATTATGTTTTGTGTTCCATATGGTTTAGCAATCTTTTTTTACATATAATTATATATTATGCAAAGTTTACAACCTCCAACGTCAATGACATAACCAGAACTAGCAGAGTTGTCACTACAAACAATAAAAAATTAAAATATACAGAATACAGACAATAATTACACAATACTCTGGCAATTTTTTGTCATCCAGAATAATCTTTTTTGTTTTATAGTTTACAGGTAGTGTAGTTGCTTTACGGTGGCCAAAATTTTAGA
This sequence comes from Clitarchus hookeri, assembly GCA_002778355.1. NCBI lineage: Eukaryota > Metazoa > Arthropoda > Insecta > Phasmatodea > Phasmatidae > Clitarchus > Clitarchus hookeri. Next base: position 26,626 of record NQII01003045.1, on the reverse strand, counting down.
AACATTAAAAAAAAAACCTTTAAAAAAGTTACATAATATAGCGTTGAATTCCAAGAAATAAATACTTTCCCATAGAGAACAACGAAATATTCTCAACCAAATGGTTATAAAATTACGCAATTATAAAGAAACAAAGTGTGCTGAGAATAAATTAGAAAAATAGTAATACCTTTTCCTGAATATAAACTAACATTCATGCCATAGTATCAGATAGAGGCTAGTCGTTTTTCAACCAGAAAACATTAATGTTTGCAGATAACTTTAATTACTTACGTTCGTAATAGTCTTCAACTTCTATTTGGGCCTTTTCTACAATATTATATTCTAAATAGGTTAAGAAATTGGGTATTTGCAATACACTTACCTGAATACCTAGAATTTGACACGAATACCCACCACAATGAATATTAAAGTCCTTTTTATGGAAAAGCTCAACAGTAAACCATTAAGCACCTTATTTATCTAGGTAAATTTCTAATTATAACAACGATAACTGCATTCTTTACTGAAATAACCGAATAGTATATTTTATAATCTCTCTCAGTGAATTTAATTTAATTTAATGTAGCATTCAATGAATCAGTTTTAAATTTGCCAACAACTTTAAANAATCTCTCTCAGTGAATTTAATTTAATTTAATGTAGCATTCAATGAATCAGTTTTAAATTTGCCAACAACTTTAAAAAACTCAATATTGTAATGATGACAAAGCAATTTGACAACATATCCATAAAACAACAATTTTGTATAAGCATGATAAAGCAAAATATATTTGACGTATTTTAATTACAAGTGCTACATTAAAACTAAGTTCTTAGTGACAGTTCCCATTAATTGTGTGTTGATGTATGCATAATTACGTGTATTGTATATGATGAAATAATATAGTTCACAAAAAGCACATGACAATTTGGTAATCTCAAAATAATGAAATTATACAAAGAGAATATTGAGCTGAGAAAGAAATCGGAACAATTTAGATTGCACATCTACCCAGCAGTTATCATACTGAATTTAGCGTCGGGAAGGGATTGAATTCGCGAAAGAGAGAAAAACGAAACCGTTTATGGGGTTTCGGACCCAACTGAGGGTCGGAGCCAGTTTTGGCTTTTGAAGGACATCTCTGCCAAATTTGGTACATTATTGCGTATAGAGGACAAACACAAATACTTTTACATACGTACATTCAAATTTTTACTTTCATAAGTATAGATCATTTAGCTGAGACACGTGACTGACGCGCGGGTATAAGGCATAAAGTCCAAGGCAATTTATTTTCACGTGTGATGGAAATATACACAGCTGGCTAAAATATTAAACTTTTCATGACTTTAAAAAATTGTCGGGTTGGCAATGAAACAGGTATCCTCATAAGAGATCGAAGCTTTAGTTGTTCCTTTGTCAACAGTTTGTGCATAATAGCAAAACGAAATTTTGTGTGGCATCCGAATTTAAAATTCACAAGTTGGTAAGGTTAAATTACAAACGTGTGTGGCACTATATTCATCTGAATTGATATCCGTACATCTCGTCATTTTTTAAAACCACATTAAGGCTGTTGGAAACAATCACTCAAGAAAACCAATGAACAGTCCAAGAGATTACAAAGTATTTTGATTAGAATATGTAAAATCGTATCTCCATCCATTTATCTTTACCCGANGAACAGTCCAAGAGATTACAAAGTATTTTGATTAGAATATGTAAAATCGTATCTCCATCCATTTATCTTTACCCGATGTAGAGTTATCAACGTTTCTGTTTCCCAGGAATTATCGATCACGTCTGTCTCAGTTTTTTTTGCAGATAGTGGCACTACGTTACTGTCAACCGAACGGCCAAAAGGTGGCCGCATCTCGTCATAAATCCANTTTTTTTTGCAGATAGTGGCACTACGTTACTGTCAACCGAACGGCCAAAAGGTGGCCGCATCTCGTCATAAATCCATTGGCAAACCATCGTTAGCTTCTCGGCACGAGTATAGTTCAATGGTGGCATTTTATACTTTTATATTTCTTTTGTACTATGTTTATTTAATATTATATTTGAAAAAAANTATAGTTCAATGGTGGCATTTTATACTTTTATATTTCTTTTGTACTATGTTTATTTAATATTATATTTGAAAAAAATGGAAATAAATGTGAATATTATTAAAGTGGATGCAAATAATCGTATTTTTGCTTATTTAAACTTGCCANGAAAAAAATGGAAATAAATGTGAATATTATTAAAGTGGATGCAAATAATCGTATTTTTGCTTATTTAAACTTGCCAAACGATTTAGTTCATTTGCCAGGTGTGTGACAGTTAAGATGACTTAAATCACTGATTACATACTGGAAGAAATTGGTTGTCTGTTAAAAAATCGTGCGAATAATCTTATAAGTTATACAGTTTAATACAGAAATTGTTAACAAATGAAACCGTTTACAGAACTTCACTCGGAATAAAGAAGGGGATTAAATTCCATTGTGACTTTTTATGGTACGTATCATTTCAATGTTTAAATACAAATAAATCTTGCCAACCTCCCGTGGCACAGTCGGTTGGTGCGCCGCCGGTCTTGGCTGCAGGAGGTTATGGCTTCGAATCCCAGATAAGGCACGATTGTTAAATCGAGTTAGTTGTAAGATAGTTTGTAAGCCATTCCCTGATAAGCCTTCAGGCATATCACCGGAGTACGTTAATAAGCCCAATAAAATACTAATCAATCTTTTTTCTTTTCCGTACCTTAAATAAATTTTTTTTTGCTATTCTGGATGACTTCCGTTGGCGATCGGCGCATTCATGTTTTCAATCCAAGCGTTGACTGCGTCCTCTCGATGTGACTTTCTGTATGAATCAACAGATATTTGGAGAGACTAGTTTTCTCTGTTAATCGTCTCTATGTTGTAAATAGCTCTTTAGTTTTAACGTGGTATGGGTTGGGGCTGCTGAGGTGCTGGCGTCTCGCCGTAATGTACCGCAGTTTGTCATTAAACTTTCTTCCAATAATAAATCAGTTATTTGCGTAATCTTAACTACTGCACACCTGGCAAATGAACGTAATGGTTCTGCAAGTTACGTTTATCACTTTGCTCTCTCTCTCTCTCTCTCTCTCTCTCTCTGGCGAATACAATAAAATCAAGGTGCAGAAATAACCTAAACCGAATTTCTGCCGGCACATTGGAATGCTATATTTCTAAATGACCGTCGTATTTGAAAAAGGCTGGACACGACGGGTAGCTTCTCTTTTCTTAATATAAACTGATAATCAATGGCCTTACACGTTCAGTAAATAGTTATCAATAAAATGGATCTCGGTTTTATCTACTGGAAGACCCAATAATTTCAAAAAATTCTGAACCGCTCCTTGTAAATCTAAGATTAAAAGTACGTAATCGGCCTTAATTTTCTGAGTAGGATGCAACAACATTTCAATATGTAGGCTTGTGAATTATTTTTTTGCCAACTTTTTGAACTTCTGTGTGGATACCATTTTAAATAAATTAAAACCATTTAAAGTTATTTAAAATTACCGTTGCCCTGAAACATTTAATTCAGAGGATTAAAGAGAGTAAAATTATATTTAATATTTTCAGTATATAAATTTTTTTTTCTTAGTTTGACAGTATAGGAAAAAATAATTTTAAAAGAGTGAAAGGAGATAAAGGAATCTCAAATATTTCCTATTTCCATACGATCAATTTCAGAAAGTTGTTTTTTTTATCAGAATATCATGAAATATATTTCCCGAAAATTTGTTACACTGTTAGATTGTATTTTAGTTTTAACTTTTGGTATTAAATTTGAAGTCCAAATAACTAGGTAAACCAATCATCCAAGGGTCGGATGTCAAATAAATTACCACATGTCACTCTTGTGACTTAAATAAATACTTAGCTTAGACTATGATTTATATGGAAATAAATTATTGAATTTGTACGATTTATGATTGTGAGTAACAAATGTCATAGTTTAGCTAAAAACCTGTTGAACGTGAAATAATTTGGTGTTTTAATCATCTTATTGCATATATCTCGTCATTAAACCACACCATATCAACAGAATCAATTTTTTTAAAAATAGTTTTCTTTTGAACAGCCTTTACACAAGCCTGTGGAAAACGATCAGACAGAAGCAAGGACTTCAGGTCTGCAGGCAGGCAGGCACTGTGAGACTCGGCGCCATTCGACCAGGGTTCTCTAGCCAATTGAAGCAAGTGTGTTCATTGCTTAGAACGACGTAAACCTGTAGTTGGTGTCGTTACTCACTATCGTGTATAGGTTGGACAGGAAGAAGATAAATAGATGGCAAGCGACCCCCATTTTACCGACTTCTCTCTCTCTCACTCTCTCGCGCTCTCTATCTCTGCGTGTGTGAACTAACCCCTTGCGTGATGTTGCCACGCTTCAGCTTTGGAAATTGTTGCGCATCCTAAATTACTCTCGAGAATAACGCTGCGCTCCCGCTATATCTTTGCGACGGAACAACTGGCGACAGGTGCAGCACACCGCCCGAGGCAAAAAAAAACCTCCCTACCGATCGGCTGTGAGCGAAAAAAAGAACAAAAAAGAACACGCTGAAATCGAGAAAAAAGAAACGTGATGTATTCAAACTGCATTCAAAGTTACGAACCCATTTGGTTATTGTTTTTGAGTCAAATGGTCGGCTACATTCCCCGCAGCACGGAACATTTTCCCCTTCCCGAGTTTGATCTTAAAACGAAAGTTCCTGAGTTATTTTGAACCTTAGAGTCTCTCATTACCAGCTGGTTCTCATCTGTTGCGACATAATAAACCTGGCCTACATACCATTTACGAAACTGTCATATTTCCCGAAGCGATTTCAAATCTTTATATTTCAGTTATATTTTGAAAGCGTGGCTAGGTACAAGGAAATTATTCATGTCAGAAACAAAATAAGTGGCCTAGCCAATGTATTCATACCCTCAATCGAATATTTTACTAGTAGAAACAAAGATTTTTCCACATTTCTATTTTAAAAGTATTTCATTTCAAATCCATAAAAACCGACTTGAATGTAGGGTTTGGCCAAATAAATAACTTAATATGCTTCAACGATATACAAATTATTACCTGAAAGAAGGGAGATTAGATTTTAAATGATTGCTTTTTTATATACTTAAACGAAATGTCCTTGTTATTCTTGCCGGAGACTTACATATAAAGAAATTTATGACATTAATTCAAAATTAAAATGTTTATGAATTTGTATAAATGCAAAAGAGGTTATATATTTAAACATACTAACTTTCATATGAAATTAGTCTCAAGTACATAATCCAGAAAGTCATATAAGTTTATTATTTTCTGCTGTTGAAAACATATTAATCAATAATTTCATAAAGGAATTTTGATAAAATCTCTAATGGAAATGCAGTGTATATACAGGGCTTAGTATTATTGCAGTACCTAATGACAGAGAGTCTGCTCTACATTAGGACGGCCGGACTACATTTTGACACTCACTGCGATGGTTGTAGCCACCTCGAAGGCGAAATGAACATTGGCGGCAATTATTTCCATTTAGATAAATGTTTTTAACAACGCCGTTGAATTATTGTAATGATTATTATTTAAGTCTTTGGAGAACTTAGAAGGTGATTTGTAAGATGTAAATAGAACGTAGAGGCTATATAAATACGAGAAAATCCCCCATCCCCCTATAAAATTTAAAGAGGCCAACATCATAGTTAAGCGGAGGCTGACAAAGTTGTGAAGTAAGTAACATTTACGAAGTATTTTGTTAAATATATGACGTGTTGCATTGTTGAACTTATTAGGGTAGTTGTTGCATTATGGTAGTCTTCAAAGTCATTCGAATTTTTCTTTCGGTAACAAAGTTTCTCTATAAAAATACATGGAATTTGTACTTCGTCTTTGGGTAACGATACATTCAAACCATAAAAACCTGAAGATTTACGAAAATTTTAGTTCTCAGTTTTATACATAGTTCACCTCAAACCTCTAACGTACGTCACGTTCATCCTATGATAACTGCTTTCTCTCCGGTTAAACATTGTTCTGCGCGTTTACAGGCCCTCAAGATAAGATAATCTGTTACGGATTCACGGTTAAATGAGCACTTTGGGTAATTAACTTTTGTAAATAATCCCTGAACCTGTGCTTCTATTTTAAAGCAAAATGATTAGACCGGAGGAATCGCCGTTGTATATTCCGTTCATTAATTATGATATGTTGTATGTATAAACGTTTTATAAAAAGTTAACTACGAAAGCAATGAAAAGTATTTTTCTCAGATTTATGAATAAAAATATAAGTGGTGTAAATATAACACGTTTATATTTCTGACACTTCCACAGTGTTGACTACTGCACATATGAAAACTAGTCACAATCTAAATTTTAATTAGTGAGAATTCCTCTGTTTAAATCATTGAAAAGTATATGACTGATTCGACAGTTAGTTCAGTGAATTTAACTGATAAATTAGTAAAAAAATGCTATTTTTCCTTCACTTATTGATTTAGTGACATTTTCCACTGATTTATCAACCATTTTATTCAATGTTTTTCCAGTGAGTTTTGACGGAAAGATCAGTTAAAACGTGTATCAAACGAAGCAACATTGCACAAACTAAACCAATAAAATTACTTTCTTAAATGTGAGTTTCATCTTTCATAATACCATTTTACAACGTAACATGTACATACAGTCTTTAATTTCATTTTCACATAATCATCATTGGTATCTATTTGGAGGTTTAGACTGCATTAAATGTAGTGAACTGAGTGTACTCATACGTACTATTTGTTTTAACATTCCTATCGTTAACAATAAAATTAGAAACTAAAATAAAGGGTTTACAGTTTAAAATTACATACAGATTCTCACGATATTATTTATTTACTGCCCTGTATACTTACTGTAAGAACTTAAAATACTATAGTACTGCATATTTACTAGGAAACAAAACTGTTTTCAGACATTGTATGTATTGCCCACCGTCACAAATGTTAACAAAAATGATTATTCATACCGAAAAATAATTGNTGTTTTCAGACATTGTATGTATTGCCCACCGTCACAAATGTTAACAAAAATGATTATTCATACCGAAAAATAATTGCGGATCTCTTCTGAACAGTTTCGAATGAGTAATATACATCTCACGTTAATATTCGGTTTACCACAATAATAAGCACTATAAGCACCATGCCCTCAGCGTTTAATTACCTCGTTGGAAATCCTTTTTGTCTGATCACTTCTTTCAAACGAGTCTGCATGAGGTAACCGGTGTCCTACTGACTCTGGTGTTAAGTTCATCCCTAAGATTCTCAATATGGTTTAAATCAGGTGATTGGGGTGGCGTTTCGATAACTTTGGACAGTTATATATAAGCCATTCTCGCCCAAGACACGAATTGTGTTTCGGATTGTTGTCCTGATATAATTTTNTGTTTTCAGACATTGTATGTATTGCCCACCGTCACAAATGTTAACAAAAATGATTATTCATACCGAAAAATAATTGTGGATCTCTTCTGAACAGTTTCGAATGAGTAATATACATCTCACGTTAATATTCGGTTTACCACAATAATAAGCACTATAAGCACCATGCCCTCAGCGTTTAATTACCTCGTTGGATATCCTTTTTGTCTGATCACTTCTTTCAAACGAGTCTGCATGAGGTAACCGGTGTCCTACTGACTCTGGTGTTAAGTTCATCCCTAAGATTCTCAATATGGTTTAAATCAGGTGATTGGGGTGGCGTTTCGATAACTTTTGGACAGTTATATATAAGCCATTCTCGCCCAAGACACGAATTGTGTTTCGGATTGTTGTCCTGATATAATTTTNTTTTGGACAGTTATATATAAGCCATTCTCGCCCAAGACACGAATTGTGTTTCGGATTGTTGTCCTGATATAATTTTAAACGTTGTAGAATGCCTAATTTATAAGCACTTTTAAGCAATCTGCCTTTCAGGATTGCTAAGTAGTCATCCTACTTCATTGTAATCTCGATAAACACCAACTCACCCACTCCATGTGAGGATATGCAGCGCCAGACCATAATATGGCAGCCGTCGTGGTTTACTGTTGGCTGCAAATTCTTCTTTTGGAGCTCCTTGTTCTTTTTCTTCCACACTATAACCCTACAATATTGCTGAAAGATGTTGAAATTGCTTTCATGCACGAATATCACGTCATTCTACCACTCCGGTTCCTTCCTGACATGATCTTTGGCAAAGGCAAGTCTTCCATTCCTGTTAACTTTGCTTGCGTATAGTTATTCTTGGCAACTCTGCCATTATATCCATTATATCTGATTACCCTTCAATCTGTTTCTAGGTGCACATATGTTCCACACATTCGTTCGTTTAATCTTGGATAACATGTTATTTTACGAATTATAGACCACCCCTGTCGTTCGTTAAACTTTCTTGATCACCCTTTCTGTGGCAGTGATTCAATTCTAGCTTACTTTACATATTATTTTATAATATTAGAAACTGTCTTTTGAGGAATATTTACTGTTGACAAAATATTCCTCTGAGAAAAGCCCTAGGCATGATGGAAGACGTCGAGTTGTCGTTGTTCCAATGCTATATTACACCTCTTACACCCCCTCTGATGGCAGTGGTAACTAGTAAAGTAGAATGGTACGTTAGGTGTACTCGCGCCTTCCCTTTGTCTTGGCTGTGGTAGAATGTGCTGCCACATTGCTGTACTTACTGCTGGCGAGTTTGACCGAATACTAAAGTGACATGATATGGCACAGCTTTAAAGCAAATAATGGCTATGTTTCATCGTTTTTAGTTTATAGTATGTGCCGTTAATGCATTACTGCATATCAGGCATTCCTTTCTATAGTTGTGTCATGTTATATTCCTCCGGCACGTATGCAATGACAATATACCATTATAAATTACATACACATATCCGACCGAATATTATAGTATCTGTACTTTCGGAAAATAAGTATAATACATATACTTTGCTGTTAATAGGCAACATTGGATTGGTAGCTGATTTGGTAAGGCAACGGTCCTAAAGTGGTGTGAGGCTGGGGTCGGTTCAATCCTAACAGCTTAAATGGTTTTTTTTCTTCACATTTTTAAATTATGTTAAATTGCGCGATATAAACCGCGAATATTCGAAATATGTTTATTTANGTTTTTTTTCTTCACATTTTTAAATTATGTTAAATTGCGCGATATAAACCGCGAATATTCGAAATATGTTTATTTACCGAAATCAATTAATTCATATAAATTAAAACAATTTTAAATTTGTCTCACGCAGTTAACGTACACTTATTCATCCAGTTACATTTTTGCACATCACTTATTCAGTCAGTGAAATTGTTTGATTGAAATAACCAGTGGTTATTCGAAGAGTAGAATTGCACTGCGAATCAGTGATTTTTCGCAAATAAGAATTTAGAGTGAACATAATCATTTACTATCCTAGGTTAATTTAAAATGCAAAAAACACTCATTCGACTAATATTATAAGTTAATTGAAGTTAGTTTATTTAAGCAATAAAGAGCCGCATTCACTAACTATCCTAGATTTGTCTAGGTGGTGCAGTTATGTTGGGATACGATGTTGAGTAATGAGTAAAAAACGCGCATGTGTACTACTGATGGCCCCCGACAAACCCAAACACGGAAACAACGGGCTAGGCGTTCCGCAGACACTCGTGACCCTTGATAAGAGTATCGATATTAGACGTTAGCTGCAAGTTGAGGTTAAGTTTTAATGTGGTGGGAGGATACAAAATGCGCACGGACAAACCTAAATTAGGCTTTCAAAACTTTTCAATTAACGGTGGAGAAAGTTACATATACTTAATATATCCTTACTCTTTCACCTGCTGTGACATAATGGGTAGCTAAGCGCAAGTTTCAAATTAATTCAATTTAATTAGTCTTAAAGCCAACAGCCAAGACGACCAGAAAATGTAATACAGAAAACATTGCGCATCGTATTCACATGTCTCGACCCGCTGTCGGTAGTGAAGTGAACCTTTCACAACGAAGTTCATAGAGGGCAGCTGTCGGCTTCATTTAGGATAAAACGAAGGGAATGTCGCCGTCATTCTGCAGACGAAGCCAGCGTCAAACAAGATGAGGAAAATTATACCCTTGACCATTCGTTCTTACAGTTTGATTGGACGTCCATTTTAGTAATCCGGCATGGCCACTAGAAACTCTCTGTACCTGTTTCCTTACTCGTCTAAACAGTTGTGAGCTGATTACTTTCTTCCGCCTTCCCGTACCTTCGCCGTGTTTCTATTCACCAAGCCCTACTCCCAAGTCTCGAATTAAACCGTCTAGTTCAATGCAATGGCTTGCGATTTGGGAAATGTATGTCTTCAATCTTCTCCAGGAGGACTTTGCATAATAAAACCACTGCAGACGAATTACAGCCCGAGTCATTGTTGAAATACTATTTGCAGCGCTGTCACAGCTGAGACAACCTGGTGAATGTCATGAATGAAAGCATGAACTCTTTTAAGGTCCATCATAAAAAACAAGTAAATGTTTACAATAAAAATAAAAATTTGTAATACGTTTCTCCTTCCAGAGCATTGACAAAGGGTATTGGTTGGCCAATGCTGCTACGACGTCACGCTCATCTGGTGAAGAGGCGGAACCAGAAACGATCCGTGGCCAATTTTCGAAATGCCTATTTAATCAAGGAGGTTCAGTCATCATTACCTTTATGACGTAACCACGCGACACCATAGGCCAAACAATCTGTTAAAGTCAAAGCCTAGCTGACGATTTGTCCTGCATCTCTTCGTTTGTCGTAATTGACGAATTTTAGCATCAAAACTGGTAACTAAGTACACATAACTAAAGTGAAATTAAGTACATCTTCAACACATAAGGGAATCGATCTCGCAACTACACCAGCAAAAAGTGAAGTACCCTCTAGTCTAAAAATTTCACGATCAACTTCTAATAGTTTTCATATCACGGAATTCAAGACTAAGCATGGGTGAATCAATGCGTTAGCAATTCGAAATAACTTACCGATCAGGTTGCAAACAGTACGATTTCGAACGCCAATGTCAGTTGACGAACATTTTCCACGCCATTCATTCCGTGTAAACATGGCCATTACTCTTCATATTCTCCCACCTCATTAAACACGATTTTTTTATTCACTTGAAAGTCCTTCCTTTAATAATTTCTAAACATGGTCTACATCAAATACAACATTTAGCTAATCAAAATATTTTTCTGAGATGTGTGTTCCGCATAGATACTCCCTTATTTTGCTTTCNAATTTTTGCACATCACTTATTCAGTCAGTGAAATTGTTTGATTGAAATAACCAGTGGTTATTCGAAGAGTAGAATTGCACTGCGAATCAGTGATTTTTCGCAAATAAGAATTTAGAGTGAACATAATCATTTACTATCCTAGGTTAATTTAAAATGCAAAAAACACTCATTCGACTAATATTATAAGTTAATTGAAGTTAGTTTATTTAAGCAATAAAGAGCCGCATTCACTAACTATCCTAGATTTGTCTANAATATTATAAGTTAATTGAAGTTAGTTTATTTAAGCAATAAAGAGCCGCATTCACTAACTATCCTAGATTTGTCTATGTGGTGCAGTTATGTTGGGATACGATGTTGAATAATGAGTAAAAAACGCGCATGTGTACTACTGATGGCCCCCGACAAACCCAAACACGGGAACAACGGGCTAGGCGTTCCGCAGACACTCGTGACCCTTGATAAGAGTATCGATATTAGACGTTAGCTGCAAGTTGAGGTTAAGTTTTAATGTGGTGGGAGGATACAAAATGCGCACGGATAAACCTAAATTAGGCTTTCAAAACTTTTCAATTAACGGTAGAGAAAGTTACATATACTTAATATATCCTTACTCCTTCACCTGCTGTGACATAATGGGTAGCTAAGCGCAAGTTTCAAATTAATTCAATTTAATTAGTCTTAAAGCCAACAGCCAAGACGACCAGAAAATGTAATACAGAAAACATTGCGCATCGTATTCACATGTCTCGACCCGCTGTCGGTAGTGAAGTGAACCTTTCACAACGAAATTCATAGAGGGCAGCTGTCGGCTTCATTTAGGATAAAACGAAGGGAATGTCGCCGTCATTCTGCAGACGAAGCCAGCGTCAAACAAGATGAGGAAAATTATACCCTTGACCATTCGTTCTTACAGTTTGATTGGACGTCCATTTTAGTAATCCGGCATGGCCACTAGAAACTCTCTGTACCTGTTTCCTTACTCGTCTAAACAGTTGTGAGCTGATTACTTTCTTCCGCCTTCCCGTACCTTCGCCGTGTTTCTATTCACCAAGCCCTACTCCCAAGTCTCGAATTAAACCGTCTAGTTCAATGCAATGGCTTGCGATTTGGGAAATGTATGTCTTCAATCTTCTCCAGGAGGACTTTGCATAATAAAACCACTGCAGACGAATTACAGCCCAAGTCATTGTTGAAATACTATTTGCAGCGCTGTCACAGCTGAGACAACCTGGTGAATGTCATGAATGAAAGCATGAACTCTTTTAAGGTCCATCATAAAAAACAAGTAAATTTTTACAATAAAAATAAAAATTTGTAATACGTTTCTCCTTCTAGAGCATTGACAAAGGGTATTGGTTGGCCAATGCTGCTACGACGTCACGCTCATCTGGTGAAGAGGCGGAACCAGAAACGATCCGTGGCCAATTTTCGAAATGCCTATTTAATCAAGGAGGTTCAGTCATCATTATCTTTATGACGTAACCACGCGACACCATAGGCCAAACAATCTGTTAAAGTCAAAGCCTAGCTGACGATTTGTCCTGCATCTCTTCGTTTGTCGTAATTGACGAATTTTAGCATCAAAACTGGTAACTAAGTACACATAACTAAAGTGAAATTAAGTACATCTTCAACACATAAGGGAATCGATCTCGCAACTACACCAGCAAAAAGTGAAGTACCCTCTAGTCTAAAAATTTCACGATCAACTTCTAATAGTTTTCATATCANGAACCCTCTAGTCTAAAAATTTCACGATCAACTTCTAATAGTTTTCATATCACGGAATTCAAGACTAAGCATGGGTGAATCAATGCGTTAGCAATTCGAAATAACTTACCGATCAGGTTGCAAACCGTACGATTTCGAACGCCAATGTCAGTTGACGAACATTTTCCACGCCATACATTCCGTGTAAACATGGCCATTACTCTTTATATTCTCCCACCTCATTAAACACGATTTTTTTATTCACTTGAAAGTCCTTCCTTTAATAATTTCTAAACATGGTCTACATGAAATACAACATTTAGCTAATCAAAATATTTTTCTGAGATGTGTGTTCCGCATAGATACTCCCTTATTTTGCTTTCNGAAATACAACATTTAGCTAATCAAAATATTTTTCTGAGATGTGTGTTCCGCATAGATACTCCCTTATTTTGCTTTCATATTTTAATAACCTTATAAATTGCGTTTTGTCAGTATATTTCTTATATCTGAGTATGTGGGTATAAAAGGATATTGCTGATGTTATGCCAGTATTGTTCAAAGCCAGACATTTTAAGTTTCCAGTGTTTGTTATTTTTTCGCAATTATTTAGTGAAAGGTTGAATTAGTGGGGTGGCTTTGCGTATAGACATTTCTGAAACACTAGAATATAGACTAGATGCGATTTAGTTATGAGTTATACATTAATTTGAACTTGAATCATAACAGCTAATGGTTCATTTGCTATAATCCTCTAGTGCTGTCTCGCCATTATGAAGTAAGTTACGTTATGGATGAATATTTTGACGCTATTCCCCACCTGTGGCACACAGAGTGGTTCATAGGGTCGGAGTTAATTCCTCCATGCACATACTTTAAGGTGCCTTCAAGGTTGAGGGTGTATCAATAAGAAAGTATTTTGGTGTTTCACTTTGATGGATGGATATATTGTCTCGAGTTAAAAAAACATACAGAAACACTTCCGAGGTGTGATACTCTATTTTGGCTAACTCGGATTAACTGTTGGCGACATCTACGCGGAAGGGGGGCTTCTCTGGATGGTGACTTGATACTTAACTCTGCTGGTGTGGTATGTTGTCAGCTGTGGATGAGATCCGGTGATGTGGGTGGCCTTGGAAAATTCCCGCATGTGTGCCATCTCCCCTGGACTGCTGTACTGGCTTCGTTCTGAAATCCTCTTCGCAATTTCACGACGCAACACTTCTCTCGGCGTGGTGATTATGAACTGTCCCTCTCTTCTCGTGTAAATTGGCTTATATGTTCTCCAGCCTCCCTTCCTAAGTGTCAAGAAGTGTCTCTCTTGTTCGGAAAGGGTGGTGGCCTGAAGTACAAANATGTTCTCCAGCCTCCCTTCCTAAGTGTCAAGAAGTGTCTCTCTTGTTCGGAAAGGGTGGTGGCCTGAAGTACAAATCCCTTCAACCACTTGCCATGGTTCGTGAAGGTTCGGGAGGGGGAAATGGTGATCTTGCCCCTCGAAATTACCATTTGAGCTTATTCTTACGCGGTTTGGCTACAAGGGTGGTAGGGGTGAGGAGTATTTGTGACCCCCACTTTCAATTGGTCAGCCGTTTTCTCAGGCGTGAAGCTAGAGGTGCTCTCGCTTGGCTCTGCAATTTCTCCCGCTTTCCTATGTTTTTAAGTAGCTCTTTCCGGGTGCTCCGGCGATATGCCAGCTATTACTTGGCACAACTTTGACACGTGTAACTGCGATCGGTTCTGGCTGTCCACGTGCCTCGTGACACGTGTCAACTGGTATGCGCTCGCGAAGGGGGTCAGCGAGGCTTCTACTCCAAAATGCGTTACACATCAATTCCTCCCCGGCTCAGTGAAACTGACCCACCTTCGTCCAAATTCGGTTTTGGTTGCATCTCTGTCTGTTGTTGTCCTTCTGTGGCTGACGGTCAGTGTTCTGGGTTCTTTCGTCTCGCTGCGACACAGCTGTTGCCATTATTTCTCTGTCTCTCTTCCCCTCCTCCTGANTTCTCCCGCTTTCCTATGTTTTTAAGTAGCTCTTTCCGGGTGCTCCGGCGATATGCCAGCTATTACTTGGCACAACCTTGACACGTGTAACTGCGATTGGTTCTGGCTGTCCACGTGCCTCGTGACACGTGTCAACTGGTAGGCGCTCGCGAAGGGGGTCAGCGAGGCTTCTACTCCAAAATGCGTTACACATCAATTCCTCCCCGGCTCAGTGAAACTGACCCACCTTCGTCCAAATTCGGTTTTGGTTGCATCTCTGTCTGCTGTTGTCCTTCTGTGGCTGACGGTCGGTGTTCTGGGTTCTTTCGTCTCGCTGCGACACAGCTGTTGCCATTATTTCTCTGTCACTCTTCCCCTCATGATAACCAAGGACAAGCGCCCTGCAGTAGGTCCCATCTAGCTAGCCTCCTGTCTGCAAGAAGGGTCTAACAAAAACTCTGGCTCTGCATACATATTTTGCTGAAAGCGGATTACTATACAATTTATATATTATGTTTCAAATTCATCGCAGGCCGATCTACTTTTTAAACTATCTAAACAAACAAACCTAGTAGCACACTTCTCGGACTCCATACAGTACTTACCAACTTTCTTACAGGGTTACAAACATTGTTACATTTTTGCATAATTATACCACATTCCCTAAATTGGTATATCCACGTTGTTTAACTGTTGACAGGTATGTATTTAGTGTTACGTCGGCTTATAGGCCATACAAATAAAAAACCCTCTTATCTGCTAGGGTGGAACCTCTGTCCTCGTTATTGCCTGGCCCATTGCCATTTTACAAATGTTTTTCCGGCAGGCGGAAGCAGCACACACTTAATATATCACTAACTTACACATGGTATTCTGTAACTGTTACGACGGCTTGACATACAGTGGAAAGAAAAAAACACTCCTATCTGACTATTTCTGCCACATCTTGGGTCTGTTATTCTCTGCCATTCACGCCGCGTGTGCGGGTGGCAGGCGGGTAGGAATGTTTGTTTTCTCCTGTTCTTAGTAATCCGGCTCCGCCTTTATCGCTCTCTCCACCAATTCCTCTATTCCCGTCGCCTGGCGGATGTCGAAGGGCGCTTCTTATCGCTGGTAACATTAACTTGGTAATGATACGCACTCCCTTTACCACGGTACTTTCTGGAGTGAAGCGGGAATACATTTGTGCTTTTTGTTCAATAAAAATCTCTGATTCTTCCTGCCTTTGTTGTTTGTGTGTGTATAAGTCTGTTCTTAAGCACTAAGCATTTCCTCCCCTGCGAACTTATTGTTCAGGCGGGTAGAGAACTGGTCCTAGCTCGTCACAAAATCACCATATTTGTTCCACCAGATAAGGGCAGCGCCTTTTAACTACTCTCGTGCCTTCAGCACCCACCATTTATTAGGATAACCGCCGACTTGGAATTCGTGTTCACAATTATCTATAAAATATACACGGTCTTCATGGGGCCTGCCTGAACATTCGGGCAGCACTATTTCTTCGGGCATTCTACGTGTCTGTTCTACGTGGCTAGCAGGGTTTCGTTCCGGGGATGAAAAGTGTTCCCCCTTTCCTTGGTTTTGGCGCGTTCTTTGCTCTCGGCATTTCCAGTAGTTGTATTGGGTGCTTTCCTTCGGTCNCCCCCCTTTCCTTGGTTTTGGCGCGTTCTTTGCTCTCGGCATTTCCAGTAGTTGTATTGGGTGCTTTCTTTCGGTCGGAATGTCTGGGGCACACCGATACACTTATTACAATAGCGCTGTAAACAGAGGCTGACCCGGACCCTGTATAGTCCTGTCCCACTACAAAATGGAATTAGGGTCCATGAATTTTCTACCGCTAAGACTGATGGGTTTGTGGTTTGTAGCTGTGATAGATTTTCAAACACATTTTTCAGTACCAAATATCGTTAAATGTAATTGCATTTTCCGATATGTGTAGGGAGACAGTAAGAAAGGAGAGGTGCATATTCTCACTGGTTCGTACGAGATTGAGGATATAGGCGAGTATCTGAAACGAGAGCTGGGACCAGACATTACCTTAGTGTTGCGAGGAAATTGTAATACTCTGCACAGCAAGATGTGTTGTACAGCGCAGGCAGACTTTACACAAAAAGATACTCTCACAGCCATGTTGGGTTTTGAAAACGCTAAATACGAGGCAAATAAAAATCACGAATCTACCCTACCTGTAAATATATTTCCCATTAACGTTTTCAGAATAAAATGTAATTTTGTTAGCGGATTGTATCTCAACGGCAAACTAAGCCAGACATTAAATGAATTCTCTGCAAACTTCCTTCGGGATTTAAACAAGTGACCATCCCAACAACACCCATATATGTGCCAGTTATGACAGAGAACGTACATGAAGAAATCGTTTCCATACTAGACCAAGAAAGTAGTTTGATTAATTTTCGAGGTGAGGAAATAACAGTGAATTTGCATTTGCGAAAAGATGGGACTGAAAATTAAGCGTAAGAAAGCAATTAAAGGAACTTTATCAGGTCACATCAAAAGTCAGTCCAAGACAGGCACGCAGTCCGCTAACATCTGAAAACGTTTGTTTCCTTACAAGATTAGGATAAACGATTAAGAGTAAGTATGGACATGGGAATCTCAAACGTCGGGGATCCGGTAGGATATGAAGACGCAATAACAAAGACGGAAATACACTATACTCACCCTATCTTCTAGGCCCGTACATATCCTCGTCCGAGGCACGGATTCCCGTGCAAAACCAATATATTTACACAGCACTGTGTAGTTATTATTTGTGCTTCCGGGGAATGCTGACAAAGGCGAGTAATGCCCTTCCAGCAACGACTAAAATCATTAGAAATGGTATACTTCACATGATTAATAGAATCTCTTATGAATTGAACGGGTGTGAAGTAAATGAATCTCGTGATGTTGGAATCCCAGCAATCATTAAGAATAATCTCTCATTATTGCATAACCAACTGCCGGGTGCCAAAATGGCTGACTGGGGAATCGAAGAAGACTTTAAGGTTCATGTCTATGCCAATGGTAAATGTGAAGTGTGTATTCCCCTAGCTATGCTGTTAGGGTTCGCGGATGACTACAGGCATGTGATTATTAATTGCAAGCAGGAGATAGTTACACAAATGGCGAACACTAAAACAAATGCACTCCAGGATGCTGGGGAGGTTCCAGAAGCAGCTATACTTTCAATACTTTCTATTGGCTNAACACTAAAACAAATGCACTCCAGGATGCTGGGGAGGTTCCAGAAGCAGCTATACTTTCAATACTTTCTATTGGCTGGTTACTACCACATGTACAAGTGAACATGTCGGAATGTGTAATTTTTTTTAAATATAGAGAAAAAGGAAGGAACAAGGATATAACGTTTCGTACTTGGAGTTTAGAAACGTATCCTAGCATGCCTAGCTATGTAAGTGTAAATTGGAACGTGAAAACTAGTTTCAGAAGTGAGAAACCAAGATATATAATTGTAGCGTTTCAGACNAACACTAAAACAAATGCACTCCAGGATGCTGGGGAGGTTCCAGAAGCAGCTATACTTTCAATACTTTCTATTGGCTTGTTACTACCACATGTACATGTGAACATTTCGGAATGTGTAATTTTTTTTAAATATAGAGAAAAAGGAAGGAACAAGGATATAACGTTTCGTACTTGGAGTTTAGAAACGTATCCTAGCATTCCTAGCTCTGTAAGTGTAAATTGGAACGTGAAAACTAGTTTCAGAAGTGAGAAACCAAGATATATAATTGTAGCGTTTCAGACAGATAAATGGAACGCCTTCAATAATGACTGTTCAAAATTTGAAAACGTAAATATATAGAACATTAAAATTTTCTTAAACTCTGAGGCCTTACCATACGGAGATTTAAAAATCTATTTCACAAACGGTGTGTGTATGGTACCGTACCAAATGTACGCTGCCTTTCAACGCTCGTGCTATGGTCAAACACAAGCCCCCACTCTAGAACTGAACAAGTTCATGGACATGGCGCCCTTACTGGTGTTTGCAGTAGCAAACAAGATGATCGCTTAAAATCCGGGGTTGTAGACTGCAGGACACAGAATTTCCCGGCCTTCTCTCAGGCCTACGCCTTAATACTTCGCGACAGACTAGTCATGTAGAATGTGTGCGACAGNAGGATAGATATAACCGCCACACAGAATTTCCCGGCTTTCTCTCAGGCCTACGCCTTAATACTTCGCGACAGACTAGTCATGTATAATGTGTGCGACAAAGTAGTTAAAATACTAACATAAGTTACAACTATAGCCCATTCTCTCTCGAACCGTCATAATATATGTGAACATACAGGGTTGTGTCTCACAGAAGGGTTTTATTATTTAATGTATTTGTATAGCGTACATTGATGGCCGCATAGAGACGCGTACATTCCGACCGCTGTGTCCATGGCATGAGCTGGATGTGAAAAGCAAAGTAACTAATATCTGGCTGGAATAATTCTATCACTGTCTCAATTCTCAATTAGTGAGGGAGATTTGGAATACGAGAAAGCACACAATGTACTTGTATCCGCGTTAAACGAGAATGGTACAGTTTTTGTAGCCGGGCCAGGGCAGAAGAGACATTACAGCATTATTGTGCCACTAAAATAAATCTCTGTGATCTATAAACTGAGTGTGAGTGTCTGTCATTTAGAAGGTTGAGAGAGAAATATAAAAAACATCTAGAACACGCATGTGACGCATGTAGATGTAACCTTGTGTGTCCTTGCCTTAATGTGCTGTTGATAAAGACATGGTACCTGTTGGACTATATCGAAGGTCAAAGTTTTTTAAAATACCTGCGGCCATTACAAATAGTTAAGCCGGTGAGGAGGAGTACTATGGTACTGATCCTCTGGTAATCGTGGAATGTCTTATCGCCAAGCTGAACGGGACCATACCATATAAGCTGCTGACAGNAGTACTGATCCTCTGGTAATCGTGGAATGTCTTATCGCCAAGCTGAACGGGACCATACCATATAAGCTGCTGACAGAGCTAGTCATCGGCAAGTTGTACATCGCATCAGATTTTCGCCGAACCGAGACAGTATACGGTAAATGTATAACATGTATGTTAGATGATGAGTTGCACATCCGACTGCCTACACCTTATGCCCAACTCATATCAGATGACGATATGGTTAAGCTTAATGCCGCAACGGTATGATTCAGCAATGCTGGCATCAAGTCGACTGACAATTGGAGGTCATTGCATGCCATAGAATTTTCTCAAGAATGTATAACATGGTTGCGGAAGAGTCTTTCTCTCTCTCTCTCTCNAGGTCATTGCATGCCATAGAATTTTCTCAAGAATGTATAACATGGTTGCGGAAGAGTCTTTCTCTCTCTCTCTCTCTCTCCTAGCTTATTGTGTGTGTTACATTTTTTAAAATCACAGGGCTCTCTCCGAGCATAGTAGTAGTTTATAATTTCTCACGTACTTCAACTCACTAGTCACATATGAGGATAAAGTCACGATAGGATTCAGGCATGAACACTTCAAACCATCCAGACAACCATCGCAGGTTAAATGTTGTAACGTTCTTGAACACTGGGCGTGCCGTACCAATGAGAATAGTTTTCTCTCGGTACAGTGTATTGTAATTTCATGTGCTGTATATCACCTAAGACCCGAAATGAAGCTGCCTTGCTCACTAAGTACTCTATTTGAAGCTCATATACCTGGATACAAATTTTGCGGGTCCGGTACGCATCTGGTTCGAAGGCTACAACGTGGCAACGTACTACTCTGGACAGCGCTTGCAAGGAACACGACATTTTGTATGCCATGAGTAATAACTTGAAAGACCGACACACTGCAGACACTGTTCTTGCGAATATGGCCAAATCAATAGTCAGTTCAGCCAACACTAAGCTCGGGGAACGCTTGGCCGCTTGGAGTGTCTCCAAAATAATGATGTCCAAAGTTAAAAGAGGGAAGGGAACCAAGTTTGAAAGAAAGTAACGTACTCACAGGAAGGGGCGAAAAGGCAAGCGTGGAGGGATTTTACCTTTCATTTTACCAGCATTAGGAGTATAAAGAAGTCTAATTGGCGGAGCGAGCGGAATTGCGTGAGCCGTGACCACTGCCAAGGATGAGAATAGATAATTAAAGGAAACACTACGTCATAATAAAAAGATGCAAACCATGGCCAGTGAAAAAAAAATGAGAAAGGGCTGTACTTGCGTGCGTAACGTGGTGGGTGCTCGAAACGCACACATCGGTGGCGAAAGACAAAGTCTTAAAATAACTACCTGACCGCCCACTTACAAACATAGACTTTATACATTTTCACGAAAATTAAAAATACTTAATTTCCAAGGCGTGTTTATGCGTGACAGATTACCACAGCGCTCGAAACATGTGGAATGTGGGATAGTGTGCCAGCTAAAGGTTCAGTTTTTATTTCCTGCAGTATACTGGAGCTCTTGAAAGACCGGTTGTCTTGCCAGGTATACTATTTATTGGCCCACACAATCTGATTTAGTGTACTGTATTTCATACAGGAGTTGCAATCTTCTCCTTGCCAGGTATACTGGGTGGTAACATGCTGGAACGCATGCAAGCGTCCATCTTACTTGCCAGGCCTGTTACCAGCACGTCCTGTACATTTTTGTTCCTCGGAGGTATACTGGAGCACATGCAATATATAATTCATGGTAAGGTTACATATAGGTGCATGTTTTCAGTTCGACGTGCATTTGTACTTTTGCAAGTATTATTATTATTACTCTGTTGCTCAGGCTACTGTCCTATTGTCATGTATGTATTTTCTATCTCTTTTGTATGTGTTTCAATCACACGCTCACTGTCCCTAACTGGTTATTCAACTGCATGTCAGAAATGTGTGTGTAAATATTGCTAAGAGTCATCGTCGGCAACTGCTTGTCAAGCGTATGTGCGTTTTTCCCCCTTTTTGTAAAGAATGCTAGATTATAGCATTTTATTTTATATTATTTGTCATGTTTATGTGTGGTTTCCAACCATACTACAGCATATGTATTAGTCATATCGACTTACATTTGGCTATTCTCTCTCTCTCTTGTTTTTTTTCGAATCACCATCGAACTGTGTGTTGGCATCACACGCAGTGTCGTTGGTATCACACTGTATTGCAGGTCCATATTTTTCATATTCTTTTTTCCCATTGCTCAAGCATTCGCTTTATTTGTCGTCCCTCTGCTGCTTCTCAACCGACCTGTTCACTATACCTGTGATGTTATAAATATATATATATATGTATGTATGTATGTATGTATTGATAGTGTCGTAGGAATAGTAGGCAGCCCGGTTTCAAGTCCAGGGTTCCGTCTGCATCGTTATGTCAAGCAGATGGTAAGCGAGAGGACGAGGCAGCAACTGGTAAGTGAAGGTAAGTGATGCATGTGTGTACGTAACTTGCGTAACTTAGAAAATTATTCCTTGTATATTATCACATATATTTATTAAGATATGTTTGTACTCCAAATATATCAACTATCAAAAAACATTTTGGTGACATCAGCAAGATAAATTAATCAANATGTTTGTACTCCAAATATATCAACTATCAAAAAACATTTTGGTGACATCAGCAAGATAAATTAATCAAAGTTCCAAAAACTGTATTAATTCAAATGTATTGATAATGACAGGTGCTTTATAAATTCATTTTGCATATGAAATGTGTGTATTAAACCAAAGTATTGATACTTCCAAAGTATTTGTCTTTTCTTGTTAATCATAACCATTCACAAAATGTCAGTGCCGGATCTTGCGCCTTGAGCAAACGCGATAGAACACGCACGTAAACTAAAGCAGGATTGCATTACAATTTTCAGTGACTGTCTTCGGAGTTCACCATTTTATCAGCGCGTACTTAAGTCACTCGTAATCCGTTGTGCATTCTTAGTGAAACAAAACCACTTGTTTAGTTGGTGAAGTATTTCGGCAAAAATTCACCGATTCAACAGCGGAAAACCTCAAGAACGACCATAGTTTCAGTCGTTGGTGATGTAAACAATTGAAATAGTGAAATTTTCTCTTATTCGGATTAAGAGTGTAACATCAACATATGCCGACCTAAGTATTCGTTGTTGGGGCGTTCGAAAGCAGGAAACGCTCGTGTGATACGAAGGCCGAACTGGTGTAGTGGCTTTATTCGAACTAACGATGTGACTCATGATTTTCGTGTAAGTGCACTCTAAATAAGAATTAATTGAAAAACCACTGATTCGTATTGAAATTAATCTACTTGTATCAGAGAAATTGGCTCCACTTTTAATCAGCGGAAAACCATTGGTTTTTTCAGTGAAAAAATTTCACCGATTGTATAAGTGACTGGAAACAATTTCAGTGATAGCATAAATAACGGCCTACTGCAGCGGCAATTTAAATATGGTTTTTTTTGGCCTAATGATTACGAGAAATAAATATATTAACGATTTTCTGATAATTATATTGCATAATTTACAGTTATTTAAAAAAAAATTTAAAAAAAAGTTGTACTTCATCAAAAGCATGCAGTTTTAAATTGCATACCAAATAGTAAAAAATAGTGCACTCTCTTCATCACATTGTATGCAATTTCAACCTTCAAACCGAGGGCTGTGATCATAAAAGGAAAACGAAATGAAAGACGTAAGACCGGAATGAAAGGCTATTGAATATTACTTCATAAAATGGTAATTTAATAGACCAAACACATTTTAGAAAGTATTTTGCATAGGTTTTATTACTTTGTGTGTTGTTTTTTAATTNGCGTTGTTGTTTAATTTGATACACAATGTTTAACGGCAATTTTTACACACTGTTTACTGAACCACCAGTCAAAAAACCAATCACCGAAAAACAGCGAAATAAATGGCTAATGAATAAGTGGAAAATGTCACAAAATCAATAAGTGGAAGGAAACTTGCATTTTTCACTGATCCATCCGTTAAATTCCTGAAGTGACTGTTGAATTAGTCAGGCACTGTTAACTGATTGAAATAGTGAAATTCTCACTGATTCAGATTTAGTGTGTAATTGAGCGGATTAGAGCCCAGTAAAAACCTGGAAAAGGTGTTTAAACCATTTAAATTTATAATCAGAGCAGTGCAACATAAAAAACCAATTATCTTTTGGAAAGCGTATTTTTTTCGAAAATTACAATTTAGTTTTTTTTAATCAGTACAAAACTACTCTATGAAAGGTACATGGAATGATCTGGGTCATCTGGGAATTAATAATTAATTATTCAGGCAAAGATTACTTCTGACTTACCTGTTAAATGTCGCTTACTACCAGACTGCGCGAACGCAAAAGCTGTGTTATGTTTTTCGCGCGTATCTTTGTATGTAAGTATGTATGTTTGTGGGTTTCTTTATTTCCTCGTAAGGATAAAGAAAATTAAGTGGCCTCTCTAAAATTCAACCTATCAAATGTTAACACGCAGTCAGAGGCTTAAATGAGTTACATGTATTCACAGGTTGAACAGAACTGTCTGTAGCCTCAGCCGCATGTTGTCATAAGATAGCATGAATTTTAGAGAGGCTTCTCCTTAAAGGCTGACAATCACTACTATTTCAAGCCGATGGTAAATTACTTCCTATCCAAAATGTATAGGTACTTGTTGCCATCTTTTCTGTTCGCTTTTGACGCAGTAGGTTTTTTTTAAATTAACTTTTTTATTTGGCCTTTGTACGTAACTTAGTTTTTACGCTTTAAAATAGCAGACATACACATTAGTTTGAGTGAACATATACCAACAAAGATAACACTTAGATTATTCGAGTAGCACAACCGGTCACAGTTGTGTGCTTTCTTTTATTTCCATTGTCTGCCTTCTGATTCATTAAATATAGTCTAGTAATTTAGCCGATTGTTAAATGTATTTAGATGTGGACATCTCGTTAACAAGCACTAGAAAACAAAATATGTACTGGACAGCGCAGCTCTTCCGCTATATTCCTCGCGTTATTTACGTTTATATAAACGATATAAAAAATAATAATGATAAAAATCTTACATGTTATCCAAAGCTTACAGCGAATCAGAGATTTCATCAATCAGCTTCTACTCAGTGGGAATTTAGTGATAAAATGCCTCAAAATAGTTAAGTAAGGGAGTCCTCTGCAATAAGGTGAAAGTGATTGGCAGTAAATAAATATTAAAAATAATGAAATAACTAAATTGAATTGCTGAAATACCCCTTTGGAGAAGAAGATGGTCTGCCGACAGGGTCCTAAACATATAGTTTTTCCATAAGAACCAAGTTCGTATCCGGGCTGAGCCAGGTGTGTGTGTGTGTGTGTGTGTGAGATATATATATATATATATATATTTATATATATGTTGATGGATACGTCACGCTTAGATGAAAATTGAAGTTGTTTTAGCTTATAAGCCACCACTTTAACTTCCAGTATAAATGGGGGGCTATATAAAGTCAACAGCAAAGAAACATTGATAATATCACTACTTATGAATACAACATTACATACCGAAATGCAGGTTCTTCCTTAATAGGCAGCTAGTTATTAAACACAGCTATTTACCCATGACGTTATGTTAAAAGTCTAACGCTTCAAGTTACTGCCACCGAAGGAAGTATTTCTGTTATACACATTAGAATATTAATTTGCCTATAAGTAAATTTTGCATTTGTAAAATTTCCAAGTCTTTACTTGGAAATCACAAGAATAAAGCGATAAGGAGAATGGCAAATTATATTTTATATGGTGGAAGGGTTCAAAACTGGAACAAAACTGGATCCTAAGCAGGGTTTTCAAAAGTGCTCACTTAATCGCGAACAACCTATAAAAATAAGAGTTTCAAACCAAATATCATAATCCTATTGAAATTCTGGGATCCAGGTATGAAATTTACACTGTTTGCCAACAAAATTTTAAAGATTTAAATTATTTCCCACCGCTTGAGGTNAAATTCTGGGATCCAGGTATGAAATTTACACTGTTTGCCAACAAAATTTTAAAGATTTAAATTATTTCCCACCGCTTGAGGTTTAAAAAAAAACACTGTCGACAGTTTAACTTGCGCTCGGTAAGCTGCGACTGGTACACCGGTCCGCTTTTTACCAATACAAAAACGTCTGATGCCCCAGCAAAACTAACGAACAAATTAACATCTAGCCAAGCTAAATACGATATGTCGAAATACGGCACCGACCGTAAAGGCAGNCAAAACTAACGAACAAATTAACATCTAGCCAAGCTAAATACGATATGTCGAAATACGGCACCGACCGTAAAGGCAGTATGAATATTTCTAAGTTTCTATGCAAATACATGTTTATTCGTGCCAGTCCAAACCCAACATATGTTCACATCAACAAATCTTCCTCGTGTAAGGCAACCTAAACAATACGAAAAATTTTAAACGAAAGCTATAATCTTTATACTTCCGTGCTGCTTGAAGATATGAGTATTTTCCTTAACCGCACAAAATGTATGACGGTTTGTATAAGTTTTACTCTGTACAGTACTGAGTTGTAGCTATATATACACTAGTGTTTGTGAAAATTGTAACACCCAGTAAGAATGGACCCAATGAATCCAAACTCGGAAAATATTAAGAAAGGTGTACCAGGGAGAGATGGCCTACACGTAGGCCCAGCAGCGCCCTGCCCTCTCTTGTGTGACTTTAAAGAACAGTGTTGCGTCAAACTCA
>NQII01003044.1:276737-287887 GCA_002778355.1 Clitarchus hookeri | reverse complement strand
CTTTTTTTGTCCAATCCTCAATCGGATCTTAAAGAAACTGACTCCACCCAAGACTGGCTCCTGCCAAGAGACCACTTACTGCAAAAATGGCTAGAACTGTGGAGAAGACTAACCCACCATACAACCCACTTATATCAAAAGAAGATGACAACCAATCTCAAAAAGTTGCTTAATACGAATCTCGGTGCTAACCTTTTCGCACGAAAATATCACAAAATCTTCGCTAAACTTTGCAAATCATGCCAAATGACCGGGCCAACCAACCAGTTGCGAAATATTCCTAAGAATATTCCTCAGTTCATTCGTTCGCCTTATAGAATTTAATCGTCCCGAGTAAGGAACGATACTTCAGATCCTACCATAGCCCTCCTCCTGCACACGCCCTCATAAATTTTATCTAAAACAAACTCTCGCGATCGATTGTATACACCACTATATGAATAATTCTGTCAGAGAAGCAGGACGGACTGTATAATAAATTAAACTCACATTAATATGTATACATAAATTTGATTTATTATTCATTATATACATTCTATCTTCCTAATTATTTCATAAATTATATCTTTACATTTCTCAGATGTTTTCAGATCATCTTACACTGATTATCCATTTCACTAATGATAGAAAATATATCGTTAATGTGCAGGAAATCTCCATCTTGTTGTGCAAAGCGATCAAATGTCTGAGTCTATCTACAAGTTCATTCGGGTCTTCGGGAAATATACAGTCAGTGTTCTCAGCGTCTTCTGCCATCTTTATTTCGCTCCTTGCAGCAAATGTGGTGGAGTAGTGTGTAAGAGCATCAAGAAAATCGCCATCGTCTGTAGCACCATCATTGTCTTCATGTTAATATTCGTCAATGCTGTCTTCATGGTCAACTTCACCCCCGGTTTTGTATTCTATATTAAATTTACTTTTCTTTGTAGCATGAGTTGTGTGGTCATCAGCATTTGTAGCTAGTGGTCGTTTATCTTTAAGTCCATCTACTTCACGCGAAAGTGTTGCAAGAGTACATTCTGCACTAAACGACTACCTCGCGTCGTAGGTCTCACATTCCGGCATTAGCATTAACTGTCTCGTCATAATCGTTTGTGGAATCAGTACCCATCGATGCAGCAGGAGGTACAAACGACATGACTTGCTGTCTCCCAGTAAACGAAAAAATGCAGATCTAGATTCGTTCCTTCAGTTGATCGCCTTTCATAAGATACATAAACTGAATTCACGTATACAATTTTCTATTGCACAACAACATATAGTCGGCATGCAATAAATGGCTCATGAAATTATGAATATTATGTCCCCAGCAGTAAAAGTTGGCATTCAATGAAAAGCACATAAACTTGCTGATAAGGTTTCTTAATAATTAATAAGCCGCAGTTGGAATACCACAAAAGGCACGGAAGTGAGTGAAGAGAATGGGTGCCTCTTAACATCGAGGTCTTGAGAGCCGATGAGTGTGAAGCGTGGTGAGCATGGAGCAGTGCCGGAATGATGGGCGGGGGAAAAGGGAAATCCCCGTCTAAACCAGCCGACCAGCGGCATCCTCCGGCACGATTCCCAAATGCGAAAATCCGGGAGCGACCCCACCGGGAATCGAACCAGGTTCAGCTAGGTGAGATACAAGTTGCCTAACGACTACCCTACCGATGCCCTGGCCTGTAAGTATGCTGCTATTATGACCTAGCAGTAAGTAATAGTTGGCTTGCCATGAGTTGTCTACAAGTTTTCTGCTTGTATGTGCCCAGAAGTAAACAACAGTTGGCATGCCAAAGGTGGCCCATTACGATACTACTAATATATCCGCTGCATTAAGTAACAGGTGGTATACAATTAATAGCACACAAGTTTCCTGCTTGTATGTTCTAAGCGGTTAACAACAATTGGCATGCCGTAAATGACCTGTTTATTTGGTGCATATATTTTCCCAGCAGTAAGGAGCAGTTGGAACGGGCCGTGAATGGCCCGTAAACATGCTGCTAATATTTCCCCAGCAGTACGTAACAGTTAGCATTTCGTTTATCATCTGCGTCAGTTGACGTCTAACCATCGTTGTGAGTGCATTGGCCCATACTGAGATTATCTAAATATAAGTTAATGCTACTTGTGTTTACATAACCCGACTGTCAACCATATAAGAAATGCTGACACTCATAAATCCGAACGTTTGCCACCCCTGCCAACAGTTGGCCAACTGTCAACTGCTTGTTGTTCGCTACTTGGGATACTTTCTGGAGATATCTAGGTTCTTTAAAGTAAAACTTCGGGCCTCATCGATGCTTCAGTGTTGGTTCTTCAAGAGAAAGTTCTTGCAAACTCCATTGTCTCTGCGCTGGATGGCAGTAACGTTACTTCTATTCTATGGCCCTTACGACACTGTCGCCTACAACGAGCACGAATGACGGGTCCACCAACTCATCGCCGGATGACACATCGCCTGCGTCGGCATCTTCCACGAATGTACAGCATCACTGGTTCCTGCTACTTCCGACAGGACGACGGCCGAACCACCTGGGTTCACCACTGTATCGTCTACATCACTTTCAGTGGCATATCGGTGCCCCTTTTGCTGCCAGTACTTTGCCTTCAAGCTCACTGCACATTGGTACGAAGTTTATGAGAATAGGAAGACTACATTTCCCGCCAACAAGGAAGAATTGTAGCAGTTTTGTGTTATAAGGAAGTACAATTTACCCGGACTAACATAAATAATTTTTTTGAGTTTATATGTAATAATGTAAGTACACCTTAATGAATTAATATTAAAAACTTAATTTTATTACCTTATTTATTGTTTGAACCGTATCTCATAACAACTCTGTTATAAATAAACTGTGTTGCAAACATAATGTTAAAAATAACACGATAGCTGACTACTGTTCCTACAAATGGCGGTAGGGTTTATCGATACTTTGAAAAATTTTCAGCGCCAGTAATACTTGCATACTGTTTTTCGCGAGCCAACCCCTAACAGTTCTGAAATTATATTCGCATATGCCTACAACAGGTGGTATCACTTAAGGAAACATATGTACATTCTCGGGCACACAAATTTATTTTTTTTCTGGGGGGGGGGGACAATTTTGTGGTCGAAATAAGCATTTTAAAAAACCAAACAGGTTGTTTTGAGGGGAAAACAGGGAATTTTGAACCATCAGGCATCCATGTTGTAATGAAATCCAATATAGCGGATGAATTCGCAATCCGATACCACATGTCCTTGAGCCCGCTTATACTAAATCCTACTAAGAATACATAAATAAATATTATATAGGAATATAAAAAACTATAATTATACATAATACATTTTAAACAATTTTTCTTATTTATGTATAATATATTATATGAATATTTGGTTATACAAAGGCGACGTTATCTGTGTGTTTCTTATTCATCCGGGACTCCAGTTCATGCGAATATTTTATGTCGGTTTCCTCAGAGTGCTCCTTTGTTTTTCTCGCTATATCTTCATTTCTATTCAAAATAATTATAATAAATGTGCTCTTTCTTGATGAATTAAATAAGCCTCCTGTTGAGAGCAACTTTTCATTCTGTGTGATAAGGTAACTAATTTTATACTGGAAAACTGGTGGGCAGTACTTTGCTTCCAACTGCTAACTTGAATGTCTTGCCTGCATATCCGTGCTTTTATCCTCTCATTTTTCGCTTGTTTTGGTCATTCCACTGAACTGAGTGATGCTTGATTGCGGAAAGTTTACGAAAATAGGATAAATATATTTATGCACTTCAGTTACTCCGCGAGTGAGCTATATTAAATAATATCGGAATCAACCAATATGTTTAAAGGCATGAAACAATCGTACTGGTCATCCTACCCGCGCTTATGCATTTTCGTGGTGGACGTGATTGAATTGCTGAATTGAAAGTTATTTAGTTTGTGCTTGACAGCTGAAGTCGGTGTTATTGATTAGTGCGAAGTAGATTGCGTATATAGAATTTTCCATTTACAACGCGAAAAAAATGCTTCGTTTAACTTCGGCAATGTTCGTCTCAAAAATCCGAAAATTTTGGGAATTCGGATAGATTCCCTAATTTATATGTACAGAATTCAGTTCCTATTTTATGAAGACCGTGTTTCCGAATGTTAGCTGTTTATTTCTGCAAACTTTTTCAAGAACGCAAGAACGTTTAAAACAGTTTCTTACAACTCCTCCTAATTTCCTTGACATAAAAACTGATTTGGGAAGGTTATATAATATAAGTAACGGGGAAATGAAAAAAAAAATTAATTAATGTGCCCGAAAACTAAAAACATTAATCTCCTTTTCCAATTTAATGTTTATTTTGTATTGACTGCAGTATTTGTGTGCACACGAACCTACATAACACCTGCAGACATTATATTCTTAACCAAAAAAAATTATCTAAAATCATTAGAAAATTTTGAAATCGGATTTTTAATTAAAAAATTGCACAACTAAAAATTAGATTATATTGTTAGTATTGCATTGATGTCTATCCATTTTGATACACTTATACATTATCGTACGGTAGAATTCAATTTAACACTGAAGTATTACATTTGGTACGACTTAACCATGCTTCACTATATGTGCATTCTGATATATAAAACAGTCAAGGTGCATTGAGAAAAAGGTTTGGTTTATTTAAGTAAATTTTTTGTTAGGCACAACCAAAATATTGTTTGTATATGGGTAAAGAAATCATTGATTTGTTTGGCTCTTCGCACATTTAACATTTTCGGTTAAAAAAGAAGTTCAAGCCTGACCGAGATTCGAACCTAGACAGCTTACGCCTGGACACTACGTTCTAACAATTCCAACTAAAGTGATTGCTGGGGAAATTGGGATGGTTTATTACAATTGCATATCAAATACCTTTAAACGTGCGTAAATAAGTATTTCCAGTCGTACGGCTTTTCTTTCTAGTTTCTTGTTGAGCTTGATTTATTAGGAAGTCTATACCGTAAGTAAGCACTAATAGACACTGTTATTAACTTAATTATAATAAAAAAAACTCTTGAGCTGAATTTTCAACGAAGGTTATCAATGAGTAGCCAAACAAATATATACAGTTGATCCAACCACATATTTAGCTGACAGTATAGTTTATTTAGGCCCAACACAAAGGTTTTGTTTCTTCTAACGTTCTTTTTGTAATATGAAAAATATAAATTTGGATGTTTCTCAAGTTTCGTTTACTAAACAAAAAATTTTGTTGCGACAAGTAAATATATTTTGACCCTTTAAAAACTAATATACTGATTTTAACGGGTCTCTACAAACTACATATTGATCTTATAAGGCAGTAAGTAAAGACAAGACAGGGGAACTACGAACTCACAATTACGTCACAGTATTTATTNATATTGATCTTATAAGGCAGTAAGTAAAGACAAGACAGGGGAACTACGAACTCACAATTACGTCACAGTATTTATTCTGACAAAATTTTACAAAATCAATAATGTGGCATGAATACGAGTGTGTAGTCCTGTCGTTATGTCTGTACTGTTGTGTAAGGTCGATAGCTAGTGGGGTATAAGGGTTTTCCGGATTTATTTTAACCCCTTAACGTACACATTACTTTTTCATTTTAGGTGTTGCAAATGGGTCCGCGGTGGTTGAGCGGTTAGCCTGCTCGTCTCCCACCAAGGCGAACCGGGTTCAATCTCCGGCCGGGTAACTCCCGGATTTTCTTTGTGGGAATCGTGCAGGACGATGCCGCTGGTCGGCGGGTTTTCTCGGCGATCTCCCGTTTCCCGCGCCCTTCCATTCCGGCGCTGCTCCATAATCACATCAGTCACCCTCATCGGCTCTCAAGACCTCGTTGTTAAGAGCCGCCCAAACCTCTTCCCGTACTCGGGTGATGCAAAAGAAGAAAATTTTTTTTGTGAAAAGTACTAACGAATTTGTGAGAACACCTGACACTTTGGAACTAATGGGAATTACTTCAATAGATTCATGGCACAATAAACCACAAATTATAAAATAATTGGTGTGTTGGTAGCCACTAATAGCATTGCCCAGAGAAAAAGCTATGTTTGTATTGGTGCTTCTGGACTTGCACAGCACCGACAATATTTCCACCTATTCTGCAACATGGGTACTGCATTTCCAGAGGCTTCCTTCTACATGCACACTGAATGTCAGGAAAGAGAAAAATATTGTTTACGGAGTGTATTTCTTAATGTGGCTCTATGACCTGTAGTATGAATGTTACTGTTGGTCACGAACTTTGTCTGAAGAAATGAGAGCCTTCTTTACCCGAGCATTCCCCTTACAATAAAATAAATTGTATTTGATGTTAGTGGACAAGGGCTACTTTGGAAATGAAATTAATGTTAAACCTCTGTTTAAACGGCCTTCGCGCGGTTTTGGACCTGTAAAACATTTGGTCAATCAACAGCAAAGTCTAGGAATGAACCAATGGGACCGCTAACGGAAATCGTCCTATGTGGTGGACAAGGGACACTTTGGAAATTGACCACGCGTATTAGACGTGAACATTTATAGTAGGGATAAAATGCCAAGGCGTTAGAAGTAAACACGCATGGGAAAAAAAACGGATTATTCCTTATGGCTGGGGAGAGGGGGAGGTTGCCATTATGTAGGGAGTGTTCGTGCGATCGCAGGGGCACTTGTTCGTTTCGCCGCAGCGCGTCACAGCGGACGTTGCACTCGGGCGGCCGCAAAGTGCCGAGCGCTGCAAAGTTCGGGGTCGAGGACTTGCAGCTGGGGTGTCTCCCGCGCGGGAAACCCGAGGCCGCGCAGTTTCGCCAAGTGTCAGGGGGGCGACGGATAGAAGATTGGGGGAGGGGAGGGGGTTAGTTTGCTGGCCGTGCAACGTGACCACTATCTCTCGGAAGGCCGCGTCTCGACATCTCGCCTCGTGTTCTAGCGCGGGGTGTCGACGACCTCATTACACACGGATTAGTACGTCACATCATAGGCTGTTCGCGGTAAAGTGAACACTTTTTAAAGACCTCTCATTAGGAATAATAGTAAATAAATATATTTTATTGTAGCTTTAGACGTTATTTTTCGACTCCGGTGAAATATATACATTGTGTTTGTTACGTATACGGCAATATTTATTTAAAAACGTGGATAAAGGGTAAAAATTGCTTAAAGGAAGAAGTAACCAGGCCCTCAAAAGTGCTCACATTACCGTGAACACCCTTTATACGCTATACGCAGTGATTTTTTTTTTAAGGTTCATCCCTAAATAGTTGCTTTACAGCGAACGAACTTTATCAGTAGAAAACCTGAGTTTCCGTTTCTAGTTATATTTGAAAAAAAGACCAACATACGTGATTCGATAATTGTCAATTTGTACGCGTCCCTAGGTATTCGCCTGCGAACCACGCTATGTTCAATTTCAGTATCAGTAGGAACGCTCAAATTTCGTGAAAAAAGTTCCTGCGCTGTTGTATTAAAAAAAAAAACTTTAATTCATGTACACTTTTGTGACCGGATAATCTTTACTGCTGAGCGTTTTTGGTGACTTTTTACCAATCACAGACGTTCAGGACCACAGGAATATATCTCTGATTGACCAAGTTGAAAACCACACTGTCTTTGGTAGAATTTGGAGTGGAGACCTTTTGGGCTGCTCATATCGAGTTCTTGAGAGCCGATGAGGGTGAAGCCAGGTGAGAATGAAGCGGCTCGGGAATGCAAAGGCGGGGAAAACGGGAGATCCCCAAGAAAATCCGCCGACCAGCGGCATCGTCCTGCTCGATTCCCACATGCGAAAATCCGGGAGTGACCCCACCGGGAATCGAACCCGGTAGGTGGGAGGCGAGTGGTCTAACCACTACACCCCCCTCCTCATACGCTAATTGGTGAACGGCTTTCCGATATACCTCTGGTCAGTGAAGCCATTTTCTGGCGTGTGCTTCTCGAGTTCACGTGATAAGCTACGGTTTCATCTATGTATTAACGATTCTGAAGTAGTCTACATCCTGCGCGCAAATCCATCTGCAAGTGTCAGGTGTTGATTATTTTCAGTGGAGACTTGCGAAATTCGCGTTTTTATTCGGCGTCAAGATGTACCGAACCGTCCTGTGTTTACTCGGCCGGCGTCACTGTCCTCGGAGAGAAACTGCTTCATTTTTTAAACACTACGCGAAGTGTTTCTCTCACACCAGTGCGAAGTACTTGTTCATTGGCGGGGAGTTACTATGACCATGTTAAATTACAAATGGCAGAGTGCAAAAAGTAGTGCATGTGTTTACGTGCTCGAAAGGCAAACGTGGTAAATAATTATAACGAGAAATTTGCAGGTTTCTACTTACGTTTACGGATTAGTTCACAAGGCTACCATGTGCCACTTGTCTTACCATTAGGAAACACACTACAAAATGTTATTTGCATGTGTTCTTGCAGCGTATTGAAGTTAGCGCATTCCAACCTCCTAGGCTGCATGGAGGTTTATTGGTAGCGCCACCACTTTTCCGCGAAAAAACTTTACGCGGAGGCTTTGTGTGAAAAAAAAAAAAGAGTCTTCAACATGATTAAGCCAATCAGGATTAAGTTTCTCTGAAACTGACCGTCCGTGATTCGCGGGCAGACAGATAAGACGCGTAACAATTAAAATGAACCAATCACAAAAGTTGTTCCGAGATAAAGCGTTTTGGGACACAACTTGCCGTGAAATCTTATGGTGAAAAACAGGTGCTCCTAGTTATTGGTTCCTGCTGCGTACACCGAGAGTGTGCTCGGCCCACAGAAAGAAAATATATGCTAGTTACTCCCAGGCCCGTTCAGCGTTCGATATAGGCCCATAGGCCAATTAATTTTTTGAGGCTACCTCTCACATATGAAAAAATAAATGCAAAAGGGACCGCGGTGGTGCAATGGTTAGACTATGCTCACACCTAGAACAACCGGGCTCGATTCCCGAAGAGGTCGCTTGTGGGAATCGTGCCGGACGATGCCGCTGGTCGGCGCGTTTTCTCGGGGATCTCCCGTTTCCCTCGCCCTTCCATTCCGGCATTCCTCCATGCTCAACTCGTTTCACACTCATCGGCCTTCAAGACCTAGGTGTTTAGTGTTATCAAAAACTCTCTACTCCATTCCATATGCAAAACTAAAAGTTTACAAGTCTTGCATATTTTTAATATTTTAATTATTAACAGAATACAACCATTTGCCATGTGAATATTAACTAATTTATTCAACAAATGCTTATGTAGTTTATTAAGAAACCAAAGGCCCATACCCTAAATTTTACGGCGTCTTTGAATTGAGGCCTGGGCCAAATGGCCCGGTTTGCACCCCTCCGCACCCCCCAAAATCATCAACCGATAGGGCCTGGTTAGGCCTACAATAACTATTAGGTTCGTGCTTTCCAAGGTGAAATTTGACTTATGGTGAAAAACGAACTATGGTGCTCAATAACACGTTGACTGACATGTACTAAAAGCATTTAGTTTTCACCATCTCATTTATTTATTGAAAATATGTGTTTTGGACTTCACCAAATATTTAGTTGGCAGCAATAGCATTCGTATCGTCCACAGTAGCAAAAACATTTTTATNATGTTTTGGACTTCACCAAATATTTAGTTGGCAGCAATAGCATTCGTATCGTCCACAGTAGCAAAAACATTTTTATACGACTGCAAAACTACATCCGCTTTATTCTGCGCGTAAGTGAATATTTTCTGTTACAAAAAGCGTAATTACTTTTGTCTTGTTGCTAACAAAACCAACATCACTAAAGTAAGTAGACTGGCTTCCAATGAATCACTGCATGCCATTGTACAAAGTACAAAACTCATTAGAGTGTAGAACACACACAACTAAAATTGTCAGAAAAGTTCGATTCATGCTACTTATAAAACAAGAACGGGTCGACTATATTGTATAACGCTGTAAAATATTTTGATAGAAATTCATTATNTCATGCTACTTATAAAACAAGAACGGGTCGACTATATTGTATAACGCTGTAAAATATTTTGATAGAAATTCATTATTTAAATCAATTTATAATACGGTACTTTAAATTGAAGCGTTCTGGATTCTTCATCAATACGATTATCGCGGAAAGAACTTCACGTAAGCTATGTTTCAGAATCCTACATGCACACCTGAAGTTTTCCTTCGTTTATTGGCCGTGTAACTTCGTCGAAGACGGTATGTTTTTAACCGAGCCAATGAGAATCAAGTAACGTCGATACTAAACGTCTGTGATTCGCGGGCAGGTNCAGACGGTATGTTTTTAACCGAGCCAATGAGAATCAAGTAACGTCGATACTAAACGTCTGTGATTCGCGGGCAGGTATACAAGACACTCAGCAGTTGAAACCACCCAATCACGAGAGTGGATCTGAGATTAAGTGTGTTGAATTACAACTTGACAAGAATTCTTTTCGTGAAAATCAGGTGGCCCTATTCATAGGGACAGACGAATTTAACGAAAATATTTCCTCACATGTGAGATTTGGATGCTGTACCGGCGTACCAGCAGTTTTCTTTTGCTTATTGGTGTCGTGACTGAGTGTTAAGGCAGTTCCTACCTGATTGACCAATCAGAATTAAGTAACTTCAATATTGTACGTCTGTGATTCGCCTGCAGGCACCTACAGGAGACACGTAACACGGAAAACGTCCAATCACGAAAGTGGATCTGAGCTTAGTTGTTATAAAATACAACTGGTCGTGAAATATTATCGCGAAAATCATTAATCATACAATATAAAATATAAAAAAATGGTTTAAGCAAGGTTATCATAAAAAAAGTAGTTTCACTGTAAGTTCTAAATGTTAGAAATAGTGTGTACAAATATGTTAAATAATTGATTTTATACGCATTCATTTCATTCACGAAAGTTATCATTTTTATAACCGAAATTGACATGTATAAATTTAATACCAACATGTGTTTTAACATTCTTACTAGATTTTTATTACATACAAACAGAGTTCTTATTATGATTGTCTCTCTTGATCAAGGTTCTTTTGGCAAAATATGCTTTCCAAACATCCAGATGGAAAATAAGTTTTAATTTTGATTGGAAATAGGATTTTAAAAAAGGATTACTTTATATTTTTAAATAACTAAATTCAAGAAAAATACTTCACAGTGTTACACATTTTATGCATTCTTCTTCATAAGCAAAATAAATCGTACTACTCTGACAATTTTTTTGCTCA
>NQII01003044.1:190439-270044 GCA_002778355.1 Clitarchus hookeri | reverse complement strand
CTACGCTTAGAAAATATTGCGTGAAGAGCGGCGAGTAACCTGTTGGAAAACAATAACTGGAAAAGTGCAGGTCCATAATAATAATTGAGTAATAACATTTAATCTACTGCCATTTTTGCAGCATATTTGGGGCCGCAGTAACCAAGGCAAGTGCGGCGAGTTTATCATGCATGGCATCCTTCTTGACAGACGACGGAGTCACTGAACTGGGAAGCTAGAAAACAATCACGAATTACAATACAAAGGATACGAGAGTTCCAGTACTGCACACAAGGATGTTAACCTACCTACTCGGAGCCTAAACATTCCAGCGAATAAGGGCACAAGAATTCCTCTTATTCATGTGAGGACACTTTAGGTTTGAGACACGCGTAGATTTCAGTCATTTAAGCCTTTGATTCACAGTTTTATTTGTAGGGACACGTGAATTTGCATGGAAAGGTTCACACATACGCTGGAACTGAGTTGAGTTGAGATATTTGGGCGGCTCTTAACGAAGTCCTGAGAGCCGGTGGGGGTGAAATGAGGTCATAATGAACCACCGCTGGAAAGCAAGGGCGGGTGAAATGGGAGATCACCGAGAAAACCCGCTGACCAGCGTCATCGTCCGGCACGATTCCCACTTTTGAAAATCCGGGAGTGACCCGGCAGGGGATTGAATCCAGTTTGCCTTGGTCGGAGGCGAGCTGTCGAACCGCTGAGCCACCGCGGCCCCATCAGAATCAGATTGTTCCGATAACGATCGTACGTGGTTCGAAAGCAGACACCTTAGAAACATGACATTCATACCTCTAGTTTGATTGATAACTAAGGGGACACGATTTTCGCGACAAGAATCCCACCCAGGATAGGTTTCAAAATGCTACTTGCACACCTGCGGTTTTCCTTCCGTTCGTCAAAGACAGTATGGTAATTGATTGGGATAATGAGAATTAGGTTACTCTGGTTATGAACGTCTTTGATTCTAGGACATCCACTTAGCCCGCTAAGTAGTTGAAACCATTCAATAGCTGGAGTGAAGTTGCCTTAAAATGTTTTAAAGTGCAAATTAACAGAATTTTTTTTCGCGAAAATTGGATGCCGCTATTGATAGTACTGACGGTATATCCCAATCGAGGTTACTTCCAACATTTCTGAAGTCCTGCGTCAGTTCTATTTTCAAGCTATTCCTCCACCTCATGCAAACAAATCACAGCCAAGTATAGAAAGTTACACCAAAATTACAAAGCACCGCATTCGTGCGCACTCAATTTAATAATATTGTGCATGAGAACTATTTCTTACTGGGCAATGCCCAGTAAGAAATACCAACACACACATTTTCTTCCTATTTTTGTTTATATTAATAACAAATTTAATATCTCTTAATTTGTTGATGAAATATAGAGTAAGCAAAAGTCTAATTCAATCAAAAATAAAATAGTTTTCAGTTAATAGAAGTGGAAANTGTTGATGAAATATAGAGTAAGCAAAAGTCTAATTCAATCAAAAATAAAATAGTTTTCAG
Organism: Clitarchus hookeri; assembly: GCA_002778355.1. NCBI lineage: Eukaryota > Metazoa > Arthropoda > Insecta > Phasmatodea > Phasmatidae > Clitarchus > Clitarchus hookeri. The sequence goes on along the minus strand of NQII01003044.1, from coordinate 268,537 downwards.
TTAATAGAAGTGGAAAACGGTTGTGATACAAGACATATTTCGAAAGTAACCGAACACGTCGTGCACGAGGGGATTTGTCAAAAGTTTTATTCAAGAAGTGTGAAGATGCTAGATGCTGCGACAAGGCTGCAGTGCTGCTGGCTCGTTTGTTCTGATTGGCAATCAATTAGTCAGTGACTCCAAGCGGGGACGCTCCCGAATTTTCGCATGTAGGAATCGTGCCGGGCAACGCCGCTGGTCGGGAATCGAAACCGGTTCCCCTGGGTAAGAGGCGAGTTGTATGAATACTACACCATCGTGGCCACATTAATCTCACAACCGTGCACTGTTTGTACACAGAATAAAGTATAATTTTCCTTATAATTTTTTTGTACAATTAAATACTTCAGTTTATTCAAAAAATTATATTTTGTTACCATAATGTTATTCACTTGCAATTTGTATTGCTACAATAATTCTCTAAAAATCTGAGAACCGGTCTTTCCTATTTCTACAAACTGCTATTATTCAGAAGGTAGCCAAATGCTTACCGTCTCTACCTGACAATAAATTGATCGTATTTGCTATCAATTTTCCATTTATTCGGACGTAAAAGAGTTTATCTCGGTAATATGCAGATTTATATTGTTTCTCCTGAGAGTTTTTTACATGATTTCATTTCACTTATTAAATTCTTAATACAGAGTGATGGTGGTTCTCAACAGATAGCACTGAACTCAACTATATATCGCGAAGAACTCAAAAATATATATATATTCACACTCTACCTAATTTGATGAATAATAGTGTAAAGATATGTTACACATGAAAGGAGAATGCATATACTGTGTAATATCGTAAATTTTTTGCTGAAATATTTTAGTTTTAAATGTTAAAATACATATATGTTAAAAGTTCATTGTAATGTTAATTTAAAAATGTTACTTTCTGGTTATTCAGAAAATTAATTATGTTAAAATAATGGTTTTATGTAAAGAGTTCCTGCTTAGTTGTATTTCAGAACACTGCTACTCAGATAATCTTTCGTGATTAAATGGTTTTAGCTGCTAAACCTCTTATATGGTTGCCCGCGAATTACAGACGTTGACTACCTGATAAAATTTTTTTTCTATTTGTCCCATCCAAACACCACACTATGTTCTGACGAAGACACGTGGCCAATAAACAAAGGGGAATTGCGTGTTTACAAGTAGGATGTTGAAATCTAGAACGTATGAAATTATTTTCGCTACCATTAGATTTCCCTAATTATAATAATTACTCTGGTTTTATCTAATGCATTTTTTATAACCTTTATATAATTATTTAATAATGAATTTTATGCACTTCAAATTCAGGTACAACAGTTATAATTTTTAGAACTGAAGTAAATGTGCATCAAACCAATTATTAAAAATACTTTTTAACATTAGCACCAATAATTTCTCACACACGACCACTGCAATTATTTTGATTGGCCTACTTGACTAAAGTTTTCTTGCATTATTTCTTTCCTGAACAGTCCAGAGTGGAAATACGCTTGAATTTTGATGAAAAATAAACACGTACTTTTAACATTTAAAAAATAGAATGCTAACAAACTGTTTTGTACTGTTACAAAATATATGCATTTTATTCCATATGCAACAAAAATTGTAGCTTTCTGAAAATGTTGATAGTTTGTGTACTATTTTTTGACGAGTTCTGCATGTTGTACGATCTGGTGGAATTCTCCATTAGAAGCAACTATACTTCGCGATTTCTTCACAGTTTTTGAATCAAACATTTGAAAAATCACCCCAACTATGACGTGTTTAATTTTTTACTAAATATATTTCACGCAACGCGAGCGTTTTATACTTCTAATAACACGACAGTGCGTTATTTATTCTTAAATTGAAGTTTTACTGATATTTTATTTATAAATTATAATATTTTATTTATAAATAACGTATCAAAAAACAGGGAGAAAATTTTGTAGTTGGTAATGTTTGGTAAGAAATAGTTTTCATGCAAAATAATGCTAACCGGGTGCGGAGAAATGCGGTGCGCTGTCTCTCTGTTGCAATTTTTAGACTGAGTTAAATTTTGTTTGCGTGAGGTGGAGGAATAATCTGAAAGTAGATCATAAACAGGGTTTCAGAAAAGTTGGAAGTAACCGTGAATGGACTATACAAGCCTTAACCTATTTAAAATGGGCAACTTTTCCTTGTAGTAGTAATTCGTTGTAATAGTTTTGCAACTAGTCTCCCATCGTTTGACATATCTTTATAGTTTGACAACGTGCTCGAGTGGCGCAGTGTCCAGGGCGCTCGTCTCCCGGCGGGGTTCACTCCCGGATTTTCGCATGTGGGAATCGTGCTGGACGATTCCACTTGCCTGCGGGTTTTCTCGGGGTACTACCATTTCCCCCGCCCTTGATTTCCAGCGCCGCTCCATTCTAGGGTTTCATTTCCTGTCATGCCCGGGGATGACGGTCACCTATGGGTCCCAGCTGGAAATACTGTCACTCGGAGGGTGTCGCCTTGCCCTGGGTGCACTCCCCACACGACATTTATTTTTTAATTGATACAGCACTTTTTATACCTTAAAGAGAAGCATATTTTTATTTGTATCACTTTTGTATTCAGAATCGAAATTGCTCTTAATAAAGTGAAATTTAATCTCTGAAACAACAAACGTTTTCCACTCTTTGCACTGTAAGTACAGATCTGCAAATTTCGCTTTTTTTCCTTTAAAACGTGTCATACTTAAGGGACTTGTACATTCGCTCTGCTATTGTCACTAAACTATTCTTTATCAGACACGCCCAGGATGACAACAATAATGAATAAACACTTTGTACATTCAGAAGGGAAGTGGCTTGTCAACTAGGCAACAACCAGTCAGCATACGTTGCCGGTTTGAGTACATAAACGACGGTGAAATATATTGNGTGGCTTGTCAACTAGGCAACAACCAGTCAGCATACGTTGCCGGTTTGAGTACATAAACGACGGTGAAATATATTGCGATGGCAAAAAAATTACGGTAATTTTGCAGGCCCATTAACCTCTTAAAGGGCACGTTAATTTTTCCGTTTCCCGTTTTGCAAAATAAAACAATTTTTGGTGTGAACAGTACTCACGAATTTCTTAAAAAACAAGTGACTCTTTGGAACCTACGGAACGGGTTTCAGCACAACCACGGCACAAGAAGCAGCCAGTTATGCAATAGTTGTGTGTCAGCAACGACCAATAGCATCGCCCAGGGAAAGGCGACGTCTGCATTGGTGTTAACTTCTGGACATGCACAGCACTGGCCATGATTTCACCTGTTCTGCAACGTGGCAGACGTGAACGAATAAACTCGGGGTGGTGTGTTTCGGGGTTAATGTAACGTGTGTGTGGTCGACGCTGACTGTCTGAAAACGAAAAGCAATAAAAAAAAATAAAGAAACGCCGGGAGTGGGAAAGGTAGAGGAATTATTTAGTAAGCTGTGAAGCACTTGTACACCGGCACGCGATAAAAGGCTTATGTTTCAGTGGCAGACGCCGCGCAACGCGAAACCTCGTGGCACGCGCAGTAGAGTTCGTTGGCCGGCGCTACAGGTGGGGGNCAGTGGCAGACGCCGCGCAACGCGAAACCTCGTGGCACGCGCAGTAGAGTTCGTTGGCCGGCGCTACAGGTGGGGGAAAGACTGCTCGAGACAGCGAAAATGCGGCAACGACACACACACACACACACAAACACAAACACAACTTAAAATGCGCGCACGCGAGAATAAAATTATGCTATTCACATATTAAAGAAACTGCAGTCCGTGCAAGTCCGCGATGGCTCGCGTCTAGCGCTGTCCCGTTGCTAGAGCTCGGAGCTTTACTTTCGTGCAGATGAAACTACAAATTAAATAGTTCCCTTCGNTCGTGCAGATGAAACTACAAATTAAATAGTTCCCTTCGCGCTCTACAATATTTTCAGTAGTTCCACTATTCTCTAATGTAAGTTTTTTTACTTATAAGTAGAGACCTGGAGAATTGGTGGATTCGTTTTGAGACAAGCTATAATTAAAAACGCATGTGTTTATATAACTTTAGCAATAGGTCCACACGGTGTTTGACACCTCCTGGAGAACGCTGGCGCAATCGTCGCCTTCCACTGTGACGGCAGACAACCATTTTGCAGTTTACATGGCGTGTTTGTCTCATAAGACTAGAGTATAGTGTGCAGGTCATTGAACTCACGAATTTTTCAGGTCTCTACTTATAACTAAGGACACCCGAATTTCGCGAAAAGATTTCACGACCAGTTGTTTTTCATAAAACTTTACCGCAGATCCAGTTTTATGATTGGGTCATCTAGATATTATGCGTTTTAAGTNCAGTGGCAGACGCCGCGCAACGCGAAACCTCGTGGCACGCGCAGTAGAGTTCGTTGGCCGGCGCTACAGGTGGGGGTAAGACTGCTCGAGACAGCGAAAATGTGGCAACGACACACACACACACACAAACACAAACACAAACACAACTTAAAATGCGCGCACGCGAGAATAAAATTATGCTATTCACATATTAAAGAAACTGCAGTCCGTGCAAGTCCGCGATGGCTCGCGTCTAGCGCTGTCCCGTTGCTAGAGCTCGGAGCTTTACTTTTGTGCAGATGAAACTACAAATTAAATAGTTCCCTTCGCGCTCTACAATATTTTCAGTAGTTCCACTATTCTCTAATGTAAGTTTTTTTTACTTATAAGTAGAGACCTGGAGAATTGGTGGATTCGTTTTGAGACAAGCTATAATTAAAAACGCATGTGTTTATATAACTTTAGCAATAGGTCCACACGGTGTTTTACACCTCCTGGAGAACGCTGGCCCAATCGTCGCCTTCCACTGTGACGGCAGACAACCATTTTGCAGTTTACATGGCGTGTTTTTCTCATAAGACTAGAGTATAGTCTGCAGGTCATTGAACTCACGAATTTTTCAGGTCTCTACTTATAACTAAGGACACCCGAATTTCGCGAAAAGATTTCACGGCCAGTTGTTTTTCATAAAACTTTACCGCAGATCCAGTTTTATGATTGGGTCATCTAGATATTATGCGTTTTAAGTNACCAGTTGTTTTTCATAAAACTTTACCGCAGATCCAGTTTTATGATTGGGTCATCTAGATATTATGCGTTTTAAGTGTCTGCCCACGAATCAGAGACTTACAGTATCGGAGTAACTTAATTCTTATTATTCAGTCATTTAAGAAACTGTCTCATCACAAACACACGCCTCCAATAAGAAAAAGGAAACTGATAGTACACTCGCAAGGTATTGAAATCTAGCATAAGCAGAATACTTTTCGCGAAATTCAGGTGTGTCTACGTATTTGTACACTGGCCCATTGTGCACCAGGTGATATAAAATAAACAGTGGTAGTGGTAATAACGAATAAGTACACAATTTTCATATCAGGAATATTTAAAAAGGGATTCGACCAATTTTGTTGCCGCTACCAATGGGCCTTATTACTGACAGGATCTCATATACATTTATTTATATTCTTGGGCGTTAAGGCCACGGTGGCTGAGCGGTTAGCCAGCTCGCCTCCCACCAAGGCGAACCGGGTTCAATCCCCCGGCCGGGCCACTCCCGGATTTTCTCATGTGGAAATCGTGCCGGACGATGCCGCTGGTCAAAGGGTTTTCTCGGCGATCTCCTGTTTCCCTCGCCTTTTCACTCCGGCGCTGCTCCATAATCACCTTAATCGCCTTCATCTGCTCTCAATAAATCGCTGTTAAGAGCCGCCCAACTCTCTTCACTCACTCACTCTTGAGTGTAAGGATGTGTCAGCAAAGTAGCGGAGATCACGCTAGCTTTTTGACACATTTCCCAATACCGAATCAATACACAGGTTAACAGCCACTTCACAAAAATTAAAAACAAATTCGCAATCTCTAATTGTAACGTGGGTAATATACGAAACGTCACTAACAAATGTACAGCGAGTTACCGTGGTTTGAAGGAAAGTTTGGTGAACAGTTAGGTGAAGTGAAGAGATTTGGGCAGCTCTTGACGAGGTCTTGAGTGCCAACGAGGGTGAAACGAGGTATGNACAGTTAGGTGAAGTGAAGAGATTTGGGCAGCTCTTGACGAGGTCTTGAGTGCCAACGAGGGTGAAACGAGGTATGAAGCAGCGCCGGAATGAAAAAGTATGGGAAACGGAAGATCCCCGAAAAAACCCGCCGACCAGTGGCATCGTCCGGCATGATTCCCAAATGCGAAAATCTGGGGGTGACATCGTTGAGAGTAAAGTTTGGTGAAATTTATGAAAAATCCATTATTTAAAAAAGCTTTATCCTTAATTTTACAAAGATTTTAGAATACGCGTTTAGCAATTATTTTCACAGAAATTTTCTTAACACACTGTAAGATGCATAGATTCTTATCAGCCACAGTAAGACACAGTGTCGTATCATTAAACCTAGCTGTGGTATACATATATGTATGTATATATATATATATATACACACACACACTCATTCCTGGTTTCCGCTCGGTCGGGGAAATGGTTCAGAGCAGTCTGTCAGAAAGCATCTTTTAGCTAACTTTGTAAACTAAAATTGCTGGTCGTAAATTCTGTTTTCCTAAAGTATATGCCCTTCAATCAATTTTAGTTGTATGGAGCATCACTGCACTTCAAAATAAAATGAAACGTCTTCAGAAAGACTGTACATTTGCCCAGATATAGTTTGGTAACTGCAAAGTACGTTGGTATATAAATATTTGTGTCAGAACAACAGTTACGTACTGTAAACTACAATGAACGACAGAAAACATTTAACATCGCTAAACCGTTCCTTTGGTACGAAGAAACATTTCTCAACTCTGAACGAATGCAGCTCGATTTTTTCTGTGCTATTAAGGAAGGTAAAGCTGCCATAATACAAAAACGTACAAAGAAAACATTTGTTGACAGCAAACCTATGTTTCTGTCATCTTCTCTTTTAATCAATGCAATATTGTGTTACTGTAAATAAAACAATANATTGACAGCAAACCTATGTTTCTGTCATCTTCTCTTTTAATCAATGCAATATTGTGTTACTGTAAATAAAACAATATAAGAAATGGTGTTCTTTGCGTACAGAGAAATTTCTAAGGAATTATTTTTTTTAAGTGTATGTTTGTGGAATTCGCGTACTATGGGACATTTCCATAGCCCTCAACTTGTATTCGCACGGTGATCCAGGAGAGGAAAAGATAGCGCAGAGTGCTCACACGAGTTGCGCAGTACCCACTCGCTGTGTCCCAACATTGGACAACTTTTCTGCCAATAGCCCTGCCACACAGATAAAAGTATAATGTTGTGTCAACAGTATTAATGTAACAAACACATTAGTTTTCTATCATCTGTGAGCCGTCAGGAACTAAAGTACCTCTTAATTTAATACACTGTTATTCTGTTGTATAAATCTTATATTAAACACTTTTGTAAAATTGTAACTGTACTGACAACCTTAAAGCGGTCTTTATGTTGTGCCAAAACAAATTTTGTGTTGAATTGATAACACGTGTATTAACAATCTCCTTTTTCTTGTGCTTTAAAAGCACATTCCGATGTAAAGTCAATTGAATACAATTATCTCGTCACATAAATAAAAATTACCTTTGAATAGGTACCTGCAAAATTCGCGTTATTTTTGTGCATCAAGCTAAAATTAAGAGTGCTCTAAATTCTCGAGCNTTTGAATAGGTACCTGCAAAATTCGCGTTATTTTTGTGCATCAAGCTAAAATTAAGAGTGCTCTAAATTCTCGAGCTAGCTAGTTTCTCTATTGGCTGTTGCCTAGATGTTAAGGCCCTCCCTTTCTGAGAAAACTGCCCGGATTGGGGAATACGATTTTGAAGTGTTCATTTATTGGCGCAAAGTAACCCANTTTGAATAGGTACCTGCAAAATTCGCGTTATTTTTGTGCATCAAGCTAAAATTAAGAGTGCTCTAAATTCTCGAGCCAGCTAGTTTCTCTATTGGCTGTTGCCTAGATGTTAAGGCACTCCCTTTCTGAGAAAACTGCCCGGATTGGGGAATACGATTTTGAAGTGTTCATTTATTGGCGCAAAGTAACCCAGGATGTGTTAAATAAGTAATGGTTTAATGACGAACGTATTGCAAATGTAAAAGTGTTTTAAGTTTAACACTTTCAGTGCCTATGTCTATGATCGAGTACATGTTGAAAATGAAGGATACAAATGCTCAGCACTGTACACAACGAGGAATCGTGTGGCCAGTGTTCTGAGAGTTGTCCTCGTGAGAAATCTCATTCGTAAATGATGACGTCACACAGTAGATTGTTCATTGGCTACAAGAAGCACGCTCGGTACAGAGCATATCAAAAAAGTAATCGATTGCAACACTTCCGCTCTTAACTGAATTCGGGACTGATAGGGTTAAAATGTCATCATATAATAATAACTAGAGACCTGAATAATTCCCGGATTCATTTTGATACAAGCTAGAATTCAAAACACGTGTGTTTATCGAACTTAAGTCATTGGTACACATGTTGTTTGACACCTCCTGCAGAACACTGGCCCAATCGTTGCATTCCACTGTGACGGAATACAACCAATTTACAGTTAATATCAGCATATTTGTAAATAAGAATGTAGAGTCAAGCTTGCAGATCATTGTACTCTTGAATTTTTCATATGTTAAGTTATGAAGGAAAAATCAGGGAATGAGGGATAATCGAACCCGCGCCTTGTATAAAAGGCACACTACAACTCACGAAATCTAACGCCTTGTTAGCTGTTCTGTTTCGACATATGCATCTGTTTCATGTATTTAATTAATTAGCATTTGTTTCGTACTTTAGTTATTTATTTTACATAAAGCAACGACAAACTGCAGATCTCTTACGTTATGTGGAAAGACTTCATGCTCTATAAATATAAGCATATTTGGCCCAAGTAAATAGCCATGCAAGGTTTGAAAGATGAACTATGTTGCATTTAGTTCTCATTGAATTCTATAAAATTTAAATATAGTAGTTTCGTTTTTCGAGGTCATCGCTGTTCACTAGTATCCGCCATTTTACAATGTCAAGTCAGTGTAAACCGATGTTGACTGAACGTTACTTAAATGTCATAGTAACAAATATATTTCGTTATTCTTGTTGTTTTTGTTAGGTAATACATGTGGCGGCAAAACTACCGCGAGTGTTTTTTAACACCAACTCTTCAATAGCATATTTCCAAGACCGTAATATGAGTTTGTAAAAGGTAAATATTGTTAACTTCATTTTCCTTTTTTTATTGGCTGCCTGTATTCGTCAGAAAACAGCGTGGTATTTGATTGGGTTAGTCAGAATTAACTTACTTCGATACGACACGTCTATAATTTGCGGACAGGTGACTTAGAATCGCAGCTGTTTAAACCACCTAAACGTGAAAGTTGATCAAATTTGAAATGTTTTGGAGAATAACTTGCCGAGAACGCTTTCCGCGAAAGTCGGGTGTAGCTATGTATGGCCGTAGGGACACGCGAATTTCGCGAAAATATTTCCGCACATGCTAAGAGCTAAATGCTATATGGGCGTGGCAGCAAAGGTTTTATTTTTGAGCATATCGGTGGCGTGTGGTCTTTGTGTGGAGACATTTTCCTACTAGACTGACCAACCAAATTAGGTAACTTCAATAACGTACGTCTGCGATTCGCGCGGTCACCTACATAAGACGCATGTAATACGGAAACCATCCAATGACGAAAGTATATCTGACCTACATTTTCGTGATTATCGGGTGTCCCTTTACTATAAGTAGGGGCAGCGATATTTCGCGAAAAGATTTCGAGACGTGATACAGTCCTAAGCACTGTAAGGACGTCCAGCTTCTTTGATTGACTTAAAAATATTCTGGCCCGTGTTAACAGTTTGCACACGAATCACGAAGGTTCAGTATCGGAGTTACTTAATCCTTAGTGGCTCGGTCAAGGACGGACACGGTACCAGCAGCCAATGGAGGTTTGACAACAGCTGAGATGTGTATATAGTATTGAAGTCTACTGTGCGCTCAGATTTTTTACGCGAAAAGTCACTGGCTCTAACTATGAGTGATCCCTGGAGCCACCTGTTTATCGCGGAAATATTTATGCCCTGGCTAGACTTCAACTTCTACTTGCCAATTTCCTTCGTCTGTTGGCCACGTGTCTGCTTGAGAAGACATTTTCTACTTGACTCAGCCAATCAGATCAAAGTTACCCCTACACTGAACGTCCGTGATTTGCAGGCAGACACTTAAGAAGCGGGCGAGTTTGAATCATCCAACCACGGTATTGGTTCTGAACTAGCGTGCTTTCGAGCGCAACTAGTAGTGGAATCCTTTCGTGGAAAACAGGCGACCCTAGTGATCCAGGATCCCTCCCCGAACAAAGTCACATTGTATGAAAGTAATCTGGGTTCAAGAGATGCCTGATGGCTAGGGACGTGCCAAATTCGCGTTATTTTTTTACTTCAAGCTAAANTGGCTTCAAGCTAAAATTCATAGTAATATATATATACTGGAGCCAACGTGGTTTCTCCATTGGCTGCTGCTTAGATGTGAAATCATTCCCTTTATGAGTGAAATGCATATGATTGGGGCACACGATTTTGAAGTGTTCGTTTATTGACGTAGAGTTATTCGGGACGTGGCAAATAAAGAACGGTGTAATGAAAAACATATTGCAAAGAAAAAGTGTTTTAAGTTTAAACTGTCCTTAAATAATAACGCGCATTCTGCAGGTCTCTGNTTACTTCAAGCTAAAATTCATAATAATATATATACTGGAGCAAACGTGGTTTCTCCATTGGCTGCTGCTTAGATGTGAAATCATTCCCTTTATGAGTGAAATGCATATGATTGGGGCACACGATTCTGAAGTGTTCGTTTATTGGCGTAGAGTTATTCGGGACGTGGCAAATAAAGAACGGTGTAATAAAAAACATATTGCAAAGAAAAAGTGTTTTAAGTTTAAACTGTCCTTAAATAATAACGCGCATTCTGCAGGTCTCTNAAAAAACATATTGCAAAGAAAAAGTGTTTTAAGTTTAAACTGTCCTTAAATAATAACGCGCATTCTGCAGGTCTCTGCTGATGGCGTGCATGTGGGTCAAGGCTGCCACTCCCGGCCAGACCGAGGAATGAATGAGAAAGGGATGGAACATAGAATCAATTAGGACGCAGGAGGAATAAGGAGCACGCGGATAAAAAACCCACATCACGGCAGTGCCCGCCCCATATCCCCTTAAAATTCCCCGCCAGCTGGGACCCAGAATCGAACCTAGGACCCCAATGACATGTGTCACAGAGTAGATAGGTACACAGAGGCGAAATAGCGTGGCGGTTCATTTGATGTGCACGTACTCATTTTCTGATTGACTGCGCGAGAATTTAGTAACGAGAATTTTGTCTTATTGGCTGTTGCGTACTGCGAGAATTTCCTTGTTGGCTGGAAGGTCGGCTGGCAAGTAGGACACCAGGCGCTGATTGGTGAACGGTGTTCTGACGTGTTCCTGGTCAGTGACGCCATGTTGGTGGCGCGTGCGTCTGGACTTTGCGGAATAAGCGTCTATTTCACCTCTCTCTTCTTAAGTAATCTGTAAAGACTCGGAAATTTTACGAAGTCATTTTAGGACAAGCTAGACTTCAAAACCCATATACATTTGATTTGCTTTTTAATTGGATTGCAATTTGTTAGCAATTGCATGGATGAATTTGAGCCAATAAACAGCATGTAAGAAAAAGAAGACCTAATACCGCGCTACCTTGTTAGTTCTTAAACTGGAGCAAGAGCCAATGCACATATAACTGACGCTCGAGTACAAAGGATTGTGGAGTCTAGCATGTTAGCCACTGAATCCGCGAAATTTCCCGGACTCTAGTAANTGACGCTCGAGTACAAAGGATTGTGGAGTCTAGCATGTTAGCCACTGAATCCGCGAAATTTCCCGGACTCTAGTAATATGTGTGCAGAATCTATAACACTGCGCCAACTGCGGGTCCTAGCAGTCAATAATAATAATAAGTTGGACAGAAAAATTCGCGAGTTCAATGACCCGTAGACTTGACATTAGGAAATTTCGCAAATTCAACTGAGTACAAATTAAACTTCAACCAGATGCAAATTTTAGTTCTTGCCTCTATTGGTTACAATTTGGAAAGACGCGCTACTTACGATATTCGACCAACAATGAACCTGAAAGCTAAGCAAGGACCGAATTCCGTGCTACCTGCTCTGGTGTTAGAATGTTGCAACAGCGTATGATGAACAATTCCCAAGCGCTATTCAATCAAGCATTGCAGAGCTTAATATGTTGCCGAAAGAATCACCAAAATTCCCAGGTCTCTCAGCAATTATGCAACATTCAACTGCACATTAGCATGGACGCCCGATTTTTACGAAGTGGGTTCATGTGTAAATGCATTTCAAAACACTTCAGTTCAAATCCCCCGTCGCTATTGGATGGTATGTACCACAGCGCATCTTGGACGGCTGTTAGCGAATCACACAAGTTAAGTACTGGTGTAACTTAACCGCTATACGCCCAGCTGAACACCACAGCGTCTTCTCACCAAAAAACACGCGGCCAAAAAGACTTATCTTACTCGTCAGAACTTTCCATAAATCACAACTCTTGAAACGGTACTGTTAGCAAATTACCAATAACTAGGGCCACTGACTTTTTGCCTAAAAACCGGAGCACACAGTAGACTCCAATACTATATACACACCTCAGCTGTTGTTATACCTATATTGGCTGCTGGTGCCGTGTCCGTCTTAGATCAAGCCACTCAGAACGAAGTAACTCCGACACTGAAACTTCGTGATTCGTGCGCAAACAGTTAACACGTGTCAGAACATTATTAAGCCAATCAAAAAAGCTGGATGACCCTACATTGCTTTGGGCTCTTTCTTGTCTCGAAATCTTTTCGCGAAATGTCACTGCCCCTACCAATAGCGAACGCAGCACTTNTGACGCTCGAGTACAAAGGATTGTGGAGTCTAGCATGTTAGCCACTGAATCCGCGAAATTTCCCGGACTCTAGTAACATGTGTGCAGAATCTATAACACTGCACCAACTGCGGGTCCTAGCAGTCAATAATAATAATAAGTTGGACAGAAAAATTCGCGAGTTCAATGACCCGTAGACTTGACATTAGGAAATTTCGCAAATTCAACTGAGTACAAATTAAACTTCAACCGGATGCAAATTTCAGTTCTTGCCTCTATTGGTTACAATTTGGAAAGACGCGCTACTTACGATATTCGACCAACAATGAACCTGAAAGCTAAGCAAGGACCGAATTCCGTGCTACCTGCTCTGGTGTTAGAATGTTGCAACAGCGTATGATCAACAATTCCCAAGCGCTATTCAATCAAGCATTGCAGAGCTTAATATGTTGCCGAAAGAATCACCAAAATTCCCAGGTCTCTCAGCAATTATGCAACATTCAACTGCACATTAGCATGGACGCCCGATTTTTACGAAGTGGGTTCATGTGTAAATGCATTTCAAAACACTTCAGTTCAAATCCCCCGTCGCTATTGGATGGTATGTACCACAGCGCATCTTGGACGGCTGTTAGCGAATCACACAAGTTAAGTACTGGTGTAACTTAACCGCTATACGCCCAGCTGAACACCACAGCGTCTTCTCACCAAAAAACACGCGGCCAAAAAGACTTATCTTACTCGTCAGAACTTTCCATAAATCACAACTCTTGAAACGGTACTGTTAGCAAATTACCAATAACTAGTGCCACTGACTTTTTGCCTAAAAACCGGAGCACACAGTAGACTCCAATACTATATACACACCTCAGCTGTTGTTATACCTATATTGGCTGCTGGTGCCGTGTCCGTCTTAGATCAAGCCACTCAGAACGAAGTAACTCCGACACTGAAACTTCGTGATTCATGCGCAAACAGTTAACACGTGTCAGAACATTATTAAGCCAATCAAAAAAGCTGGATGACCCTACAGTGCTTTGGGCTCTTTCTTGTCTCGAAATCTTTTCGCGAAATGTCACTGCCCCTACCAATAGCGAACGCAGCACTTNGTGCTTTGGGCTCTTTCTTGTCTCGAAATCTTTTCGCGAAATGTCACTGCCCCTACCAATAGCGAACGCAGCACTTTTCCTCTAACGACGTACACAACCCTGGAACGATACACTCTAAGAAATTATTTACATATTTACCAAATCTGTGTATATGTATTGTGGAAAAGCGCATATGGTAAAGTTACTTTCCATACATTCATTGAAGCGTTCCTACATTTTTTCAGAAACCGTCAAATACGTAGGGAAGTTACCAACTTTGTAAAGTAGTGATACTGAAAGTTCCTACATTTGCAATATGATGTGTTGTAATTTTTCCATACAACGTATAGGTTGAAAACTTCCAATAGAGTTTAGGAAGTTTACCAGAATTTCTTTTTGCAGTGCAGCTACCTGAACACAATTTTTCCATGCTAACGTTAAAAGTGGATGCGACATGAATGTTTCCTTTTAGTTCACGGCACTCGGCCATTACGGTTAAGGGCAGCAACAGGGTGAATTGCATAAATAATGACTGGTAAATACTACTAATTCCCTAACTTTCTATACGAACCATGTAACGAGAAATCACGGAAACACTTCATTCAAACATGACAAGCCAATGCGCATTGTAAGATACTTATATATTGAACCCTCTTCATGTAATTTATGTAAGTTATACAATAATGTAATGGTACTCTACAAGTTTAGATTTTTATTATGTGCTCTTAACGTCATATCACGCGACCACACATTTACAACACAGGAAGCCTAGCTAAAGCCAAATAAAGACAAACGTTTATTTCAGTTGAGCCCCTTCTCTCTCTCTCTCTCTCTCTCTCTCTNGCCTAGCTAAAGCCAAATAAAGACAAACGTTTATTTCAGTTGAGCCCCTTCTCTCTCTCTCTCTCTCTCTCTCTCTCTCTCTCTCTTTTATTGAAGTGTTTACTTAAGCTTGTTTTCTTCTACTTTGTTTTTCTNCTCTCTCTCTCTCTCTCTCTCTCTCTCTTTTATTGAAGTGTTTACTTAAGCTTGTTTTCTTCTACTTTGTTTTTCTTACCCGCACTTCATTGTCACACATTTTAATAGGCCTATCACATGTTTGTTCTTCTTAAGTGAATCCTATTGTTGTATTGTAAGTCTGTGTATTTCGAATTTTTACGTTTATCTTCACCTAAGTATTTTTGTCGGTATATAGGTTTTTGTTTCTGGTTATAAATGGGCTTGATTTTTTTTCCCCATTGATGGATGGACGTTTGTTGACTGTTGGATGTTTTACTGAAACCGATAGCGCGTGTATGCTACTCTGCAATATATTGTTGTCTAACTGTGAGTTGAAGGATTTTCTACCCCTAAGAGAAATATTACCACTGTTAGANTACTCTGCAATATATTGTTGTCTAACTGTGAGTTGAAGGATTTTCTACCCCTAAGAGAAATATTACCACTGTTAGAGTAATCTAGAAATACCGAACTGTATACTGAAAATGTCTTTGTACGCAATTGTCTTATTTGAGCAAGGCTTGTTGTTAGACGCACCTGAATTTCGCTGAAAGGTTTTTGCACNTACTCTGCAATATATTGTTGTCTAACTGTGAGTTGAAGGATTTTCTACCCCTAAGAGAAATATTACCACTGTTAGACTAATCTAGAATTACCGAACTGTATACTGAAAATGCCTTTGTACGCAATTGTCTTATTTGAGCAAGGCTTGTTGTTAGACGCACCTGAATTTCGCTGAAAGGTTTTTGCACATACTACATTTAAATACTCTACGGGCGTACAAGTAGTTTTATTTTGCTTATTGGTGGCGTGTCTTGGTGTGAAGAATTTTTTCCTACTTGACTGGTCAATCAGAACTAGGTAACTCCAATACTACACGTCTATGATTCTCGCACAGACATCTAAGACACGTAACACGGAAACCACCCAATCACGAAAGTTTATCTGAGCCGAAGTATTATGAAATACAACTGGTTGTGAAATCTTTTCACGAAAATCGAGTGTCTCTACTTATTATTACTAGATAACTAAATAATTCGCAGATTCATTTGGTGATAAGCTAGAATTAAAAACATGTGCGTTTATATAACTTCAGCTATTGATCCGCGCGGTAGTTGACACCTCCTGGAGAACGATGTCCAATTGTCTCCTTCCACTGTAACAACAGACAATGTGCAGTTACTATCGACATATTTGTACATAATGCTGTGCAGTGTAGCCTGCAGGTCATTGAACTCGGGAATTTTTCGGGTCTGTAATTATTACACATTGTATGGTGGCAAATTAATTTAATTGTAATATAATTCCAAATTTTCAGTTTGTATGGACATTATTCCAGTGAAAGTTAAAAGGAAATTTAATTTCTCGGTATACTATAACAATGTTTGAAGGGGAGCGTATATCTAGAACCAGTGCAAATAGCGGCATCAAAACCGACAAACTATTAATATTCAAGTCAAATGAAGGTGAACGTCAATATATACTTTGATCATAGAATTAAATGAGCGTTAGGGCTAAGCAGTTTGGACACAGTATGTGCGAGAACTGACTGACTGCGAANTGGTGATAAGCTAGAATTAAAAACATGTGCGTTTATATAACTTCAGCTATTGATCCGCGCGGTAGTTGACACCTCCTGGAGAACGATGTCCAATTGTCTCCTTCCACTGTAACAACAGACAATGTGCAGTTACTATCGACATATTTGTACATAATACTGTGCAGTGTAGCCTGCAGGTCATTGAACTAGGGAATTTTTCGGGTCTGTAATTATTACACATTGTATGGTGGCAAATTAATTTAATTGCAATATAATTCCAAATTTTCAGTTTGTATGAACATTATTCCAGTGAAAGTTAAAAGGAAATTTAATTTCTCGGTATACTATAACAATGTTTGAAGGGGAGCGTATATCTAGAACCAGTGCAAATAGCGGCATCAAAACCGACAAACTATTAATATTCAAGTCAAATGAAGGTGAACGTCAATATATACTTTGATCATAGAATTAAATGAGCGTTAGGGCTAAGCAGTTTGGACACAGTATGTGCGAGAACTGACTGACTGCGAAATTAAAGCAGCCTAATAACTGTGTGCGTGTTAGATACTTATGTGTACAGACCAGAAAAGTTCGTGAGTTCAATGACCTGTAGGCTACACTCTCCAGTCTTATGTACTTATATGCCGATATCAACTACACATTAGTTAGCTGCTGTCACAGTAGAAGGCGACGATTGGGACAGCGATCGCCAGGAGGTGTCAAACGCCGCGTGAACCAATGGCTGAAGTTTTATAAACACACGTGTTTCGAATTCTAGCTTGTCTCAAAATGAATCCGCGAATTTTTCAGGTCTCTACTTATGTGTCGCGAGTTCAACGTGTGTGTTTACTTGTAAATTCTTCAACGGAATAATAGGTTTGGATGGAGCAACGCGTCGAGATTATGGAAGGCTACCAAATAGCTATGGCGATGGGTCTTGCAATGGCTGCTATCCCTGTTTGCTTTCTCCTTGCCCCAGAGAGCAACATCGTAACAACCAAGATGTGTGTTGGCATAATCTGTGCATCTTGAGACTGTCCAATGCTGTAATTTAGTGTTTAAATAATCTATTTAAGACGTTTTTTTTTCCATCCAGTGGACTGGAATTCCAATATGAAATATGAAAAAATTATTTCCCTGATTCACGCATTACTTTCAATATCTTCTGGTATTGTTTGAAGTGTTCCTGCATTTACTCTCAGTGTGGCTTTTTTGATTGTAAGTATTGGCAAAACTATCTCTCATTGTCACACACCTGAATAAATCTTGAGTTCAATTACCTGCAGGATAAACTCTATAGTCTTACGTACAAATTTGCCGATATCACTGCACATTGGTTGCCTGCTCTCACAGTGGAAGGCAAAAATTGGACACAGTTATCCAGGAGGTGTCATAGACTGCGTAGACCAATGGCTAAAGCTATAAAATTACATGCGTTTTGAATTCTATCTTGTCCTAAATTAATCCGCGAATTCTTCAGATTTCTAATCATTGTTTTCATGACAATTTTAATACGTCAACAAATACTACCTTAAGATTTGGTTGAAGTGTAATTTGTCCTCAGTTGAATTTGCGAAATTTAAGTACGTCTAGTCTACAGTTAAATGAACTAGCGAATTTTTCAGGCCAGCACAGCTCATTCTAAAAGTAATTTTTTTGTGTTATACGAAAACATACTGGAAAAGTATTACTTGCCATTATTAATGACTGCAAGGGTATGTGAACATTCCTTATTGCATGCGCCTACTTAATATGTGAATCTTCAAGTATGTTAATTGTGGCTGTACTGCAGTTGTAGTGCAGAAATTTTTTTTGTTTAAATATTTTTACCCTTTCCCTTAGTTTAATGATATGTTGTGAGATTCATTGTTTGTATGAGTGATATTATTTTGCTTGTGCCATTTCAATTCTAACCTTTAAAATGGGGTTTTCGTGTAGAGAATTCAATTATTTTGATATTCCTTCCTACGTTAAGTATTGGATAGAGAGAGATAAAAAAAAATGTCAAGGTTATGATGACTGGAAAAAGGGTTGGGGGGAGGGGGTGGAACTGCTGTGCGCATGTCCAGTTTAGTGTATCTAATTCTCTCCACATGAAGTTATTTGCCCTCGTCGTTCCCACAGATTTGCGAGGTAAATAAAAAAATAGTCACCAGATCTGTGCTCGAGTTTAATCTCTTTCCCTAGGACTAGATGCTCGGTGGTACTTCTAAATACTGTTCACGGTTAACTGAGCACTTTAGAAAGCCCTGCTTTAGAACAGCTTGTACGCATACTGTGTATTATTCCATTAAGTGTAAAATTTACATTGCCATGGGCCTAATCACTTTATTCTTGAGCCGATCAATTAAAACTGTAAAATTATTGGAAAATAAATTATTATAGAAATTTGCTAATTCTTACATTTATATGCGTTAAAAAAACCGACTGGAAAAGATACCATTTCAGAATTCGAAAATTTTCACCTAACCATTTTAATCCAATTTTAAAACATGGAACTACTTTCCTCCATCGTTACCAATGTTACTGGTCAGACGTCAAACAGTGTGCCCGTTAAAATATTTGCCAGTAGGGGCAGTGATATTTTTCAAAGGTTGATTTTAAAAATGCTCACTTGGCCGTGCAAAGCCTATAACTACAAGGCAGACTATCAATCATACGAGTTTGAAGTGCACATTTTTGGCGCATATTCATCCAGGGCGTAACGAAATAAATTTGGCCAGTTAAAAAATTAGTGCATATTTACGGGTGCTTACGGCATAACACGTCATCAAATCACAACGAAAAATTTGCAGGTCTCTACTGATAGCACTCGTGGAGCCAGGAAAGTGTCCAGAATTTTGGTTTGGATAGGGCACAAGGCGTAGAAAAAAAATACATAAAAACATTTTCACCTTAGAGACAGCCAAGTACTTACTTAAAGTATTAATTATTCACAAAATATTATATCCATAAAACCGTAAATGTAATTTTCTAACTAAAACTACTACTACAGACACACACACACACACACATATAAATAAATAAAAAAAAAAAATATATATATATATATAGAGTGCGTCTATACTCTTTAAGATTCTACTATTGTAATGTCGTACGCTTTCACTCGCATGGCAAGCACATATAAGTTTATCTGCCACGGTTGGCAGCGAGTGGTCAGTAATCAAATGGCTATTGGTTTTTTTTCTAAGACCACTTCCTTCAATCCCCTTTCATTTTCAAGGAACTTGAATGCCGTGAAATAAGTAAACCATTTACGGATTATTAGGGACACACTCATTTCGCGAAAAGCGTTCCTGACAAGCTGTGATTCAAAACACTTTTGCTACGCTCCACATTCGCGATTGGGTGGTTTCAACTGCTGCGAGCCTAAGTTGCCTGAATCACAGAATTTCAGTACCTGCGTGGCCTAATTCTCATTGGCCCAGTAAACACCATTCCGTCTTCCGACGAAATTACGAAGCCAATAACGGAAGTAAAACTGCAGGAGTGCAAATAGGATATTGAAGTCTAACCTCCGAGGAATTATTTTCACGAAAACCGGGTGTCAATACGGATCATTATTAGGGATAGGAAAACCATTTCGCTAGTTCAATGACCTGTTTGCTCGACTCCATAATCCTTTGTATAGTACCACATCAGATGTTTGTTCATTATCTGTTGCCCTAGTGTTACCTCATATTTAACAGTACGGGATTCGCTTCTTGTTCCCTTGCAAGTCAGCTATTGGCGCGAGTCGTTCAGGACGTGCCTAATTATCTCTGACCCAAACGTCTGAAATCTGTCTTGTCCTAAAATCGATTCGCGAATTTTTCCTATCCCTAGGGGCAGTGACATTTCGCGAAAAGATTCCGAGACAAGATAGAGACCAAAGAACGGTAGGGTCGTCCAGCTTCTTTGATTGGCTAAATAATGTTCTGGCCCGTGTTAACAGTTTGCGCACGAATCACTAATGTTCAGTGTCGGAGTTACTTAGTTCTGGGTGGCTTGGTCAAAGAAGGACACGGCATCAGCAGCCAATGAAGGTATAACAACAGCTGAGGTGTGTATATAGTATTGGAGTATACTGTGTGCTCTGATTTTTACGCGAAATATCAGTGGCCCTACCTATCCCTAATTATTCTTCCTGGCAATTCTATAAAATGTTTTAGAGAGGCCTTTTCTTTTGAGGGTGGCACGTGGACACTACCTGGGTGCGTCCCTGCGTCCAGCCGGAGGAGAGTGAATGAGTGAAAGATGTTTGGGCGGCGCTTTGCAGCGTCTTCGGCGCCGACTGGAATGAAGCGCGGCTACTGAACCGGATATATGTACAGAGGCGAAACGTCATGGCGATTCCTCTTATGTAAACGCACTTTTGTCGCTCGTATGCTGCGCGAGGCTCTGGTAACGTAGCTTCGCGTGTGACTGGCCGTTGCACGTATTGGAGTGAATGATATAACATCTAGGGTGATTGATGTGAGTGTGGAGCAGCACCGGGATGCAAGGGCGGGGAGAAGCGGGAGATACCCGAGAAAACCCTCTGACCAGCGGTATCGTCCGGCGGTATTCCCACATGCGAAAATCCGAGAGTGGCCCGACTGGGGATTCAAACCTTTTCGCCTTGGTGGGAGGCGAGCAGACTAACCGCTCAGCCACCGCGGCCTCTCGCGAAACGATAGGCTCTACGCGATACGCACGTGGAGTGATGTCATTTGCAAAAATAAGTTTTAGTGGCACACGTGTACAATAAACTGTACCCAGGAAAATAGCGCTTAATGCCTTCTGTGTACATGTATTTCAGAACTGAAAATAATGTTTCTAAAAAACGTGGGGATTTTATCAAATCCTCCAACATCTTCTCTGAACACTGCCCAGATGTTAATTAATTTTCTTCGTCTGAAAACATATACAGAAATAATAACAAAATGTTTTACTACTGCAAGCATTTNAGTAATAACAAAATGTTTTACTACTGCAAGCATTTAAAGCAGTATACCGTATAGCAGTTTTAGATGCAGTTTCAAATTTAGCGGAGTAAAGTGTAACACTTCAAAAGAAAAAAAAAAGTATATTACTATAAATGAAATTTTTTTTTAGAGGAAACAAGTACCGAATCCAATGCCAAGCAGTGTGAGGTAAAGCTGGTTACACACCGAGGCAAAGNTTTTTTTTAGAGGAAACAAGTACCGAATCCAATGCCAAGCAGTGTGAGGTAAAGCTGGTTACACACCGAGGCAAAGAACAGACAGCTGACGCTCGAATTTAAACAGAGTACCGTGGAAATGTGCCTGCAAGTCTTTTACAACGCGGAATTGTCCTGTCCCCAACCTTACTTTATTTAAGACGCCACGGGTAGGTTTGCACCAATGAATGAACGCATCACAACTGTGTGCCCCAATCACGTGCAGTTCACCCAGAAAAGGTAGTGACTTAACGTCCGTGCAGCAGCCGATGGGAAAACGACACCGGCTCGAGTATAACGTGAAATGGTCCCTGTTGCCAAGAAATAAACTTCTGGTGGGTTGGGGCCGCGGGGGCTGGACGGTTAGCCTGCTCGCCTCCCACCTAGGCGAACCGGGCTCGATCCCCGGCCGGGTCACCAGATCTTCGCATGTGGGAATCGTGCCGGACGATGCCGTTGGGCGGCGGGTTTTCTCGGGTATCTCCCGCTTCCCCCCGCCACTTCATTCCGGCGCTGTTCCATACTCACCTCGCTTCACCCTCATCGACTCTGAAGACCTCGCTGTTAAGAGCAGCCCCAAATCCCTTCACTCTTCCGGCGGATTCGTTTCCAGGAGTTTTTTTTTCCGCCTGTACTACCGGTGATCCGCTTCTGCACCTCCATCTGTTCCGCGTGCCTGATCAGCAGGGGCCCACACGTGCCACAAGGCTCATGTTGGGGAGGCGCGCCATGTGCCCTTGTTACGCTCGGCCGCCGCCTGTCGCGGGGCCCACATGTAACTTTGGCTTGCTGCTGCGTTCAAATCAAAAATTCCGCAGACTCATTCTTCAGCGGCGCGGTATGGTGGGAGCTACGGCTCGTCAGTCCTAGATGTTGTACAGGGGGGAGGGGGGAGCTGGAAGTGTTATCCTGCGCGGCGGCCAGCCTTCCCTCCAGCCCCGCGACCACAACATCAGTCCGAGGTCAAACCCGCTCGTTTCATTTCCAAAACTGGTTACCCCTGCATATTCGTCCGCGCGCGCGCGCGTGCACGCCCCGAACACACCGACGAGGGAGAGAGGAAGAGAGGCACACATATATATATGAAAATAAAAAAAAGAACGAGTAAAAAGAAAACGTAACGCGCATTCTTCTCGGCCAGTTCCTCCGTGGTTCCCTTAGCCACACTCGCTTCGGGTACTCGGGGAAAACAATATTCGTTTCGCTGGTTGGCGCCCGCCTGCACGAAGCTCCGTCGAGTGCGCCAGCGATTTTTTTTTTTTTCGTCTCCCTATGTTGCTCTCCAAAACGTTGCTCTGCGAGTAAACTTTTCTCTTCGGCTGTCCCGAAACACTTCGAGTAACTGTTTTACTTTCTCTTGACAGTATTATAAAACTACAGCATCTTGCCCGAAGTGAACATTTTTACACGCACTATTTCAGCGAGTGATTAATTGGGTTGCAAGATTTTGGCGGCTCTAAACAATTTCGTTCTCACATTAATTATAAACAGAGATAGGTGTTTTCCGTGAAAAAAATTTATGCTCAGGCAAGAATTCAATATCCTTCGTCCACAACCACAAATTCCTTTGGTTATTGGCCGCGTGTCTACGTGGGAAGACATGTTCTTATTTGACTGGGCGAGTTGTAATAAAGTACTCAGATACTGAACGTCCATTATTCGCGGACAGACACTTCAGGCACAACATATTAAAAATAATCCAACCACGAAAGTGCATACGAACAAATGTGTTTCTGAATACAACTGGTCTTGAAATATTTTCGCGGAAAACCCCTGCTCTTAATTATAATTCCTAGTGTTGCAAGCTAGCAGTTTTTTGATGCTTGTTATACTTAAGTTGGCAAAGAATGTGTAACGTTTTCACAACCAATAAGCTGTGGGCTTTGGGTTCAGTGATCAGTGATATCAACCAATTATACCATGGCGCAGTAACTAGGTTCAGGAATCAGTTACCCACAGGAAAGATCATTGGGTACTGATCTTCTCTGCGTACAGAACTGGTGAAAAATAACCTTCCTGTGCAACATGTAGCCAATTGTCTACTATGGAAATGGAAGCGTAAGCAATGAGCTCTTGAGTGCCAATGAAGGCGAAATGAGGTGACAATGGAGCAGCGCCGGAATGCAAGGGTGGGCGAAACGGGAGATCCCCGAGAAAACCCGCCGACCAGGGGCATCGTCCGGCCCAATTCCCACTTGCGAAAATCTGGGAGTGGCCCGGCCGGGGAATGAACCAGGTTCGCCTTGGTGGGAGGCGAGCAGGCTAACCGCTCAGCCGCCGCTTCCCCCCGCGAGTAACGAAGGGTGAACTGAAAATGGCGGAAGTTTAGTTTAATTAAACCAACTGAAAGGAAATGTGGACATTCCAGTTGCAGACACACACGGCGAAATTACAAATAACAAGCTATAACATTCGTATTTTTATTTAGAATTTTACTTGTATAAAGGTTGCATTTTTAGACGTAATATTTATGATTAACTTATGGAAACTAAAACTGTTTATGTTTATAACAAATGTTTTGGAAAATAGAAAATTTGGGGAATGTGATAAATATATTTTTTAATTTACGTCGGTTGATTTTTCAGCAGGCCTATATTTTTGTAAACACAGCATGGTATTTACACCATGCTCGTTCCAAAACTTCTTTGCTCTTACTTTCCTCAGCTACGTTACTCCACTCTCGGAGTAACGTTTTGAAACGCCGACCTAGCGTTCGTCTCGCATAAAGAAAAACATTGTTCAGTGCCCCACTTCCCGATGCCTCAAAGGTTTTCAGGAACATGTCACAGTAAAGTTATTTCTACTACAGGCTTGGAACAAAACACGATTTCTTATGGGAGAGTTTGGCGTAGGGAATATTCCCCACACTAGGTGCGCAGTGTTTTTTATTTCATTACAATTTCGAACTACTTGGATAATAAAAGATAAATATTTTACTTAGTTACGAAGTTGTTTTATGCTTGATTTTCTAGTATTGCAATTATTCTGTTTTATCATAGAAAATAGAGACAATATTGTACCTTGTCGTCACTAGCATTTACCCAGGTGGCGAAAATTTTCCCTTTGCCAAACTTTTAACACTGATCTTCCCTACCGGACACTTTTTTGAGGATATAAATGCCCGCTTCTTTGTTATCGAAGCTTTTTGAAATAATATACAGCTAGGGCCACCTATTTTTGGCGAAAAGATTTACGAGGACTCTAGACTTCAATATCCTATGTGCACACTTGCAGCCTTCCTATGTCTATTTGCCGCTTATCTTTGTGTGAATAGAGTCTGTTACATGGGTTAGCCAATCAGAATTAATTTTCTCCAACACTGACCATCCGTGATTGGCGAGCAGACAGATAATACACGTAACAATTTAAATGATCCGATCACCTGAGTGGTTCGGAACTAAAGTGTTTTTGAGCACACATCTTACCCTGAAATCTTTTCACGAAAAACAGGTTTTCCTATGTATAGCCTGTTTCCCGAAAAGATCTGAAAACCTGATGATTAAATAAAAAAAATCACTGAAAAACAAGTTTTTATACGTGCGTTGATACAGAGCTTGACAGAATCAATTCTCACACTTAAGTTTTTGCTACAAGTCTGTAATTTCAAAGTTGACTTCAAAAAACTGATTTTCATTCAAATATATTTCTCTGTACCAAAATGTC
The DNA here is from genome assembly GCA_002778355.1 of Clitarchus hookeri. Classification (NCBI taxonomy): domain Eukaryota; kingdom Metazoa; phylum Arthropoda; class Insecta; order Phasmatodea; family Phasmatidae; genus Clitarchus; species Clitarchus hookeri. The sequence continues at coordinate 243,149 of NQII01003044.1, read as the reverse complement.
ACTGCTTTGAAAGTAGGCAACAGTCTTAAACCACTAACACACGTCATTGGCCCGTGCGTAAGAGTTGATGTGTTCACGTCGGCGCACTGTATATATACTGTGAAAATAAGAACTTTAGCAGTGGGACTTTATTAAACGCGATGGAAACCTGCAGATTAAACTGCGTCCGTATTTTTGAAGTTTTTATTCCGGTGCAACATATTCACGATCGTAGACTCAGTAACTCGGCGGCTTGGTATCTAAATAAAAATTGAATACGCTGTTTATATTGTTATATATTCACTACCTGCATTATTCTAATACTACATACATACGCGCTCTTTTAAACTAGTTGCAACGCAAGTTGATAAAATTTATCAGCTATCCTTTCAGCTGCCTACATTTAATATAAATAATATAAAGCTGTATCTATATTAAAGCGACAAAATTCGGCTGCTCGTTATTCAATAAAAAACTAGTATACTACAAATAGGCCTATTGTATATACTTTTTTAAAATGGAACATTTAGCTTCTGGATAAAGCGTAAAGGAACAAAGATCTGTAAACTCCACACATGTCTGCCACTGTCCTTAAATAATGGCATGGAAAAAATGACGGTTACTACCATTTAGGGCTAGCTATTTTTCGCGAGAAGTATTAAGCGCAAACTAGACTTAAATATCATGTAGGTACTTAGCAACTTTCTTTGTTTTATTGGTAGGGCAAGTGATTTTTCGCGTAAAAATAGGAGTACACATTATCCTTCAATACTATACACACCTCAGCTGTTCTCGTTTTTCTATTGGCTGCTGGTGCTGTGTCCGCATTTGACCTAACCACTCAGAATAACGTAACTCCGACACTCAACTTTCATGATTCGTGCGCAAAAAGTAAACATGGACCAGAACATTTTTCAGCGTATGAAGATAGCTGGGCAATCTTACAGTTCTTTGAAATGTATCTTGTCTCGAAATTTTTTCGCGAAATATCATTGCCCCTAGTTATTGGCCATGTGTTTTTACTAGATGTCTGCTGTTTACCAACTGAACTAATCAGAATTAAGTTATCCTACATGTCCGTGATGCGTGGGCAGACATCTAAGACTCGTGACTGTTAAACTCATCCTTTTACCAAAAAGCAGCTGTTAAATATAACGTTTTGGAGTTCAACTAGTTGTAGGGTAAGGTACGATATTTTCGTGATATATGTAATATATAGGAGCAGTGATATTTCGCGAAAAGATTTCGAGACAAGATATAGTCCAAAGCACTGTAGGGTCGTCCAACTTCTTTGATTCGCTAAAAAAATGTTCTGGCCCACGTTAACCGTTTGCGCACGAATCACGAAGGTTCAGTGTCGGAGTTACTTAGTCCTGGGTGGCTTGGTCAAAAAGGGACACGGCACCAGCAGACAGTGGAGGTAAAACAACAGCTGAGGTGTGTATATAGTATTGAAGTCTACTGTGTGCTCCGATTTTTACGCGAAAAGTCACAGGCCCTAGTAATATATGATGGTCATTTAATTTTCAGGTTCATTTTAGGAGCATGGCCACAACTAAGGACAGAGATAAGGAGCTGAGAAAGCTACAACTTGGAGTTTTTAGTAAATAAGCCTACTGAAAAGGCAAAAACCAAATGTCGTATTTGTCAAAAATGTCCAACTGATTATGATGTAAATGTGTTTGTCAACTGCGCTTAAGAGGAATACATTGACAAAAGTGATTAGTAGGGTAAACGTTGAAAATCAATGTGGTCTTTGTCAAAAAGGTCTAGCAGATTATGATGTCAATGGCAATTTTCTTGGGTAGCAGCTAATGGACACACAGCTGTCTCTCCAGTATACACAGGTCATTGAACACGATAAATTTTTCTACCCCTATTTAAAATTAATTTAAGACGTTTGTGCACTAGCCCCCTCAACGTAGGCGGGGGTAAAATACAATGTAGAATAAACAGCGTCATAATGCAAAAGTGGGGGCAAGGGAGTGCCCCGAGGAAATCCGTCGGGCTAATAAAAACTCCCACATGCGAAAATGTGGGCGACTTTGCGGAGAATCAATCCAAGTTTACTTCCGTGGGAGGCGAGTAGTCAGACTATTACATTACCGCTGGCCTTGTTCGCCATGTTTGTACACTAAACGCCGTCCAGTCAGTCCGTTGAAATGTACAGTGCTTATTACTAGAGACCTGAAGAATTCTCGCATTAATTTTAGGACAAGCTAGAATTCAAAACATGTGCGTTTGTATAACTTTAGCCATTGGTCCCCATAGTGTTTGACACCTCCTGGAGAACGGTGTCCAATCATCGTCTTCCACTGTGACAGTAGATAACCAATGTGCAGTTGAAATTGGCATATTTGTACATAAAGCTGTAGAGTCTAGCCTGAAGGTGATTGAACTCGCGAATTTTTCAGGTCTCTACTTATTACTACCCGACTGTCAGCCAGCGGACTGGCCTGTACTCCAATCAAACCATTCAAACCCAATACACACAGTTTTGCACATATTGCTCAGGTGGGATTATATTTGGGCATTAGAGTGCACTGCGGGACTCAACACACATTGAACTTCCCTGTGGTTAACTAATACGATATGACTAGGGATTATGGAAAATAGCAAAACATTTTCGAACCACCATATCTTCGATAACCCTTAAGCTGGTTTATCCTTTTAGGATTGAATGACCAAGGTATTGACTCAGCCATTTCTTGGCAGGCCAATCACAAACGTTCTGCTTTATATTTTCAGAATCCTCATTGGCCCAGTTAAATGGTATAGTGGTTTCATACATGCATGACAGCCACTAAGAAAAGAAAACTGTCGGAAATATGTTCAGTACGTTGAATCCTATATCAAACAATAAACTTTTCCCGCTATTAACCATTATCTCTAGATATTACTGATTCATATCACTATCGTTAAAGACAATACCAACATATCATTGGTTGTCACAAAAAAAATTACTGAGTCAGCTTAAATTCAGCACAGGGGTCGCGGTGCCGCAATGGCTAAAGCGCTGGCCTCCCATCAAGATGAACCGGACTCGACTCTCAGCGGTAGTCACTCAGGGGTTTTCGCACTTGGGAATCCTTGCAGACGATGTCGCTGGTCGGCGGGTTTTCTCGAGGAACTCCTGTTTTCCCCACCTATGCATTCAGGATCCGCTTCATACCCACCTCGCTTCCCCCTCAAAGGCTCCCAATTTCTTATTTGCAACTCCTGAAGTCATTAAAAATGTGGATCTTAAATATGAGTAAGTGAAGAGATTTGGGCGGCTCTTAACATCGAGGTCTGAGAGCCGATGAGGTCGAAGTAAGGTCAGTGCACTCAAAAATATTTTTTGTATTTTTACATTACAAGAAAAATCCTTTGAAACCCAGTTGCCAAGAAAATCAATTGGAAAACAACCAAGAGTCTTCTTGTGAAATATGCAAAATATATATGTGTAATATTACAAATCGTAGCCTTGTTTTACAGCTTACATTATTGAGAAGTGTACGTATATTAATGTTTTCTTCTAGAAAATTTATGTAATCAGTTAATAACAGAGAATAACTAAAAAAAATAATTCTATATATAATTTACAGAAAAATCCTCCTTTTACCAGCACAGGGACTAGTTCCCACAACCCTTGGATTATTATCGCTCACCCTAAATTACAAGACCAACTTGACTTACGAGCCTAACGCTTATATTTATGATAAATATAAATTCAAGTACCTGCACAACTTTACTGAATTTATTTCATTTGAAGACTTCTGTGTAGATAAGAAACATTAACAGTTAATGAGTACTATNATTTATGTAATCAGTTAATAACAGAGAATAACTAAAAAAAATAATTCTATATATAATTTACAGAAAAATCCTCCTTTCACCAGCACAGGGACTAGTTCCCACAACCCTTGGATTATTATCGCTCACCCTAAATTACAAGACCAACTTGACTTACGAGCCTAACGCTTATATTTATGATAAATATAAATTCAAGTACCTGCACAACTTTACTGAATTTATTTCATTTGAAGACTTCTGTGTAGATAAAAAACATTAACAGTTAATGAGTACTATGGTCAAGTTTGGTTGTAATTGTCGTTTTATTATGATTATTTGAGTTATTTGAAGTGTTTTACGTTATTCAAGCTTGCAATACATTTATTTTTGCACGCAACTACACTTTACATCACTGTAAGTTTTTACAGAAACAGTTACATACGGTTAAACGTTGTTAAGTGTCCACCATTATGCTGAAGCCCGTTGATAAGGGTCAGTAAAGTAAAACATTTCGCGAGGCCTATTACAAACACGGCTCCTTTAATTTTACAAACGAGTAATTATGCAAGAGAAATCTTTGTACTGTTAAAAGCATTTGTTAAATAACAAAATTATTCCCAGTAAAAATTACAAATATTTTTACAGCGCATGGTCTGGTGCCGGAATGCAAGGGTGGGAAAAACGGGAGATTCCTGAGAAAATCCGCCGACCAGCGACATCGTCTGGCACGATTCTCACATGTGAAAATCCGGGGGTGAACCCCACCGGGAATTGAAACCGGTTTTTTCTTGGTGAGATGCGAGTAGACTGACCGCTCAGCCACCGTGGCCTGAATTGATGTCTGAGAAGATCACGAAAGATAGGACTGTTTATCACCCTAACGGTCCTTCTACATTCCAAGTCTCATGTGTTTTACCAGAAAAGTTTGCGAACAGCAGACTGTTCTGGCAAAAGTTTGCAAACATAGGCAGTCCAGCTGGTGTCAACGATAGTACCACCAAATATGAAATCGGGATATTGATCGTAAGCATGCTATTAAACGAACAACTCATATTTAAAATATATACTCTTCAATAGCTCACTGGCCCGTATTGGTATTCAAAATTTTTGGCAGAATTTTTATTTTAGTGGGAAAAATTGAGATTTCTTAAATTACGAGCACTCTTGATAATACCCTACAGAATTTGATGGAAGAAATTAACATAAAGTAGGTTGGAATCCAGTGTAACTGACACAATCACCTCTAAATTGCAGCACAAAGCAGTGCTAGACTGGAAATGGTGCTGGTTGGTACCAATAGCGCCCGACAGTAAGCGCTGAGGACGTAGAGAAAGACGCCATTGTATTGAGGTGATAATTGTTAGTTAAGTACATTGCAATTGTTTAATTTATCCGTTTATGTTAATGAGGTGTGGAATTTAGTGTATAAAAAAATATAGTATGTGTTATTCATGTAGTTGTCTTGATTTAGACGTAATTCACAAATATTAATGTCAGTGTGAAAGGTCAAATATGGGTATATTGAGTGGCCAAAAAAGGTACATATAGCCCATATAAAGTACGCATTGCCCATGTAAAGTAGGTGGTGAGTAGTGTATATTCGTGGACTTTTAGCCCAGTATATAAAGAAGTTTCAGGTTACATTAAATGCGGCAAAAGATTAGTTTCCTAGGATTGTTTGGTATGGTGTGGGTATGCCAAATCTAAGTTTGCGACCTTTTAAGTAGAAGGGGGGTGGGGGGCATCTTTTGGTGGCCGAAAAACCTCGAAATTTTCCGACTATTTCCAGCTTTTCGCTTATAACTCGAAAACGGTCCATATTAGGTAAATAGCAGTACTATAGTAAATTAAAAAGGATAAAATTTCAAGTCTTTAAAAAAAAATGCGAAATTGGCCCAGTATTTCGATTTTTTACAGGGATTCAAAAAAAAAAGGAAATTTTTCCAACTTTGCCAAAAACTGTGTTTATCCATTTTCAATGTGGTGTAACTTTCCAACATAAAATTTTATAATTACCTCTCTCCCTTAAAGTTGTAGAGCATCATTCTGCGAGTTAAAAAAGCACCAATATTTTTAATTGGGCCAATTTAGAAAATTTTTTTCTCACATATCAAAATTGGGGGAAACCTTTAATTCACACTATCGAGTTTTCGTTCTGTTTCGATGTCTATGAGTCCGGGAATCAAGATGGATTACGAAAGGGAACCAAATCTCTGCTTTACGTGGCTTTCAAGCTAGCAGCTGTTCCCACAGGCTTACAAGATAAAATGGTTGTTGTGGATGCAGGATTTCTCCTTCACAAAGTTGTGTGGGACAAGCACGAATCTTTTGGTATCATCTGCAAAAAGTTCGTCAGCTTCGTCAACCGGCACTATGGATCAACAGTGATTGTTGTGTTCGATAGGTACCCAAGTGAGGCAAATCAGCGGGGTACTAAAATCTCAGAAAAGGGCTCGGCGTCCGAAAGTGAAGACTTCAGCCGATATAATGTTTGATGAGAGTACACTCCGGGCTGTTTCCCAGGAGAAGTTCTTGGTAAATGAAGCGAATAAGAGCCGCCTCATTCAAATGTTGAGAAAGCATCTGGAAGCATCTTCCATTCGAGTATTGGAGGCAGCAGAGGACGCTGATGTACTGATTGTGATAACAGCTTGTTCTCAGTCACCCAGCTTTGACACAGTGATTGTGGTAAGTGAGGATATTGACGTCCTAGTCATCCTGTGTGGGGCTCCCAGCAATGCCACCTACAGCAACATCTACCTCCTGAAGCCAGGAAAGAATGTACAAGATGACTCGTACTACTCCCCTTATCGTACAAGTTCGAGAAGAAACACCTCCTGCTCACACATGCTTTATCTGGCTGCGACACAACCTCCATGCCATTCGGGCATGGGAAAATCAAACGGTGTACCTTCATCGACAGTACCCCAGCATTGAGGGCAGCTGCTGTGGTGTTCTACAAGGTATCTGCTACTCCAGCAGACATCAGCAGAGCTGGGGAGAAGATCCTGATGGCAATGTATGGCACCGGAAGAACGACCATCCGCAACATCAATGAGCTGAGGTATCATCTTTTTGTGAAGATGTCAACGAGGGTAAAGTTCAGCTTGCCCCGACTTCCTCCAACACTCGCCGTTGCAAACCTGCACAGCTACAGAGCATTCCTTTAGGTTCAGTGGTGGATAGAATTATGCCCGACCCACTTGAATGGGGTTGGAGACGAAACAGCCTCGAACTCACCCCCATTCCTATAATGAAAGAACCTGCTCCCCAAGAGCTTCTGAAACCGGTGTTCTGCGGCTGCAAAAAGGGATGCACCAGTGCATGCACTTGCCGCAAGTCATGCCTCAAGTGCATCACTGTGTGAAAGAACTGTGTGGGGAGTTATTGCACAAACGCTCCAGACATCGAACTCGACGTAGACTAGGATGGCGACCTCTGTGAGGAGGAAGATGAGGATGAGCCTGATGAGGAACTTGGTGGCGAGAAAGTTGAGGAGGAAGAAACTGACAATGACCAACCTGAGGCAAAAAATAACGCCAAAAAGTCTCAGGAAGAAGAGCCTCAACCAGGACCATCAAAACGTCCAAAATTGTAAATATTTCCAGCATCTATGTAATTATTACTAAGTATTCCTTTAAATAAGTGTAATTACTAACCTTTTGTGTTACGTTGGAAATAAAAATAAATAAATAAGTAAACTTTCCAGTACTTTAAGTTGTAAATAAAATGATTTTTATAAGTACTTACTTAACTGTCTCTTTCCGGATAATTTGGTATAATATGGATGTACAAAATATGGACCGTTTTCGAGTTATAAGCGAAAAACTGGAAAAAGTCCAAAAAATTCGAGGTTATTTGGCCACCAAAAGATGCCCCACCCCCCCACACTTTCTTAGTCGCAAACTTAGATTTGTCATACCCACACCATACCAAACGATCCTAGAAAAAAATCTTTTGCCGCAATTAATGTGAACTGAACCACCCTTTGGATTCTCTATATACTGGACTATTTGGCATATGGGTTCTGGTTTCCGGATCCAGATCTGACCGCTATCTTACCAAAATCCATAGACTATCTTGCAACAGCAGAGCCGATCCAATAGCTTCGACCAATCGTGATAACAGTCCCAGAATAATGCCGAATTTCGCATTCATCGTGTCCTTAAATCATCTTGTTGAAGTGTTATCGTTATGAGCACCGCTGGACGGTAGCAGGCGACGGTACTTGCACAAATCCGATTCGGTGTAGTGTCCAAGATGCCTACGAAACAAAAGTTGGAACAGACCATGGATCATTTTCACCTTGTGCTTGCCGATCTGCATCACACCTCCTGGGAAAAAACATAATTTCCTTGTTTCCAAGAAACCATTCTTCACTGTAGTGTCGCAAACTGTGCGTCTTGTCGCTGTTCCAATTGGAGTAGGAGGCGATGTAGTACCCCACGAGGTTGCCAACCTCTGGTCTACGCTCTCTCGTTCGTTTCCGTTCTCGCCCGCACAGTAAATCGATCAGGGGCAAATCGTTTTCGTAGCTAGTGTAACTCCCTTCCGATTCGGGCAGTTCCAGACTTTTTTTCGGTTTATGGTTTGGAGTCGGCCCTTCCACCTTGATTTCGTATATAATATCTGGCAGAGGCAAAAATTACTCCTGGCACTGTCAATCAAGTTCGTCGAAACGACTGGTTATCTGCTTGTAAGCCATTTCCCTTCGATTCTCGAGAGCCAGTCTGTAACCATTCGCGAGTAGATACATCGTGCAAGCAGCTTCGATGGCCTGCTGCAGCTCAGTCGTCAATTCAGTTCGGCCCATCATTATTCACAGAGTTGAATAAACACACAACCACACAGGTATACATACATATTCACACTTGAATCGAGGAAAGGGAATTTGCGATCCTTTCGAGTCTATTGATGCACACATCCAGTACCGCTTACTGTGCCATGCAACATCGGTTTTTCGCAACCAGTTTGGACGCTAACATATTTTGAAGAGCCATCAATTTTTCCCGTCTCTGCGCATTCAACACATTGATCAGGTCTATTATCTGTGCTTCTGCACCCCCTACATGCTGATCGATGGCCATCAAATCTTCGACCACTTCATTTTTCATGCTCTCGATATTTTTTCCAAGAAGCGACAGGCACCTGTGAAGAGCAGGGAGGCGTGCTTCATCATCAGAATATAGACCATATGTGAACTTGGAAATGGCATCGTGACTCATAGTTGGCTACTATAAACTAATCGAAGCGAATCCTTATCGAGCACCATAATACTGTACTCCTTGTTTGAGTACAAATATCACATATCCTTAAACTCTACAAGTGTAATGTCCGTATTGAAGTGGTCATCATATGCATGTCACAAGTTCGTATCGTCCATGTGAAAAAACTAGGGAATTCACATTATCGCTTATTAACTGTTTTGGAATACGTGAATAAACTTGACTCAAGTACACATAGTCCATGTTCGCATAACCTTCCATGCTATAGTAATCCTGGATGCAAGTCTGTTTCTCAAATGCAACATCATTGAAAATAAACATGGAGTTTGGCAATGCTTCTCTTGGTGGTACAATGGCTTAGTTATTGCCGCAAGGGAAATATTTCACACCATCCATGGCCTGTTTCTTTCGTGCTAAATTCTGGTATCTCAGTTTCTGGATCGATTTGGATTACAGGTACACATTTTCGAACCTTAGTCCATTTGTCTCCTCCAGCAAACTTAACAGTACGTACTTCTTGCCACAAACCGATAGTGCGCAAATTTATGCTCTCATCATATTGGGCAACAGCATGCTGTCAATTGAATCGCATGAGGTTTCGATATCTTCTTCGGTGATGTGGACGGGATTTCTAACATCTTGTTTGTTTATCACTGTTATACTGAATCGAAAACGTATATAAGTATATCAGTTCGTAGCGAAGTGGTAAGTGATGACTCGTAGAATAAAGATCAAATCTGGAAGAGGGATCATATATGCTGATAAACAATCTACCTTTCGAGATGCCAACAAGCAGTTTCTATGTAGCCCTTGGGTTTAAAGTGAACAGGCATGGAAAACGACAATGTCTTGAATGTGACTCTATGGGCAGATTCGACAGAATCAACAAATTTCATCTGCATTGCTATATGTCATATCTAACCGGCCCCTACACCCTCGGGCATGAGGTTCGAATCCATATAAAGCATCAAGATATTTACACCCTGCCTTCGCAATCGTTCCTGCACATCCAAGGTATGCTCACGAAAGAGGACAGGACCCACACTACGACCACTATGTTCGTTCGCAATGGTACTTTTTCTAGCTAGTAATGAATAAACTGAACAGTATTAATATTGACGAAATGTGGGATGTGGACATAACCACCACGATAAAAAATTACCTCTCGCTTATGTCTATCAATCTCAAAATTGTAAAACTGGCAGGCTGGGGAAAAGAAGATGGCTGTAAAGTTCCCATCTTCGCAGAAGGCAAATTCGAGGTGAGCGTGCCACTATCGTTGTTACTGGGTCTTCTTGAAGATTATATGAAGATAATAATAGGAAATGATAGTCACCTTGCATCTCGAGGCAGTGTTGGGAGCCAGAAGAAAACCAGCAGCCCGTTGCTGTAACCCTGACAAACATGGAGTGGTATGTTCCCCATGTGACACCGAGCACGCGCGAGTGTGTTAAGCTACTTAAATACACCAAGAAAGAAAAAATAATCGACATAAACTTCAGGAGCTGGAGTTTTGTTAGTTGCCCAGTTTCACAGTTTGCCATGTGAAACTACTTGGTCTTTAAAGACATCTTCAAGCACAGAAAAACCCTGTTACATCATACTGGCATTTTGAATGAACAAGCAACACATCTCGGCAGACAAATCGACCAGGACAACTGCAATATCCAGAATGTAAAAATATGTTTCAAAAGCGAAAACTATCCATATGTGGATTTGAACACCTCCTTCGACCAAGAAGTATTTACTTTGCCATATTATCTGTATACTCAGTTTCCATCGTCCTACTATGGACACAAGTCCTACCCTGTCCTGAACCCAGAAATATTCTGTGAAACAGAGCCATACCTGGTTCTCGACACATCCAAACTAAATTAGCGAGTTCAAAACAGTATGGCGGACTATCATATAGAAATTATTTCCAAGTAAAACATGCCTGTGAACACTGCTGCATACTTTTTGATTTTGCAAGACAGAGTAGCGATCTACGACTGCTTTTCGGGGCTTGTGAACACTTCGAGGTAAGCATATATAATCAACACAATCACTTATTCTCATCTCACTTTGTATCAGGATGTACTGTGATCGGCAATGCTTCCAGAGCCAGAGCGACTACGTGCTCAAGGAGATCGCAGTTGACTACGGCGAAGATGGCAAGATGCGCACACGCTCATTCAGCCCCCTTTACTTTATTTGTTGAAATTGTTGGACGAGAAAAGCAGGAAGACAAACGACTGCCTGGCCGAGTACTACCATGGACTGGAGGGGGACGAAGGCAAGATTCCCTACCATCAATAGGAAACATGAGCGCGACTTGCTGATTCAGTATCCGAAAGGACCGGTTTACATGGAGGGGCTCGAGCATAAATCAGTTTGTGCGACTTGTGCAAAAGCGAAGTGGAAATCAACGATGTGCAGTTCGAGCACGGCTGTACCTTGCTGTGCAAGCTGACGAAACTTTATGACGACCAGCACCAACACATCTGCGACAGGTCAGAACAAGACTGGACACGCATTTTGAGGAACGAACAGCTGCTGCAAAAATAGTTTGCCTCATCCTTGGACCGTAAATCGATGAGTTATGACTAGACACGAAGTCACCCGAAATGTAAGAGGTTAGTTTTCGTGTGGTGGCACACCTGATCAGCATCCATGTTATACATAGGAGGGGAAAAATACGATGTGCTCTCATTTAGTCGCAGCACAGTGGTCCATTCGTCATGTTCGCGATGTTTTGTCCTACGAACATTTATGCATGCACTAGCCCTGACTACAGTAGCATTGAATACAGTTTCATCGCATAAGATGGATACATGCACACCTATACAGAATCCTGCGATGACAGCAGCATGCAGCATTTGCATTTCGCGCATTTACCAGTCGTCTACGAACCAATGCAGATTCAAGTGGACTGTCCGGGAGAACCGGCCTGCGTCGTGTTCCACATGACGCCGCAGATGCAGCTGCCCTACACCGTGGAACAAAGCATCGCTCCGGCCTTGACTCCTGCTATCACCCACGCACCAGACTGTGCCGTGTAGATGTCCCTGGCAGGGCACTAATTGTTGGTCTGCTCTCAACATCCTGGGTCAAATAAGGATGCGTCCAGCCAGACGACCAGATGTTGCAAATTACAGCATCGGCACCAGGCACTTGTGTCAGTACCTACCTTGAATTGTTCTACTTCCAGCTCGGGAAACGAACCTGCACCTACTCGTAGTCGCCACCCAGCATTATATATTCCTGGAGCTGTAAATGCTGGATGCTCCGGACATGCTGTTGATGATAATGCCACCTTTGGCGAGGCAGAACTCGTGGAGTCAAGTGATAAAGAAGTGCAAAAATTGCAGTGTGGCTATGATGAGGAGAGTGACCAGTCGGGAACTGACGGACAAAACTACTATCCAGAGTCTTGTGCGTTACTTCGCAAGAAGTTGATGTTTACCATCATTCGAGAACTGTTAAGCCATGCAAGTAACATCTCGAAAGTAGAGTACTATATGAACTCTTTAAAAAAATTATAAATGTTTTGAGTATTGACTGTGTATTAAATTAATAGCTTATGGAAAAAATTTGTTTGATTTATTTATTTTACATGTCAATGTTTTAAAATATTATTCATTTGTTTGCTCTTGATGTTAAAATGAATTATTTATGGTAAAATAATTTTTCCGTGTTACTAATTTATTTTCCCTTAACATTTAAATGAATTCTTAATGGTTAAAAATATTGAACAGAAATTTTTTCTAATATATTTGGAAAATAATTCAATTTTTTTTGTAACCAGTTTTTTAAATATCTTAAATTTTGTATACAACGAGCCTGGCAGCTGTAATATTTTTTTGTGAAGGAAAAGGATATATATTAGAAATAAAGCATTCAACAAAAGATAATTTTTAAAAAATTATTCAACATAATAATTATTTTATAGCACACAGTAATTGTTTTTGCAATTCATGTTATTTGTTTGAGATATCTCTCTTCTCCATCTGGAGCGAGTCCACCACAATCTCCAGGGAGCCGATGCAAAATACATCTCGAGTTGGGGGCGTAGTCAACCTCTTTCGTGCCCGCATCTCACTCCCTCTTAACATCCACATGGCATGGCCATGTGCATGTTTCCCTGGACATTGGGACCAGGTACAACGCAGTACGATTAATAGCACTTATTTTTTTTTAAATTATTTAAAGTTATTTAACTAATAGCATTTTCTTATTTTAGAATTTTTATCTCCAGTGCTGCGTGACTGTACTACATTCGTGGGGTTACGACGCCAGAACGGAAAGCAACCTACATANGGCATGGCCATGTGCATGTTTCCCTGGACATTGGGACCAGGTACAACGCAGTACGATTAATAGCACTTATTTTTTTTAAAATTATTTAAAGTTATTTAACTAATAGCATTTTCTTATTTTAGAATTTTTATCTCCAGTGCTGCGTGACTGTACTACATTCGTGGGGTTACGACGCCAGAACGGAAAGCAACCTACATAAAAAAAATAAGTAAAATAAAGCAGACAAACGAACACAAAGAGAAAAAGAGGGAAGGAATAGTAAGAACATCGTCACCTACAGAATTTTTTATGTGCATATGATAAAACCACCATTATACATTCATAATTCCAGCAAGGATATGTGTAGAATCCCCCCCCCCCTTCCATCATCCGCGTGAATTGTTTGTAACCCGTGGGTCGGAGGCCTACATTGGCACCAAATCCTACTCACACGAAATTATGGAAGTAAAACTAGCAGTATCTCACATTGAAAGAAAAAGGGCATTGTGTGTTATGGTCTAAATCACATTGCCTATTCAGATATATCATAACTTTTGCTGGGGGAGGGGAGTGAAATAGCTTCAGATTTTACACCTTCGAGGAGAGGTACTGCCTTATATTATGCACCCCTACCTCATTCACCCCTACCCAGGGAAAGGCATGTATTAAGAGCATTACCAGTCCCCTATCCATTATTGTTTTTCCTTCACCAGAGAAGAATATGTTATGTCATTGATTAATGACCTCGGTGCGATGCATTGAAAAAATATCTCGAATGCAAGACCCAAGTCAAACAATATAGAATAGAGTAACATATCTATGTTTAAAAATTATGAATACACAATGTGTCACAAAACATGTGTGGCCCCACGAAAAAACAAAGCAAGACAGGCGAACCTTGTTTGCAACACCGAAAAATCTTCAAGTTAGCCTAGTTGCCAACAAGGAATATAAATGCAGAAAATAATCGAAGCAAGGCAGACGAACCCTGCTCACAACGCCGAAAAATCTTGAGCACAGCACATTTGCCTGCAAATAGTGTGCAATGAAGACAATAATCAAAGCAAGACCAACGAGCCTTGTGCGGAATGCCAAAAAATCTTGAAGACAGAACAGTTGTTCACAAATAAGTGTACCAGTGGTGAAAATAATAAAAGCAAGACAAACGAACCTTGCGCACAATGCTCAAAAATCTTGAAAACAACGCAGTAGATGTGCAGCCCGAAAGCCATGATTTGATTACAATGTGCATTGGTAGTGTAGCTGGCAATGCAAAAAGTCAGACATCCTCTACATGTGTGTGTGCATTGTCTGTACTTATCATGCATGGAAATCTGGTGTGCCCTATCAGGAATCGAACCTGGTTCACCGAGAAGGGAGCCAGATGTCTGGTCACTGCACAAAATCAAGGTTCTATGTTAAGATTGAATGAGGTCGGAAACTTCGACTCCGAGTTGAGTTAGATATGGGTTCTGCCAGCTCAAATTGAGGTCTGCTTAACTTAATTACTGGTCCATCGGTTTTGGCAGTTGTTTGTCCTCGACAGTGACCTTTTCAGGGTTTGGGGCCTTTGTAATGCCAGAGAGCAAAATCATATGGTTGTGAACTGCTTCATATTAAACTTTCATGTCTGGTGAAGATGTGCATGAGGAGCGTGGCTGGCGAGTGCTAACACTGCTCTTCCCACACATGCAGACTTCACGGGTACCAAACACCGAACAGGTGCAGGCATAAGGAAATAGCGCGGAAGCACGTACGAAAGCACGTGTGCAGACTCCAGTTACCTGATGCTGTGCAGGTGCAGACCTGTAAGTAACCATTTTGGCAAGAACCTTTTTTTTTACCTGAGCTCTTTCTTTTCATCATTACTATTCCTTTTATATAAGCCTTAAGCTATTTAAAGGAAAACTTAAAATATTTCGTGTCGTGGGTTTGCAGAAATAATTTCATAGAAACGATGATTTTTTTCATGGCTATTTAATTACATCGACATTCATACATGTATATTTCCAAATCGTAAACACATTTTTCGTTTACCGTCAATACTTGAAGCATTATCGAGTGTCTTTCCTGCTGCATTTTTTGCAACATTGAACACAAGAGAATGTTTTCTTCGATATACACCTCCAGAAAACTAAACATAGTTATTATGTATGTCTGCAATGTATATTCATAATTTTTGGTTAACTTTTTTCTCATTCTTACTTATTGCTTTTCCTCATAAACGTACATACAAATATATTTCTGGTCACTTTGTATCCCCCATATGCTTATACTTTGCACACGAAAAAAAAATTTCGACCTCACCACATTTTTTTAGCACCCCGCACCATCACATTTCCACGCTGTCAATAATTCTTTCACAGCCACTGTTCTTCCCCATGCTCATCTGGAAAGCTTGTCTTTACCTTGCGCGGGAATGCTGCGTCAAGCCGTAGTCTGCTCGACGAACAGAACCCTGTGCGCTTCTTTGTCTGGCAGGAGTCTATGCATCTCGCCATCGCATTTTTCGCTGAAGCGATGCACTGTTTCCCGCCCCCCTCTTCGTATCCCGTAGTCACTGCATTGGCAGCCTTCTTAAATAACGATGGATTTACCCTCGTTCAACTGTAACAGTTCGTCGGTGCTGCATGGTAGTGTTATGTCCAGCCTCATGTCGTACACTACACAGGTTTGACCGTCGCACCAAAAATTGTCCATAAAATAAACTTTCGACTTTCTTTCGTCATTCAATTTGCTGAAAGCAGCAATGCTCGGCGACATGGGGTCGACTGTATTTAAAATATGGAGCATATTATTTCACATGTGAAAAATACAAATCGCAGTTTGGTCGACGAAAGATGTTTGTTCAATTCATACCTGTATGGAATTTTTCTTTTTAAACTAACTTACAGAGGTTGTGGGGAAAAACTGGGCCATGAAATATAATATATGGTCCGATAACTTCGACGAAAGATGTTTGTTCAATTCTGACCTGTATGGAATTTTTCTTTTTAAACTAACTTACAGAGGTTGTGGGGAAAAACTGGGCCATGAAATATAATATATGGTTCGACTGTAGCTATAGTAAACCAGATGTATAAAAAAAGAAATGTATCTAAACCTCGAACTTACATTAGTGTAATGCGTATCACATAGAAGCCGGTGTTGAAAAGAGCATAAAGAAGGTATGCCGCGAGAAAAAATAAATGTTATTGAAGGGCTCTAGATAGACACTCAATTTGGTGGATTGTCTGGGGCTGATAACAAATTGGATTGGTCCACCCATAATCGATGTCGATTGCGCAAACTAAAAGTATCCACAAGTCGCGGAATTAAAATTTAAAATTGATTTTTATAAATTGTATATACACAAATGGCCCTAGGCATGTGAGAAGGCTACATATCGGCGATAGTTATATCTTTAAGGCGCCCACAGTGCTGGGAAGAAGTTTATATCCCGGTTTTGCTGCAACCTCCATTGTCCGTGCAAGTGACAATGGTAACATCGTTTTTTACATATACCTCTCCACATTGTCAATGCCTAAAACGAGAACGAATGCTGCGCTCGTCAACTCATCACCAGGTGCAACAGTGAGTGTGCCTTTGTGTCCCATGATGCACAGCAATATTTCCATGATGTAATGGGCAGATATATAGGTAGCTGGATTCATTTTACGGAGCTCAGTTTGATAGAGGTCTTAGTGAGTGGCAGATCGTCGCAGCAGGTGACGGTACCTGGCATAAATATTATGGAGACGTCGGTCGTGGGTCCAGCAAAAGCACCATCGAGTTTTTCAGATGGTACACGTGCAGCAACAGAAATACCATCGCCATATTCAATCATGAAGTTGACAGTGCAATCGACTTCTTTGGTTGAGACATATTCTATAGGGTCGACTGCAACTTCGGACGAACTGACAGCACCATTTCTTACTGCAACAACTTTTTCTTGGTCTGTACCATTCAGTTCTTTGGCTGACCTGTCTCCGGCAGAGTTCGGGACGTCGCCTCTATCGCCACCACCAGAAGAAACTTATCCCTGCGGCAGCTGCGACAAGGTATTTTCGCATCAAAACACCACACAGCAGCATGAATTTCGTGGCTGTATGACCAAAGCCAACCAAATGAAATATCTGTTCTTACGTTGCGGTTCGCTTTTCTACCGCAGCGAGACTTACTGTAAACCTGTAAGGTCATGCAAAGTTAAACTGCAGGCCGTATCGATGCCTCGGTGCTGGATGTGCAACAGAGAGTTATTGCAGCCTCTGTCGGCGGAGTGATGAACTGCAATTTCGATCATATGGCTCCTCTGCCAAAATCTGCTGCGACCAGTATGAATGACGAACATGGAACCTCATCACCAGGAGCAACATCTCTTTCCACGAAGATATCTTCATCCATGGTTCCTTCTCCCTCCAACGTGACGACAGTCGAACCATCTAGGACCGCTAGTGTATCATCTACGAAATTTTCAGTGGAATATTGGTGCCGCTTCTGCTATAAGGACTTTGCCTTCAAGCTTACTGAATGGTGGCCTGAAGTTCACGATTGCCAGGAATAGTTGGTTTTTTTTAACGAATTAGAACTGAAGGTGATGTTTATACGGATGCAGACTAACGTAAATAAATTTGTTATAATACATTTTAATAAATTTGGAAAAATTAAACAATTATTCAGTATTTTAAGTGAAAATATTTTCTTTCCCTGAATTGTATTAATTTTGATAAGAAGAACCACCACAATGCAAATGTTATTTTAAGTCCACCTAATCTCTATTTCTATTCATGGTATTAGGGCTTATACGTGCATACTTTCCTGGAGCTATAAATTATGCTTACAAACTGAATTGCACGAGCCTGTCCCTGAGATATCGCAAATTATAATCGAATATGCCTATAAATATTCGCTTGTGGGCATACCATGATTTAAGATAGAGACCTAAGTGAAAAAATATACGGGCTCTGTGTTACATCGCTTACCTTTAAGTGTACTTCAAATGCAAACAATCATAAATTTACTATGAATTTTTGTAAACCAAATGTTATGTTCGGAATAGTTATTGATGTTATTGTGATTGAAGGAATGCACTAAACGAATAATACAATGTTTATGAGATAACAAAAAAAAATATATTAAATGCATAATACACAAAAATAAATTTAAATATTACTGTGAGGAAATGTACTACGATCGATTTTTATGACTTGCTGGCAGGGTGAGCAGGGTTATGACATTACATAATCATCGACTTTTAGAATTTTGTGGACCAAGAGGGATTTTTGATGAGGGCGACGAGGGACGTAGGGCTGGTGAGGTATAGTGAGGGTGGTAACAGTGTTGATGGGATTGACGAGGAGGTGAGGGTGGAAAGGATGGTTAAAGGCGGTGAGGAATGATGAGGCAGTGAGGATGATGAGAGCGAGTGGTGAGGTGATAAGTGGTGGTATGTGGGAATTATTACAAATTTTTTTGGTTACAGGTTTTTGTGCGTGAGCAAGAGGGGTATCAATATGTCCCCCGATGTACTTGGTACCAAAGTGGCAGGCCGAAATTATTTAATTTTTATTAAAAATCGTTTCTAGGCAACATTAATAGGAAAAAGTAGAAAAATGGAAAAATGATCTGCAGCGACACTCTAAACTGATATGATTATTAACAATCCAAGGTGGTGGGCCGATGCTGTTTAATTTTTTTATTAAAATACTGTTATTGAGATATTTTTAATGAAAATAATTTGTATTAAACTAATTTCTGGGAATGATGGGGGAGGGGAAGAACATTTAACATGGCATCGAGCCCTGGCTGTAACGCCTACAAATATGGTGGACAGCACTGACCAACATGGCCGCCAGCTGCGCCTACCGAGATGACGGACAACTCCGAACTCCGATGTATGATGCATGCCCCAAAGTCATCTATATTATACTACTTTGGTGTGCCCATAAAAAGAAAAAAACATCCAAACTCCTGCATATGAAATATTTTCGTCCAAGCTATTTTGTTGGTTATATGAATACCCTTAAAATAATAACATACTACCTCGAAAAAATACCGTTAATAAGTGTGCAAACTAAATGACAGTAATTTGTGCAGTTTAAGATAATGGAAGATAATTTTTTTATTTATGTTTAATTTCTTTATTTTGGATGTCCCAGTCTGTAAGTTGCAAATTGTTGCCTCATAAATTTACAGAATGTTTCACTAGGCAGTGAAGAGTATTCGTTATCAAATCACATTAACAATTACAATAAAACAATCTCTATCACATTACTAATTAAATTTTATTTGGTTTGTTTTAGAACATGGCACAAAATAAAGGAGTATGGTCAGAGGCAAACCTAAAGGCAGCTTTGGAAGCAGTAGCACAAGGGATGAAGATAAGGTGGGCTTTTATCAACTTGGCCATTCCATGCAGTACTCTGCAAAGACATATTCGGAGTTGTGAGTAAGAAAACATTTGGTCCCA
Organism: Clitarchus hookeri; assembly: GCA_002778355.1. Taxonomy (NCBI): domain Eukaryota; kingdom Metazoa; phylum Arthropoda; class Insecta; order Phasmatodea; family Phasmatidae; genus Clitarchus; species Clitarchus hookeri. Next base: position 223,445 of record NQII01003044.1, on the reverse strand, counting down.
AATCTCTTCTAAGTCCAGAACAAGAAACTGAATTGTGCTCGAGAATCTTTCGCTTAGCAGATGTAGGCATGCCACTAACTTCTAAAGTTTTTTAATGCTCTGAGTACTGGTTTTGCAAACAAAATAACATTTGTGTGCCAAGAGACAATGACAAAATCAGTATTCTTGGTATTAAATGGTCGCCATCCAGATATAGCTCAGCGATAGTGTCCAATTGTTAACCCAGGAAGAGAAGCAAAGCTTAATTATTATATTGTGAAAGATTACTTTCAAACTCCTAGCACGATTTTGAACGAGTTAGAACTCATGGACAAACCAGAAAAAAATTTTCAATAAGGATGAGAAAGATGTACAATTGAATCTGCACATGTCACCAAATGTCTTAGCAAGGAGAGGAACTGAAAGAGAGTCAAACATTGCACCTGAACATGTGGAGAGTGTATCTGTTTTTGTTTTCGCAAATGCTTTGGGGAAAGCTATCCCATCTGTTGTATTGTTCAAGGGAGAAATACATAAAGCTGAGTATGTTGATATGTTACCTCAATAGAGAAACGTTTTCATGGCAGCAAAAGGAAACATGACATGCAGTACATTTGTGAAATGGCTTGAACGTTTCTCAAGATACAAGCCAGCCGGAAAAATATTGTTTATATTCGTTTGAAGCAAAATCACACATTTATGATAACATTGCTGCAGCTGCTGATGAACATGATATCACTCAACTGTGTCTTCCAAGCAACTGCACACATGAAATGCAACCAATGGACAAAGATGTATTCAGATCCTTTGACTACCATTGGGACAACAAACCTCACTTGTTTTGGAAGAAAACTTCAGGCAGGAACTTAAACTGATCTGGTTCTGGTTTTGGTACTGCTTTTCCACGTGTTTGGCCTAAAACTCTTTCGCCATGGAACATTATTTCAGGCTTTCATGGAACAGGAATTTTCCCCTACGATATAGATATAATTCTGGAAGTCACCTTCGCTCCTTCCACTCTCACACAAAGACTAAACAGTACACCAGAACATGTAACCATAGCCTCTACCCGAGCACCAATTGAACCTTGAGCTGAGTCTTCATCAATTGCTACATCCCAAAATGTGACAAATGCGACAGTATCAATCTCTCCTAAGCTTACGTATTTAGACTCTGCTCCTGGGCTCTCAGGCATACAACAGAAGCAATGTAGGTGGCCAAGTAGGAATGCGGGTAGCATTGACTCAGATTATGACGATAGTGATGTTATTTTTACTCTACATGATTCAGATTCATCGCAAGGATCATTTGCATCAGATGACCACAATGATGATGTAACTACAACTACGCCCAGCAGACAGTTTAGGGAGATTTTGAGAACACCTCAAACACAACCACTGGCAGAGACTGTATGTCGCAGGAAGTCCATTAATTACAAAGGTGTCAAGATTAATAGGAATTATTTTCCGAACAAAAAGAAAAGAACATGAAAGAAGCAACATCCAAAAAATGATCGACCTCACAAACGAAAGTCACCTATGGGAGAAGGGAATGTTAGCAAAACATCGAAATCATTGACATGGGTCTGTCACTTGTGTAATGAAAACAAAAAGGTTAATATAACAAGATGCAAGATTTACTTCCGTTGCATTCATGTTGAATGTGTAGGCTTGGTTCCTGATGAAGATCCCGAGGCATTGTTAACTTTCAGGTGTACTTCTTGTGAATAGATCATTCGTTTGTGATAAAATGTGACGAAAGAATTGTTGACTATATAGAATTTTTTATGTTCTATTTTATTGACCACAGGATGTTTTTTTTTGCCAGGCTTATTATTTTTTGGGAACACAGTTATTTTTGTAAATAATTAACATCCAATTCATGTTTAACTCGGATACATAAGATACATCATATGTAATTTGTGTTCATATTGTCTTTGTTTCTGTTTCCATGTAAGGCTGATGTAAATGTGACCTTCTCATGTTGCCATCTCTGAATGCAGTTATGCTCAGAAGTGTGGCCAATAAGTGTTCGAGTTGAACATCAACATATTCATTGTCGCTAGCCCGAATAATGACGTCAATATCGATCATTTACACTTACTTAAACTATATCATTTATATGGAGTATCGTGCCTATATTTGGAGCACCTGCTCTTATTTCGGGCTCTTTTTTGAGACTTAAACTTTTTCACATGGCATAAAATAATGGGTTGCCATGGTGGGGTGGTGGGTGGAGGTGTGTCAAGCGAACAAATGTTGTCAGTGTATAAAAATTTATGGGGGCTTGGGGTGTCACTCGTCTGCTGGTATTCAGGGCGGGGTGCTTCGTCACTGATCGCTCAACCTGAAATCGAGTCCCGGACCATCTTCATGTAATTTTTAAACTATTTTATATATTTTTTACAGTTTAAAAATGTTTTATGAATTTTGTAATTTTTTGGCTTAAGGTTATTCAAGGTTATGGGAACAGGGTTGAAGTTAAGGTAACCTAAATCCAATATGGCGGTTGGTTCGTCATAACATGGTGGGTGGTCAGCTGCATCTCCGGACCCTGTGTATCGATTTGGCATAGTTTTTGCTTATATTTATATTACTGTTCTGCCCTTGAAAAGAAGTCCCCCGATTTGGATTGAAAAAGTATTTTGGGCTTTCGGTGGGCTTCTTTTTTGCACCCAGGGTTTTTTCCTTTTTTGGGGGAAAAACAGGACGTTTCGGGGCGTAAGGGGGAATTTTAAAAGAAAAAAGGGAAATTTGAAGGGGGGAAAGTAATTTTTGGGTAAAATATTTCATTTATGAAGTTATATTTGGTATGAAACAAGTATTTTAGTAGATAAAATGGCCGCCGACCTACCGGAATAACAGAGCATGAACAACTTTGAGCTTCGGTAATAGACTCCGTTGTGCCTAACTCGGCTATATCATTCTACTGACGAACGAAGATTGCAAGTGAACATAAGTAGGCAACGAATTTAGACAAATTGTTCCATGTCTTGACGTCGTATTTCAATTGTAATGTTTAAATGTATAACTAGAGATCTGCAAAATTCGCGTTATTATTTGGGGACACATTTAACTTTAAACACATTAACTTTTGCAATACATTTGACTGGGACATACTTTTTCTGACACGCCCTGGGTAATTTTGCGCTAATAAATGAACCTTAAAAATCGTGTGCCCCAATCACGTGCAGTTCAGTCATAAAAGGAGTGACGTCACATCTATGAAGTAGCCAATGGAGAAACGACGCTTGCTCGAGTAAAAACAGCACGGCGACGTTTAGCTTGATGCCAAATAATAAGGCGAATTCTGCAGGTCTCTATGTATAACTAAGGACACACACATTTTGCGAAAAGAGTTCCTGTCAAGCTGTTTTTCGAAAAACTTTAGCTTAGATTCACATTCACGATTGGGTGGTTTCGACTGCTGCACATCATATTTGCCTGCCTGCGAATCACAGAAGTTCAGAACCTGAGTGATCGAATTCTCATTGGCCCAGTAAACATCACACTGTCTCCCGACGAAAGTTTGCAGACAATACTGGAAGTAAAACTGCAGAAGTGCAAATAAGATATTTAAATCTATCCTCTATGGAATTTTTTTTTGAGAAAATCGGGTGTCAATATTTATAACAATAAAGTAGATATTTTTATATTATTATACACATTATAGAGTATTAAATGGCATATTATTAACACTTAAAGCTCCCAAATTCTGCACTTTTTTATTTTATTAACACATGAATATTGTTACTAGGCCCGTGGCAATGAGAATTTTACATGTGGCGGGATGATACAATAAAAACGAGTAAAGGAGATTTTAAACAGGACTTTTAAATGTGCTTAATTTGACCTGAACAGCCTATACAATGGTGTAAAGATTGAAACATCTATCTGCGACATCGAAAGGCTTTTTGCTCATGTCTGGCGTGGGTATGGTTGGAAAAAAAAATACATTTTTTACTACTTAAATTACCAGCATTTGTGACCAGCACTGAAATAAATAAACTTTATAAATATAACGCGAGTTAAGTAGAACATAGTTAATTTTTTCTTTGTTCAACAAAAATTAGTTTATTAAACATAACTTAAAACGCCTGGTCGTGGCAGAAAGAGTTACACGTAAGCAATATTTCAATATTCTACTTGCACAACTGCAGTTTTCTTTGGTTATTGCTCCCGTGTCTTCGTCGTTTTTGACTGGCCACTCGGAATCAGGTTACTCCGGTACTGAACGTAAGGGATTCGCAGGAATGCACGCATGACGCGTAGCTGTCAAAAACTTCCATCAGCGAAAGTGGATCTGACGTACGTGCTTTGAAATGCAGCTACATAGGAAATCTTTTTCTTGAAAATAGAGAGTATCTAGTTCTGTGGTTTTGTGTATTCCCTTTTAATAGGGCCACCCGAATTTCACGAAAAGATTTCCATGCACGCTAGATTTCAATACTGTGCGTGCACATCAACAGATTTCTTTTGCTTTTTTGGCCACTTGAATTTGTCAAGACACGTTTTCTAATTCGAGTGAACTATCAGAATTAAGTAACTCTGATACTGTTACAGCTGTGATTCGTTGGCAGACACCTTAGATGCGTAACATATAAATAATCTGACTACGAGAAAGTATATGAGCTAAACGGTTGTGAAATACAATTGGTAGAGAACTGAAAAATTCGCGAGTTCAATGACCTGCAGGCTAGACTAAACAGTTTTACGTACAAATATGCCAATATTAACTACATATTGGTTGTCTGCTGTCGCAGTGGAAGGACACAATTGGACATCGTTCTCCAGGTGGTGTCAAACACCGCGTGGACCAATGGCTAAAGTTACATAAACGCACGTGTTTGGAATTCTAGCTTGTCCCAAAATGAATCCGCGAATTCTTCAGGTCTCTAACAATTGGTCGTGAAATTTTTTCGTGAAAATTCGGTGCACCTACCTATACGTGCACGCTTGTGGCCTTCTTTAGGTTAGTGGCCGCCTGTCTTTGCGTGAAGACAGTCTGTTAGATGAGTGAGCCAATCAGAATTAAGTTTTTACTATTCTGACCATCCGTGAATCGCGGGCAGAGAGAGAAGGCGCGTAACAATTCAAATTACCCAATCACGAAAGTGGTTATGAAAAATACTCGTATCAGTTAAAAATCCTCCAATGCAAAGGCGAGTGTTTGTAAAATATGTTTTAAATACAACTAGACTTGTACTCGTTTTGAAAAGAAAAAAAAATGGGTGTCCCTAGTTTTATGAAAGATCTTCTTGCCAAGAAAATAGTTTCGAAAACTTACAATCTTATTGTGGGTTTATAAATGGTTAGTACATTTGTTGACACAAAGCAACTGTTTTAGTAAATTGAGAATGGGCGTTATTAGAGCAGCCGATATTTAGGTGCGTCAATCAAAGGATGAAATCTATTTTTTCCGGGCGGTAGTTATTATTGACAGGAAGGTTGTAAAACTGTGCGTTGGGGCATAGAGGACAAGGACATCTTCCTGAAAACTCATTGCGTATAATAAAAATATTTTTTTCCTATAAAATAAGCTTATTTTTGATGGGCGGTAGCGTACTTTTAAGTTTCAGTTAAACAACACTGCGAAAAAATTAATTAACTTTTGTAAAGTTGGTTATCCTTCAAGTGCTATCTATAGTCGGACCTAGTGCTCAAAAGGTTACAAGCGTTTGTCTAATCATGTAACACTAGTGCTTATTCTGTCACACAGTAGTTATTTTGTGTATTTAAAAAGGCGACGTTTCACGAAAATATTTCTTGATCTGGTACAATAAGATAGTTACGCCAAATATCTTTAAAAAGGAAGTGAATGAATGTTTTTAATTTTTCTACAAATGTTAAGCTTCTAAGGCAGGAATCACTTACATCCAGTGTGGAAATAACCGAATGCAGATACGCCCATTTCAATCCTAACTAATATTATAAATGCGAAAGTGTGTTTGTTTGTTAGGCCTTCTTTCACGTCGCAACGGAGCAACGGATCGACGTGATTTTTGGTACAGAGATATTTTGAGGGCTGGGAAGTAACATAGGCTACTTTTTATCGTGAGAAAATATCTTATTACCCTCAGGGAAATTTTTTTTGGAAAATGAAAAAGTACACAAACGGAATATCAATGCAACATCGCAACGGAGCAACATTTTGACGTAATTCCTTGCACAGAAAAAGTCGGAGGGCTGAAAGGTGATATTGGTTATATTTTATAGCGAGAAAATATCTCAAAAAATTTACAAACGGTAATAGTGAATCAAGTGGGTTTAAATTTTGCCGCCAGCGCACTCTCTTGCAATACGATGTCTAAACCGTTAAAGATGGAACAATATCATGTAGTGCAGAATTGTGTAGAATGGAAAGACCTAAAAAAAAACTCCACAGGAAGCATATATCTATAATAGAGAAATACTTATAGGTGGTTTTACCATTTAATTCACTGAGATGTTGAGTTTTATAATATGTATAGAGTACAGAAGATTAACACTAAGTAAAATTCAACTTTATTAAAAAAAACCTAAACAATAATTCTGTAGTCCACGCGAGTGGAGCCGTGGGCACAGCTTGCAGATACCTAAATTGCTTCTCACGTTAACAGCAAACAATTACGTGTGCTCAGGTGCTTTCAGGAAAAGTCACTGGGGCCCACGGTGGTGTAGTGATTAGACTACTTGCCCTCCACCTAGGCGAACATGGTTCGATTCCTGGCGGGGTCACTCCCAAATTTTGGTATGTAGAAATCTTGCCGAACGATGCCGCGGGTTTTCTTAGTGTTTTTCCGTTTCCCCTAGCTCTTTCGTTCATGCGCTGTTTTATACTTATCTCACTTCACCCTTGTCCGCTCTCAAGACTTCGATGTTAATAGTCACCAAAATCTCTCTACTCCACGAAAAGTCACTGACCATATGATATCTCCATTTTCCAAGCGTGCGTTGTCATAAAAATTTTACATTGAGTTAAGGGTACCACCGATTTGTCCTCAACGTCATGCATTCGCATAAAACGTTTTACCCCGGAGTAGTTAATAATACAGAGGTGAAGTATCCGCTTATTACGCGAACTCCAGCCCTTGCCTACACGCCAGCAAAATGGGGCCACTAGTCAGCAACATGTCGGATCGCCGTTCGCATTTCAGCGTCTGGTAACTTGATCACCAACCGGCAGCCCAGCCAATAGGGAACCTTTCGCAGGACTCAGTAGCCAATTAGCTACAACACCCGGTCCCAAAGCCTAGCGCAAACAATCGGAGATTGGGTATACGACCACATCAAAGGTACCACCACGCCACTTTGTCTTTGTGAACTTTTACACTCTGTGGTTTTACAATTCCAAAATTATATCGAAACCTTCTTAAACCCCATTTTCAAAACCCCACCTGTTCCAAAGGGGCCCTTTCAACAAACAGAACACGGCGCTTTTTTAAAACGTGCTTAGTACCGAAACAGAAGAACCCTTGAGGCGAAGCCACTTTTAATGAAGTTAGAGTGTCGAGTTCCAAATAGGCCCATTCTCCAATGTGTGCTTATTGGTTACGTAACTTGATAATAATGCTTTTTGTTCAATATTGTTTTGACAATTTCCTCCATTTTGAATTGCTCGGACAAGATGCCCTTTGGTAAAAGAAAGCTCAGTCGTAATTAGATTTCGGTAGGGCCACCCGATTTTCGGGAAAATATTTCCGCGCACGCTAAATTTCAATACATCACGGAAACAAAGAGAGTTTTATTTTGCTTATTGGCCACTTGTTTATCGTCAGGAGACATTTTATAACTTGAGGTGAGTTGAGAGGTATAAGCGGCTGTTAACAACTAGGTATTGAGAGCCGACGAGTGTGAGATGAGGTGAGAATGGAGCAGCACCGGTAGGCATTGGCGGGGGACACGGGGGAACCCGCCGACCAGCGGCATCGTCCAGCAAGATTCACGCTTCCAAAGATCAGGACTGGCACGGCCGGGGATTGAACCCGGTTCTCCTTGGTGGGAGGTGAGCAGTCTAACGGCTCAGCCACCGCGGCCCCTTCTAACTCGAGTGGCCAATAACAATCAAGTTACTCTGGTACTGTGATTCGCGGGCAGACAGCAAAGACTCATAGCACGTATATCATCCAAACATGAGAGCGAATATGAGCTTAAAAGTTTATAAAATACAATAGGTCATGAAATCTTTTCGAGAAGCACGTGTCCCCATAGACATCGGGAAATTTCACGTATTCATTCTGCAACATGCTTGACTCCACACTTATTTATGCTCATAGAGGTTAATTTAGGCGTTCATTGGCTGTTGCTCCAGTTTAACGCGAGACCAGGTACGACATGATTTGGTCTTTTTTTTTCTTTGCAGGCTCGTTGTTGGTTAAACGTGATCTGGGACGTGTGTCATAAACTGCGGTTGAATAAAGGTACAAACACAAATCTGTGAATCGGAGGTAAAAGACACTGCGTCACAAATATGGAACTTCATAGGAGAGGTTTTTTGCTTATATACCATCAGCACACATAATGCCCTTTCCTTTTGGCGAAATCGCTTATTATGCTGTTTAGGAGATATTGCTTTGCACCCTAGAAAAGAGCGTGGAAAATACAATAAGACAGTGTGAAAACCTCAGTTTTATAAAATGTGCATAGTGCCCTTCACCTACGATGCACATAAATGTACACATAGTTAAAGTTTCACTTGTTACCAAACGAATTCGCAAAATATCCGTAGTATAACTCGGTATAGGAGAATTTCCTTGTTCAAGATTTAAACAAGAACAACTTGTTCTCTTCTTCGAAAGAATGTTTCATTCTCGTCTTGCTTTGACCGTAGGCTGTGACGAGCACAGTTCTTTTTGAAGAAAGGCTCGGAAGAGAGAGAGAGAGAGACAGAGGAAGAAAGGGAAGGACGATGGTAAAGTGATAGGAATATCGAATAGGTGCTAAGCAGTTGCGCGGGAAGCTTCAGTGAATTTTGACACGTGCTGTACGCAATTACCGAGTCAAGGAAGTGAGTGTACGATGGAAGCGATATGATTGGCTATTCGCAAATGGTTTTGAAACACACTAAAATATTCTTTTACGTTAGGTGTGTGACGGGCGTTTCGAATGAGCTTTCATTGTAAAAAATAGAAGCGTACGTCTGCAAAGCACGTTGCACGCACGCCGCGTGCGCCGGCAAACTAATTTTCGGCTTTACTTTGTTTGGTCGTTTTTTCCTTTTCCGCAGCGTATGATTCGAAACAGCGTTGAAGTCGTGACGAACCGTTAGTACTAGTGATCAGTGTGTGCGCTTACGGTTTTATTTGGTGCAGCTTATTACGAAGTACTTCAAAGTGACGTTAATTAACTCGTAGAACCAAGTTTGATTTCCATATGAGAATTCTAATTCTTATTTTTTATTTTTTTATTTTTTGTTATTAAGTAGTGTCCTTTGTGCAAGTCATGAATAAGGGCACCCGATTTGCCCGGAAATAATTCATGTCAAGTTGAATTTCAATGCAATTAAACTCAGATTAACTTCAGCTATTGGATGGTTTCGACTACTGCGCGTCCTAGGAGCCTGCCCGCGAATCACAGACGTTCACAACAGGATTAACCCAATTCTCATTGGCCCAGTCAAATGCCGCTCTGCTTTCGATGAAAGCACGTTGCAAATTACGGAAGGAAAAGTGCAGGTGTGTGGGAACCATATTGAAACACAGCTTCCGTGGCGATATTTCGTGAGAATCGGGCGGCCCTTGTCATGAAACATAACGAATTTACAACTAACCGACGCGAGCACACCTTGACATACGCTAGCGTGGAATGATTTGAGTGAGTGAAGAGATTTGGGTGGCTCTTAAAAGCGAGGTCCTGAGAGCCGATGGTAGTGAAATGAAGAAAGGAGCAGCACCGGAACGCAAGGGCGGGGGAAACGGGAGATCACCGAGAAAACCCGCCAACCAGCGTCATCGTCCGGGATTATTCCCAAATGAGAAAATCCAGGAGTGACCCAGTCGGGGATTGAACTCGGTTTGTCTTGATGGGAGGCGAGCAGGCTAACCGCTTAGCCACTAAGGCCCCTATTAGTTCTAGAAAAAAATAAGGGATATTTAAGAATTTTTCAAATACTTTCAAAGCACTTTCAAATGATTCACATCTGATGGTGAGCACATTATCAGAATATTGGTAAAACTGACTGTGTTTTCAAGTTGACTTAAAGCATATGAAAGTTAACGTCTCTGTCTTAAAAGGTAACATTAACAGGAAAATGTCGATTTCATATTTCGGTGGGTTTACCAATCCTGCGGATACTTCCGCCCGCAAAATTTACTTAGCTGTGGGTAAATAAAGCTTAGAATGCGTTATTGAAAATGATTAGGGTTACTTAAAAAACTAATTCGTTTGTGTTCAGCAATATGTTTATTTGACATCTGGAATACTTAAATTGTTTTTCCAGACATCACTAGTACTAAAGTCCTTCCACTGAGAAACAATATGGTTGTAGGATCCATATATACTGTTAAAATAACGGCCTCTATCTGATGTGTCGTAACTACCATCTAAATATTGTTAACACTGATGTTAATACCAACATAACTACTTGTATTCCTGTCTGTGATCGTATTTGCTACTGTACATATGGTTACTGCAGCAGATCACTGCGTTCCCACTACAAAACAAATCGTACCTCCAACAGAACACCTTGAACGATATTTGAATTGTTCCCACAACATTCCTAGTCTTTGTGGGTACTATCCAAATATTTTCGAATTTATTCTGTTGGAGATGCCATCTGTTTTGGTTAAGGATTGCAGTAATCTGCTGCAGTAGTCATATGTGGAGTATCAATTACAATCACAGACAGAAATACAACAAAATGTTTTGTTCGTATTACTGTTTAGGTTAACAATATTTAGACGATACCTACAACCCATGATATATCCTATTTTAACAGTCTAGATGATTCCTACAACCATATTTTTTTCTCAGTGTCGTCAATCACGAATCCACAATATTTTGAGTTGTTTGCATTAGCTCTGATTTCCACAATGCAATGATAACGAGTAGTATTAGGAAAATATATTTTTTCTAAAATACTATATATAAATTTGCTGACATTATTTTTAGAATGCAATTTATTCGCTTAGGTTTTTTAGCGACGATAAAATATCACCGGTTCATTCACCTCGAAGCCGTACTTTACAGTTACTTGTTTAATCGATCTTAAACTATTTGTTCATTTGCTAGCGTCTACTCAAGTGAGTTCATAATTTTTACCCCAGGCCAAGAAATACGGGATTATCTTTTCTTTATTTCTCTTTACGGGCTTGTCCATGATTTATTGCTTTCCTGGGTATGTCTGTTTAACTGTAGTCCAATTACAAAATAAATGCAATTCTACACTTATTTCCACTCGTCCTCATATTAATAAGCGAACCATTTCCATCTCTATGCACTGGGGATGTTGATGCAATAAATGCAGAACCCAACTTCACTAGTCGGTTATTTTATTGTCTTCCAAGTTCCTTATCAGAAAAGCATTATTATCTTTCCCGAAACAAAAAAATAAAACTATGAATTTCAGTCTACTATAGACCGCATGATTTTATTATATCACAAGATAAGTCTGTATATGAATACCAACCCTTATTTGATCAAGCCACCAAAAATCTAGTAAACTTTCCCCAAGATTTTGGGAATCGGTTGTAAAGAATTAACATAATGACCAATTAAAAAATGTCATGATTTATGGTGATAAAATACTGTATGCTAATTCATCTGTAGGCTGCAGCCCATACTACTTTGTATACTATGCCTCAGATGATTTTTGATTGCAAAATGCCAAATTGAGTATCCCGTTTTCCCAAGAACTATTGGCTTGGGTTTCGGCCTTGTTTTCTTCCTTCTCAGAATATTTTTTGTATCAGAATCGTTCATGTCGTGTCTAATAAATAGTGGATAGAGAATTGTTGTGAAACATCTGCCATACTCGAATGCTGCATTGACGCTTATTCCCAAGAAGATGTGTGAAATGTTACTAGAAACGTTCTGGTCTCTCCGCATTACTTGAGGAAATTTTTCAGTTCGTTGTGTATAAAGCCCGAAGGGTGTTTCAAATCCAGATGCTCTGAGCTTGTATACAAGGTTCAACACTGGTGTAACTGCTTGGCATAAATTCGCACCACTCGCTTGTAGAGGAACCATGACGCTTAATCAAACATAGGAAATGGGGCCTATGACACGTACACAAGGCTTCATATATTTGTGCATATATTTTTTTAATCACCACAAAATTACTGTCTAGTTTCCACAACATTTTATTGGTCACAACTAGATAATGTGGTCTTTACGGTAAAAAATTGGCAATTATGTATTCATCCAAAACATTTTGTTACTGCAACACAGTTTTTTATTGAGACTGAATTCCGCGCTTTAATGTTGGCCGAGAAATAGTATTTAAAGAAGGTGGCAGCCAAGATACAACTGCCCGCTGGTTTACTAGGCACATCTTTGTCTAGTATAACGTGCCACCAAATTTTAAACAGAAACGGTGGAATGTGTGTATGTGTGTGTGTGTGCAATGACCAGATCTTGAGAATATGCGCGTTTGCGCAGTTTAAAAAATTCCTTACAATATTTTCTGCACGGCAAAGAAAACCATTTCTTTGAAGCAGTTTTGTTTACAGTAGCACAACAACGTGTCGCTTTATTTCAAAGAAAAGGTTACTGAAACATAAACTTGCTGTTAATTAATGGTATATTTATACGTTTTTGTTTAATGGCAACATTACCTTTTTTTGTAGCAAATAAATAAATGTTCTTTGAACTGCTTTAGTTTAGAGTAAATAAATATTACTTCGTACAACAGGTAACGTTTTGGCGATATTAAATATTTTCTGTCATTCATTGTAGTTTTGAGTACGTAACTGTTTTACCGTTTCTAAAATCCGTAAACCAATAAGCGTATTTTGCAGTTACGAAACTGTAACTGAGAAAATCTACAGTCGTCCTGTAGACGTTAAATGTTAATCTCAAGTGCAGTAATTCTCCAAATGACCAACCTCAATTCTGACCAAGTGATAACATTATATTCTGGCCCATGTTACTACCTTTTATACCGAACGTAACAAATGTAGTCGAAACGTAATAAGGCAAAATGGTCGTTTGGTGAAGAGTGTTAGAGTAGTATCACGGAGACTGTGTGTTTGATTCTTGGAGCCGCCGAAGTAATTTTTGTATTAGTGAATATAATTTTGGATGTTTTTATTGCTTCTGTAATATTTACTAAACAGGATGGTTTTTCAGAGCACACATTTTCTTTACATTGTAACTAATATTACTACAAAGAGGCCTGCTGAACAATTCAAAATACAATGCAAGATTATCATTAATATATAGATTAAACAAATATAATGTCTTTGGCAAGCAAGCATTACAATGGTTCATATTGAAACAAATAACCATTTCAGAAGCAAAACAACATACAAGTTTAAACGTTGCAGCAAACATTTTTTTTTTCGGAGCTGTACTTCCATCGGTATGACGCTCTGTCCTATACCGGGAACAGTGATAATCCATTTGTGCTTCTTTTTTCTGGCGTCATCTGAATATGAGACTACATGATATAGCCCGAACAGCGAATAATAGCTCGCACACTTATGAGGGCGATATTTTCTCCTTTGTACAGTGCAAACAATCAAAGTCACTTGCTGTGCAACATCATAGATACAGGTTACTGTGGCAGGAGGGGTTAAGGGGAGCCTGTAAAATAAAAGTGTGAATGTTTAGGTATTTTCCTAAACATGTCTTGTTAAATTAATTAGTTTTTCTTTATTAAAATGATATATTATTTATTCCTGTCGGGTACTTAGGAGTATTTATTTTTAATTTTCTAATACTATATGCACATGCACAAAAACAGTTATCTTTGCACATTCATATTTTTACGTTTTATATATAGCTTTTTCAAGTCGGTTGTTGTTTTCGATGATCAGTTATCGATATCTCAGTGGTACTCTGGTGTTTTCTAAACATCTGCCGCATGGTTACGTTTATTTAATATATGATTATGTTTATTTACTCTATGGTTTTGTTTTTAGAAGTTTGCTTGTGAATCAGTGTTTTTTAAAGTTTCTTGGTGTAGATAGTTATACTTTTTATGGTGAAATACAGTGCAAAACATGCCTAGAAGAAATAGCGTTTTTAGAAAACGTAGATTTTGCGTTAACGGCACACAAGAAAAATAAAGGCTTGTTATTCTTGTGTGATAGAAGAATCCTCGGACAATGTAGAAATTAACAATAAAAATGTTACACCTGACAACAAGAAAGACGCATCACCTACAAGCATCACCTACCAGTGCCTCAAAGTCTAAACTTGATAAACATTTTGAATAAATGTGTGAGTTAGAAGAAAATGTAGTTAGCAGATCAAATTCAAGTTATGTTTCAGTTGATATGAACATGTTTAGTAAAGTGTTGGCTGATTGTGTATTTTGCAATGTTTGAGGTGGGTTAGTAACTGTAGAAGAGGATGTTTCAGGAAGAAATAGACTTGCAACAGCAATAGTTATTATTTATACCAATTACGAAATTAAAAAGATATTTGTTGCTTCAAATGAGTGCAAAAACAATCTTCATGAGGCTTACACTAAACTGTTCAATGCTATGAGAGCAATTGGTAAAACTCTCGGTGCAGCTCAAACATTATGTGCACTTATGAATCTTCCACCGCCATCTACAAGAAGTCAAAAATGCACTGAAGATATAGGAGAAGCTGTTGAATTTGTTGCTTCCTTTTCACTGCAATCTGCTGTAAAAGAGGCTGTAGAATGAATAAAGGTGGTTGTGACATACCAATCGCATTGTATGGGACATGGCAAAAACGAGGACACAACTCTAAAAACTCAGTTGCCACACTTATCATTACAGACACAGGTAAAGTAATTCATTTTGAGGCACCGGCAGAACATTGCTATTGTTGCGATGGAAGTACAAGTGGCGAGCACAAAAACTGCCATAAAAACTATGAAGGGGCTAGAGAAGGAATGGAAGCTGATGCTGCTGTAAAAATTTTCAGGCACTCTGTACTAGAAAGGGATGTACGCTATGTACAGTTCCTTGGCGATGGTGATTCTAAAGCTTGTAAGAGTTTCGTTGAATCAAAACCATATCGAGATATGACGATAGAGAAGGACAAATGTGTTGGACAGGCACAAAAGAGGGTGGGTACACGCCTCAGAAAATTGAATCAAACCCAGCGTATTACAGTAATGTCCGATAGGAAACTTCTGACGGGTCGACTGACTGATAAAATAATCAATGAACTTCAGCAGCAAAATTGTATGGCAATCAGAAATTACACACACAATTTGGAGAGTATGAGGAAAGCAGTCTAGGCCACATACTTCTACAAACTTTCAAGGGACGAGAAACCCACGCATTCACTTTGCCCATCTGGGCCTGACACACGGTGTAAATTCCGAAATGCTGAAGCTTTGGGAAAGAGTTTCAAACGCAGCAATTCTCTTCCTGAAGCTGCTATGGAAGCCATCAAGCCAACATACAGAGACATAGCTTATCCAGACCTCCTCAGTAAGTGCTTACATGGACGTACTCAGAATCCTAACGAGCCGTTCAGCAACATTGCCTGGAATCGAGTGCCCAGGAATGTAGGTTTTTGTGGGGTTGATAACATTGAAACAGGGAGTCAGCGATGCTGTGTTGACGTTCAAAGATGGGAAAATCTGAGGAATAAGAGTGTTGAAGCAACTAAACATCATCCTTGGCATTCACGTGGCAAAGGGACTGCAACTTTAGAACAAAATAAGAATTGCCAAGGCACAATGTGTAGCTGAGTTCAACACCAATGGGTAGAAAACTGAAGAATTCGCGGATTCGTTTTAAGAAAAGCTAGAATTTAAAACACATTTGTTTAAATTACTTCAGTCATTGGTCCACACGTGCCACAGTGGAAGGCGGCGATTGGACCAGCGTTCTCCTGGATGTGTCAAACACCGTGTGCACCAATAGCTAAAGTTATATCAAAACACGAGTTTTGAATTAAAGCATGTCTCCAAATGAATTAGCGAATTTTTTATGGTTTCTACCAATGTACAGTTAATATAGGCATATCTCTACTCACAACTGTGTAGTCTAGCCTGCAGGTTATTGAACACGCGAAATTTTCAGGTCTCTACCAGTGAGGTAAGGTCGGCTCGAATAAAAAGGCTTGCAGGGGAGAATGGGGACGAGGTAGAGGATCCTGTGAACTAGGCTGCGCCAGTCGCGGCTGTTGAACTATTGCAAGATATTCTGCATCATGCACACTACTGTACATTTTCGCTACACGAAGCAGTCAGCAATAGCCACGCGTTGAGCCCGGAGGAAATTGATTGTATTGCGACCACTTATTGTATTAGTGGCATAACAATCGCGACACATGCAAACTGAAGTCAACTACCGAAAAACGTTTTTGTGGCCGACTTGAAAATTAAGAATCAACCTAGATTAGTGACGAGCGAGCACCAGAATAATTTGCTACTTTTCACCTGCAAGCACTGGTTTGTTTAGTATCCGCCCGTTAATTTGTCAGTTATTTATTACTGGGCAGAGTACTGCAAGTTGTGGCATGTAATAAAAAGCGTTTGCAAAATGTCTGAAGTGTTTACTACAATCAAATGAAGTGGCGTAACGTTCGTTTCTGTGCTAGGAATGTGAAATGCAGATAATTATATTGTTTTTTACAGTACGATGTTTTGGTGCTCTTTCATCACCATCTCAGTTTAAGCTCGGGTTTCGACATCACCAGCATGTATTTAGGACACGCAACCATTTCGCGAGTACGTGGTCAACTACTTCATGCTTGTATTAAGTTATATATATCGCGGTAGATTCAAAAAACTTGTTCGTTTTAAATTGAGCAAATATTTTGTTGGCTGTAACAATTTGATGATATAACAACGTCAAATGGTAATATTACCAGTTTTCTTTTTGTTGGCTGTAGGTACAATGATCGACATACATGAGTGTGTTTCTTCGATATTACAGTTTCGTTTAGTTACAATTTATGTGAACATTAGGATGTAAGTAGTACTTTTCTGTATGACTGGTAAAGCGTTATGTTAGAATAAACAATCACGAATATATTATTTCAAGTGAAAGTAATAAGAAAACATATAAAACGGAATGTCTCTGTGTTTGTGGGCGTGGTGTTTGAGGTGTAAGCTTCAAATATAAGAAAAGTTTACAGTGCAGATTTTGTGGTTGAGTTCAGTTGAGAGATTTGGGCGGCTTTTAAAAACGAGGTCTTGAGAGCCGAAGTGGGTGAAAGGAGGTCCAAATGGTAGGTAGGTGAGTAAGTTGTCAGACATAAGTCAGAACTTTGGGTTCTATTTGTCGGTAGTAACGCCAACGTATTTTAATAAGCACTAAACTGCGTATTATAAATCAACGTATTGCTAACATGACGAACATTGTGATTATTTTGCGAAAAAGTGTTTCCACACGAGCGTTTCTATTTATGCAGAAAATAAATTGTTTGAAAAAATTAAATTTCTTTGTGTGTGATATAAAACAGAGTGGATGTTTGCCATATCAAAACTTTTTTATCTCTATGTTTTATTTGTATATTTTTTGGCACTATTTATAAATAATACAGGGAAATGTATTGTTAGTTAAATGCATACATTTCTTCAGTTTTTTTTTTCGCGAAAAGATTTACGCGTAGGAAATAAGTAAGTATTCTATGTGCACAACTACAGCCTTTTTTTGTTGTTACTAGCGACATGTCTGTGTCAGAAGATATTTTCTTAAATTTCTGGGCCAATCAGAATTAAGTTATTGCGATAATGCATATCATTGAATCGTGGGCAAACATATTAAATGCGTGTCAGTTAAAAACTTATTCGCCAAAAAAAAAAAACTAATAATTTTTA
This sequence comes from Clitarchus hookeri, assembly GCA_002778355.1. NCBI lineage: Eukaryota > Metazoa > Arthropoda > Insecta > Phasmatodea > Phasmatidae > Clitarchus > Clitarchus hookeri. Next base: position 205,571 of record NQII01003044.1, on the reverse strand, counting down.
TAGTAGCCACATAGTATTTAGTGAACCAAAATTTATATTTTCAGAACTCAACAATTATTTCTTGCTGCAATAAAAAAATTGGCAGGGCGTTTCCCGTGAAAAATATTTTCCCCTGCGTAATCACGAACAAGGTTCTGACATAAAGTAATTTCGAGTACAAATCGTCGTGGAATCTCTTTACGAAACAAAGGTGTGCTATCTTTACATCAGTTTTTAAAATGTCACCACAGTATATTCTCGTAATTGCCTCGGATAGTTGAGAATCGCAACTAGCTGTGTAACACGAGAGAGAGAGAGAGAGAGAGAGAGAGAGAGAGAGAGAACGACCGGAAGGCGGCGGGGAGAGAGTTTTGCGTCGCCAAGGCAGACCTTCAGAAAGCTGTAAACAAACAGATCATGATGCTCTCACACAGCTGTTTCACATCGTGTCTTTCGCCAGTTAGGCGTTTTCGTTATCGTGTTTCTTCAAAGCTGAATGTGTCATGCAGACAGAATTGTACGACAGATTCCAACAACTGAAACAAAGGAAAAATATTATTGTATAGCCGTATTGTATTCCTTACTTTTATTGCAAATTTATATGTATGTCAAATTACAGAATACCCTACAATGGATTTTACTTTACACGGAATTATATATTCAGGGCATTTTACATAGCTCCAAACGCTTCATCTAATATACACTGAAGAGCCAAAAAAAACTGGTACACCTGCCTAATATCGTGTAGGGCCCCCCGAGCATGCAGAAGTGCCGCAAGACGACGTGGAATGGACAAGACTAATGTCTGAAGGTATGCAGGAGGCAATTCACACCAAAAAATCCTGCAGAGCAGTCCACAAATCCAATCTGCCCCAATTTGAGAAAGGGCTGCACGTCTGTCACGTTTAAAGATTGTCGTCAGTCGTCGTTTGTCCCGTTCTTTCACGATCTTTTTCCGGCCGCAGCGATGTCGAAGATGTGATGTTTTACCGTATTCCCGGTTTTCACGGTACACTCGTGAAATGGTCGTACGCGAACATCTAAATGTTATCGCTACCTCGGAGATGCTATGTCCCATATCTCGTGCACCGACTATAACACCACGTTCAAACTTACTTAAATCTTGATAACCTTCCATTGTAGCAGCCGTAGCCGATCTAGCTGCCGACCGCATGGCGTTACTCTGATTGGGCTCTTCAGAGTACATTCGTTTATTAACGGTACAATGAAATTAAGTGAAGTTATTGTCTGCGCTTTTTTTCGGGCAGAAACCAGCAAAATTGCACACAAATTATTTCTGTGTTTAGTGCTTCTGGCCACTGCCTGCACCCAAATATTTTTACATTTTGCAGTTTCTTGTGCAATAAATTGTCAGAATCTGTTCGCCTAGCTTCCACTGTGTGAGCTATTATTAAATATTTCCAAATAATACTAAGGCCAAAATTTATTATATTTCTACACGTTTCAGATAAAATGAATGTTTAGGTTAAAAGTTCAATTAATTCACAAATAATATCGCGAAGTATAACATTTGAGACTTAAATTTACATTGAAGATATGATAGGTTTATGCATTCACTTATATGGCTAAAATTTCTCTATTTAAAATGTAGAGTGCAATTTGCACATTGCAGTTTAAGAATGTAAAATGCTTCTATGTGGCGAACTGAGTGGTGTCTGCTTTTCATTGTAACTTATTCGCAGTACTTGAGTTAAGTTACTTGCTTCGGAGTAGAGTCCAGTATATTATTCCGACGTACGAGTTAAAATTTCCACTTCTCTGAGAACGTTCATTTTATTATTGATGCCATTCTGTTTGAAGACCCCCGTCATGCCTTAAAAAATGCATTTAGGCTCATATAGGTCCTTTCTCCTTTGTATCCTGAACACAGAATGATGCAGGGAGTACTCCATTACATCTTTGGGTTTCACGAGCGTGGTGGAATGAACCGTGGCGTTATACGTGCGAGTGTGATGTGGCGAAACGTCAATACTTTTTCAAGTGCCGTAATCTTGAAGTAATGCCACACCTTAGTGTGTAGGTAATGTCTGGTCAAACGCGAGAGTGCAAGAACCAAGCAGTACTCGTAGGCAAGCCTTATCTCTGAATCATTGACAGTCCGAGACATCGCATCTCCATGCTGTTACTAATTTCCTATTGACAGTGCATTTACCTGGTTTCTTTACAACAATACAAAACAATACCCAATATCGAAGAGAAGCTGCAACTCTCGATAAGCTGAAACATTTCTCCAGTTATAGCATTGTCTATGGGCATGGCCAGCGACTTTTCACGTAAAAATCGGAGCACACAGTATACTTCAATACTATATACACACTTCAGTTGTTGTTATAACTCCATTTGCTACTGGTGCCGTGTCCGTCTTTGACCAAGCCACTCAGGACTAAGTTACTCTGACACTGAACCTTCGTGATTCGTGAGCAAACGGTTAACTTTGGCCAGAACATTTTTTAGCCAATCAAAGAAGCCGGACGACCCTACAGGTCTTTGGACCGTATCCTGTCTCGAAATATTTTCACGAAGTATCACTGCCCCTATCTATGGGCTATTATGGAAAAGCTGACACAGCATGAGTCATCAAAGACTTGGTATCTACTGACATAGAGCTCCAACTGTTTTGAAATTCTAACACCCTGAACATCATGTTTGGATTTAGCGAAAATATGGACTTAAAAAATCCGATGCAATTATTCCATTACGGCATTTCATATCAAGGTTATTACAAGCTGAAAAGCATCCACGTTTAGTCACAGCTAGTAAACTTATTTTACAGTGAATGTAACATGAGTAAAGAGCAATTGGACCAGCAGCATAACATACCACTAAAAATGAAAACAATATGCGACCTTATTTTGAACCAGAAGTTCTACAAAGCAAATTTACTCTCGCGATATTGCCAACACGAAGTCATGGGGCTGTCATCAAACAGTACATAGAGTTGGCCAACATTCGAATATTTTAAATAGTTATATTTTTTCATTTTAGAAAAGTGTGAAAAATATTTAGCTAAACAGAAGCAACGAGTTACTTAGGTATTAAGGCAGAAGTTGAGAAAATTTCGGGTAACTATAACTTAATATATGACAAGGTCTTTGATAATATATAGTGTTGTATGTTCTGCAAACGTCGAATGTGAAATGTGTAACTTCGAACTGGGAATTTTGAAACATTAATTTTTCAACGTATGTTTGTCGATGTTTAAACGTTTGCTTTTGCGATGATTATTTATGTTTGGAACATATATCGTTTAAAAGCTCATGTTGGTAAATATAAATACTTAACAATATATCGCCCTTTATTTACTTATTAGGTTTAGAAATAAATAAATATGTTCATAAATTGTTACCCACAAATAATTTAAATATATTTATATTTTGCCTTCTTTGAAATTATCTTATTTTTTAAATTTATACATACATATTTATACATCCATTCCTGCCATTATTTTAACGTATTTAATAATTAACTATGTAACCCTCATCACTATTTACGATTTAAAAATATACATGTCTGCTTCAATAATTTATAAAAATATTTATTAAAAGTAGTTTTTTCCATTCCTTCCTTTAACTCCTTTCTAGAAATTTTCTAAATGTATCTCCCATTTATAAAGTTTTAAAATTTTCCCACATTTATTAGCTATATTCCAAAATTTCCTGAAAAAAACCAGCCAATATTTACAAATCATAAAATTAGGATAATAATTACAATTACAATTGGCTGTTCCATTAGTTAAGTTTGCATAAAATGCTTTTATGAAGGAAAATAAATTATATCTAATTCATTGAAAGAAATAAATATCCTTCTTACTTCAATAGTTNAAAATGCTTTTATGAAGGAAAATAAATTATATCTAATTCATTGAAAGAAATAAATATCCTTCTTACTTCAATAGTTTGTATTTTTTTATTTTCCTTATAAATTTTTTTCTAATTAACTTTATATCAAAATAATCATATTTATTCCATCATTTTTGCAGAATGCTCAAAAATATTTTAATTTTAATATACTATATACTAGAAAAAAAATATATAACTAATTTGACCAATTATATAGATTTTTACAATTGTTCTATCATTCTTNAAAATGCTTTTATGAAGGAAAATAAATTATATCTAATTCATTGAAAGAAATAAATATCCTTCTTACTTCAATAGTTGGTATTTTTTTATTTTCCTTATAAATTTTTTTCTAATTAACTTTATATCAAAATAAACATATTTATTCCATCATTTTTGCAGAATGCTCAAAAATATTTTAATTTTAATTTACTATATACTAGAAAAAAAATATATAACTAATTTGACCAATTATATAGATTTTTACAATTGTTCTATCATTCTTNTTACTATATACTAGAAAAAAAATATATAACTAATTTGACCAATTATATAGATTTTTACAATTGTTCTATCATTCTTCGTCATTATTTTCCTTTTTTTCTTTATTATTAATTATATTTTTTTCGTTTTCTGTACATAATCTTATATTTTTGTTTGTATATTTATATACATTTCAATTGTGCTCTCTTATAAGCATAAATAAATTATGCAGTAGTAATTGGATTTCTCTCTTCAGTAGCATAAGGAAATTATTTAATTTTTTATTTACTCCATTTTGTATATTTATTCCAATAATAAATATTCTTTGTATTTGTAAAATTTATATTTTCTATAATTATATTAAATTACCGGTATAGAAGAAATATTTTATTTAGTTGAATAGTTATGTTAACAAAACCTTTACTATTTGGAACAATAATACTTATGTTTCATTATTTGTTTAATAATTAGAATAAAATAACACAGTGCATAATTTATAAGTTAAATCCTTCCTTTTTGTTTATTTAGTAATTTAAGTTTTACTCATATAGATATTTTTGTATGTTTATTTATACGATATACATGTACAAATAAATATTCTATGATAGTACCACAACTAGTTTGTAAACTATGTGTTACCTTCGTCCACATTTTATATTAATGCACATATTTAAAAGGCTCATGCTTTTAATTGGGTATTTAGTTTTGTTTTTAATCCAAACAACTATTTATCTAGTGTAACCCATTTAGATATTTAAAAATCTTCACAAAATAATTGTAAATATAAATTTATTATTTATTTGCTTCATTTCCTTAGCCTGAGTAAAATAGAAAAGTATTTTTTTTTTAAATTTTAAGTGGACATTTAAAAATGTCTACAACAGGGTTACCTAACTGTTGAGTTATATATGGATGAATTAATTGGCAAGTTCACATACATTGTAGAAAAAGTTCTTAGTTTTAGAAATCTGTTTTGTGTCAAATTTATAATGAATATTTTTGTAATAATACAAATAAAACCTTGTGTACTACCTCTGCGATCTCAGTAGAAACACCAACACATATTCAACCTGAATGATAATATTTATTCGCTTATGCTATTAAAATAAGTGGAAATATGTGGAAATTAAATTATTTTCATAATGCTTTCGAAAACCAATGTAACTAAAAAAATTATATTGGAGAAAAATTTTCGAATGGTTTTCACAAAGAAAATTGCCATCGTCGAGATTCGTATCTCCAAACTCTTGGTAACAACGCACCTGTTTTTGTACACGGCCACTTCACCTTACCCGTGTTAAGATTGTTTTAGTGGCATGATTTTAGTGTATTAACTCGGGTAAGAATATATAATTCTTACCTCTTAGAAAGGACTGAGGCTAGTTATTTAGGCAATTACTACATTTCAGAAGGATTTGAAGTCTGCAGGTAGATTGCACAGTGGAGTTTTATAATTCTAGTATAAATCGTTTTAATTTTTGCGAAGGTATGACAATTACTGGCATTGCAACCTAACAAATTATCATTACAATCTGTTCGGCTTGGTACAAAGTAACTGGGTCTGCATAATACACGTAAAGGCGTGATCGTATGAGCTTCTAAAGTGAAGTAAAAGGCAATTGAGCAGTGCCGTCTGGCTGGAGATATTTCGGGTGTCCGAGACCTATAAACGTGCGGAAGCGCTAAGAGCGACTTAAGTGCGGGCATTGAATATATAGTCACCTTAACGCACAAAGCACTTAACTGACGTGCGGTCTTTTCCTCGTCCACTCTCCAAATGGGATTTTCAGCAGTAACGTTATAATTTTATTTTATGGTGTAATAATAAAGGAAAATGTGTGCTTTATGTCGCTATGCTATGTTAAGCAGCCTATGCCGGAAGTTCCATACCAAGAAAGGGTTGCGGGGCACTCGTATACATTGTCCATTCACGGTTATTTACAACTTTTCTGAAGCCCTGCTATAGTTCTATTTCCAGAATATTCATTCGCCACTTCCAAACAAAGCATGGCAATTATAAATGAAATATTATAATTTAAAGATGAAATATAAGTAAAAGTAATTTAAAAAACTAAAAGTATATACATTTAAACATAAGTAAATAATGCTTTTGAAACATGGCATATATAGGAATGAACCGAACTAAGTCTCATCAAAACACACGTGAAGAAGATTTGAGGTTAGAACACTTGTTTGTTGAAGTAAGCGCTCTGCAGTGACTTTAAGCTTTCGCCTCGCCTTACTTTATACGAAAAGACTTTTGTTTTCAAAACTTTTGTCCCGATCACTTTCAGAATCATACGGAATGATTTTTCAAATTTTAAATTCCAAAAGTGTGAAGTAACCGTGAATAGAGTAAAGCTCTAATTTAACATTTAAAAATACACATGGGCGACGGAAATAAAAACGGAAATTTGCATTCAAACGGGAAAAATTACTTATGTGCGGTTCGGAAGCAGACAGCGCTAAAAAAAAACATTCATAGTTTTCATATGAAAACTATGCGACTGTAGCTCTGCACTGTGTTTCAGGCCTGGGAAGACATCACACTTAATGGCGCTTCACTGAGAAAAAGATTTTGCTGAATCAAACGAAGTTTGTTTAGCGCAACCGAATTAATTGTATGTATGGGGACGATGAAATACGTTGTTGTTGTAACATTATTTGTTAGCCCCAAACGAAAATTGGTTTGGTCATACGTACATAAAATAGTTTCGCTTAATACAAAAATAAATTGGAAGCGCGACCGAGATTACAACCCAGATCACCTACTCCCGAGAGCCACGCCCTAGAAACCTCTGCTAAAGTAACAACAGGTATTTTCTGAATTCTTTTAAGTATAGGCTGTTCACAGTAAATTGAGCACTTTTGAGGCCCTAGTTACTTCTACATTTCAGCCATTTTTTATCCTTTAACAAAATTCTAAAATAAATATTGACACGTAAAAACTCAATACAGTGTATGACAGCACTCGGAAGTTGACGTCTAAGCTTAACGAAATATATTTATTAAATATTATTTAAAATAAGAGGGATTTCAAAAGTGATCACTTTACCATGAATAGCCTATACCTATATTTAAAATATTGGACAACGTGGCCAAATAAATATTTAAATTTTTACAGCTTAACATCTAATTTTCCTTTTGAGCTAGTTTCATTACGATGTTTTATCCATTATTTAGCATTAATAAATGCACTTACAAATACTGTTACTATCCTTATTGTCACAAAAAAATGCAAACAAACTATCGAGCTGTATTTTTGATTGAAGGCAGGCAAATGATTGACCAAACAGGTACCTACAGTTTATTCAACGAAATATTTTGTTGGTAGTCTAATTTATTTTGGCCCAATACAAGCCTTTTCTGTTTATTTAAACATGCATTTTTTTATATGAACAAAATTAATTTTGTAAGTTTTCAAGTTTTGTTTACTCAACGAAATATTTGGTTTGGGGTAACTAAATATATTTTTGGCACAATTAAAACAAATATTTATTGGCCTTTCTGTCAGTGAAGTACCCGCACCTTTGATTTATCCATATTTCGCTATAACGTACCTTTAAAATCTTTCAACGAAATTTTTCTCCCTGCTCAGCTTAAATAATAGTTACTCAAACTTCNGACTAGTGACTGCCGGCAAAAAAATGAGTAATTTTTTCGTGCGAGAGATTACAAAAGAAACACGAGCGACAATAATCAGATAATACTGACTTTAGAAAAAGTGCAAAACTATGACCTAGGCCATGTCGAGCACTAAAATAAAATACAAAACATATAACAAAGGTTGCGGCGAAAATTCCGCAAATCCAAAATGGTGGATATCGATCCGCCTTAAGGCTGCTGGTAGCCAAAATACCAATTCCATAATATTTGTACATCTATATAAATGTGGTGGTATCGTTACCATCTCGTTATTGTTTATATCTCTTCATAACATACTGCTGAGATTTAATATTGGCATTTACACCGTTGTACTACATACAAAAGCTACAGATCTACTAAACAGATTTCCTGAAACAAGAATGGAATGATTTCACTCTGTATTTCCTCATGTGTGACATGAAAAGAATAAAAAGGTAATTAATCTAAATTGTGGTAATAGATAACAACAAAAACAACATGGGCAAAATATTGTGGACATAGAAATATCGGTTAAGATATGTCCCATGTCCTTGACGGTTCTCGTTTCCCACTCTTCTTCTTTAGGCTATTCGCGGTAAACTGAGTATTGAGTAGGTTGAAAGCCCTGCTTAAGATCTACCAATATACATTGTGTTTTCTTCCGCCACAAGTAAAACTAACATTGCCATGGGCTTGATCTCTTTACTCAAACGTCAGTCAAGAAAAACCGTGGAATTATTATAAAAATGAAAAATTTACAAATCTTCTCATTCTTACACATATATGCATTATGAAAACCCGCAGAAAAGTAGTAAGGCCGCGGCGGTGTAGTGGTTAGACTACTCACCTCCCACCTAGGCGAATCAGGTTCGATTCCCGGCGGTACTCGCTCCCGGCCTTTCTCATGTGGAAATCGTGCCGGACGATGCCGCTGGTCGGCTGGTTTTCTCGGCGAGCTCCCGTTTCCTCCGCCCTTGCAATCCAGCGCTGCTGCATACTCACCTCGCTTCACCTCGATGCTTAGAGTCGCCCAAATCTCCTCACTGAATCAAGTCTTCGCCGAAAGCTTTTAATTAAACTATAAAACATGGAACTACTTTTTCTTCCGTCGTTACCAACTTTACAGGGAGCATGCTGCTAAGTGTGCCCGTTAGGATGTGATATGTTTCAAAGGTTGATTTTAAAAAACTCGAGACCCCACGAGGCCGCGGTGGCTGAGCGGTTAGACTGCTTTCCTCCCACAAAGTTAAACCGGGTTCAATCCCCGGCCGGGTCACTCCGAATTTTTTAGCAAGTGGGAATCGTGCCGGACGATGCCGCTGGTCGGCGGGTTTTCTCGGGGATATCCCCTTTCTCCCGCCCTTGCGTTCCAGCGTTGCTCCATTCTCGTTGTCAGGAGCCACCCAGATCTCGAGAGCTCGCGAAAGCTGTCCGTGAATGGGCGGCTGAAGGCGCCCGCGACGACGGGTCTGCGGTCTCGGGCGGGGTCAGAAGGCTCGGGAGCACCGCAAGGTCTGTGAACCCGCCCGCAGAGGACAGTGGCGCGTGTGCGTGCACGGGGGCCTGGCAGCCGATAGTAATTGAGTGTGCGCGATGCGTGATGGGCCACCTTAGCGGAGGAAATGACATCACGGCGTCGCGTCACGCCCATTACGCTACTGGGGTTGGAGAGAGGAGCCGGCAGCGGCACGCGGCCGGAGGCGTGCTGTCAGAAACAGCGCGTCCAAGCCGTGTAGGGATTTCGTGGCCCACTCAATTTTAGGGTAGAATTACTTCACCAATATTTGAAAAAGGAAAATAAGCTCATTAATAAATAAAACTGTGTATATTATAAAAAATATAATCTTAATTTTTAAATGTTCTTAAGTTACAAGTAAAATTACTATATTTATTACTATCATCATCCATAAAACACATTATTTTGATTAAGGCATGCACTATCATGTTTTGTTTCCGTTGCTATGATCGTTGCTGGAGAAGGAGTTGTCGATGTTCGCTATCAACTGCAGGAATTGAGCTTTATTGAAATTTCAAATGCTGATTGTCTAAGAATAAATGGTACAAGAGATAGTGATGACTGTGGCAATACCTTTTCAAAAGAAAAATGGATGTGTAATAATCATTTTAATAAACGATTCATTTACTGTGTAGTTAACGTAGTAGCTAACCTATGTATAATCCGCCATTAATTGTTAAACACATATTTAGTTCCGTGTAACCATTTGTAATTACAGCATTTAATAATGAAATTTTTAAGAAATGGTTTTTAGCAGTAAAAAAAAAAACGTCTGTCTGAAAACTCAAATAATTATGTTCAAGAGTTGTAATGTTGGCAATGAATTCAACCTAACAGCCCAAACATAGAGGAAAATAAGGGCCCACCAAAATAGCATTGAGCTTCGGTGCCTTTATCTTCCTTGCTTTGTGATGAAAAAGGTACAACTCCTAGCATGGAGCCAAAACCTACCCCCCCCCCTCTACCCTATAACAGCAACCTGTCGACTTAATTTATTTATAGGCTGTTCACGGTAAACTAAAAACTCTTTGAATACCTATTGAAAATCTACTACACGGATTGCATTGTACCATTCTTCCGTATGTAAATTCAACATTGCAATGTACCTGATCACTTTATTCCATCGTCAGTCACGTAAATATGCCAAATTATAAACATATAAATATATGACAAATTTGTTAATTCTTGCAATTAAAAGAATTCGAAAAAAGAAAGACAGTTAAATAATTTCAGTATCAATAAATATTTCGCTAATACTGATTTAATATTGAACATTAAGACATGGAACTACTTCCCCTCCGCCATTGCCAACTTTACCGAGAGCATGTCAGACATTGCGTGCCCGTTGAAATATGTGCATTAAGAGAAGAGACGTTTTTCGAAGGTTGATTTGAGAAGTGCTCACTTTACCGTGAACAACTTTTCAACGATTTGACTTCCATACCGGAGTGTAGTTCTGGATATGCCAATGACTCAGGGATTTATCTGCTCTCGAAGACACAGTTCTAACGGCTGAAGTTTACATTTTTGAGCCACAGCCCATCAATACTGACTGGAAAAACTTAGTCCACGCTTTAATTTCTGATTTATAGTTTTGCAAACACGTAATTTTTTGGTATGCGCTGTTCTTGTGTTCAGTTGTTGTACTGCAGCCAGTGAACAACATGCCGTGTGCCCGATGATATCGGCATTAACCGTGCAAGTCAAAGAGGTGTAGAAAATTCCACAAATCAGATTGGCCATAAGGAAGACTAGGTACTGGTACATTTATGTGTACAGTAGTAGTGATAAATATCGTTCATGTGCAATGTGCCCACGATCGTTGACTTACTGATTGATAGGGTTAAAGTAGGGTTAACTTCGTCGAGACCTCTGTAGACCAGAATGATCAGTTATCCGTTCATATGCTGGCTCCTTAGTGAGTGAGTGAAGAGATTTGGACGGCTCTTAACAGCGAGGTCTTGAGAGCCGATGATGGCGATTGAGGTGATTATGGAGCAGCTCCGGAGCGAAAAGGCGGGGGGAACGGGAGATCCCCGAGAAAACCCGCCGAAGAGTAGCATCGTCCGGCACGATTCCCACATAATGAAAGCCGGGAGTGAGCCGGCAGGGGATTAAACCCGGTTCGCCTTGGTGTGAGGCAAGCAGGCTAACATCTCAGCAACCGTGTCCCCTGCCTCCTCAGTGAGTAGCCAATTATATCCTAGTCAAGGCAGCATGGGATTGGTTAATTGTTTTCACGCAGATTTGCTATTGGCCATAGTCGTCCGCGGCTTTTTTAATAAGCTATGGGACGATTACACAATAAATAAACGCGCGTTTGTGGTTAAACTTTGTCCTAAAATCAACTCGCGAAATTTTACTGTTCCTGCCCATTAAGAGTAAATATAGTGTTGTGTAAATTGCAAAGACAGTGCAAAACCACGAAAATAACTTTCACCCACGTATTTTACAACCCCTCTACAAATGCATGCTTCTCATTATTTGACGAAGCACTTTAAGCGAGGACTATCTTACCATACGAATCACAAATTACAATTATTCACGTAATATAAATCTAGTTTGTTCGGAAAAATTGTTGGGTTGGGGGGGATGGGGGTTCCATAACTCTCATTTACGACAAAAGCTAACGAAAGAAAGACGCCAGAAATGTTTCCAGTGCCCTTTTGCCGCTAATACTTCGCTACCCGACGAAATTATGCGCAGAAATAATTTCTTCCAGCAAGTAAGGTGCAAAATCGTTGAATTTAAACACGAGTATCTGAACATTTTACTTTGCATTTGCGACCTATTTGTTTTACTTGTCCTTGCAGAATTCGGTTGGTGTGCCTATAAACGTCTGTTAATCGTTTGCTGTATTTAGAAGAGGTGACGATCTTCATGCGAAAATATGACATTACGAATACCATTGTCTTCACTGGTGAAAATTTCCGTAAATTAAACATTGTACAGAAAATTTTTAGCAAATATATGGAAACGGCCTTCAAAGTGAAGATTAAAATTACATATCTCCGTACTAACAAAAGGATGAACCTCTACTTATTTTTTTGTAGGTTCGGGTGTCGAAAATGAACCATGCCAAGGTTACATGAAGCATTCTAAACAATTAAACGTTTCTTCTGCGGTTCGGGCATTCACGCCACTCATCCTGTAGCTTCATTTAACAAGGTTGCACAAAAATACCTGTTATAAACGGCAACACTTTATACACTTCATAAATAGAGCTAACTTAAATTTTGATCACATCATCCTACTAATATTATAAGTGCAAAAGTCAGTGTGAGTGTGTATGTGCTGTTTGTTCACACTCAGCTCCATAACGGCTCAACGGATTTTTATGTAATTTGGTAATTGGGTACTTTATGTCTTGGAATAGGACATAGGATACTTTTTATCCTGGAAAATTGTGCGGTTCCTGTGGAATAACAACAAAACGCAATTCTGCAACGGCTGGGAACGTGACCGAAATATTTTTTTAACTCTGGTGTCAGAATTTATCAGGCCGCCCAAGGATATCTGAAATGGCGTTACGACTGCTATCAATCGATTACAACCAGGACCGAATATTTAACGTGCCCTCCAAAGCCCGGAAGCGCTGAGATGATATGCCACTAAACGGTCACCCATCCAAATGTACGCCGCTGGGAACATTGTTTAACTTTGGTGAACGATTAAGATCCCTCAGTCAAGCGCAAAAAGTAATACCTTGGTACACTTATGTCTAAAGCTAGAACTTGATGAAACTCACGTTTTGATTTTCATATATCGAAAGCGAAAATGTGGTAACTACGCGATAGTTGCACAATTGCACTCTAAAATCAATACTCTGCTTCTTGGCTATCGGGTAAAAAATATTTCCTTCTTTTTGGGTTGCCGTGATCAGTTAAAAACCTAGGACAACATAGTATAATTTCATAATTCTGTTTTCACATAAATGAATTGTCTTTTCCCAATTTATTAATTAGTGTATCACTGTATAACTCAATTGTACCCGGGCGAAGACAGGCCGGTTCGCTATTTATACATAAATTGGTAATTTTTCATTCTGCAAAATATCTTAATACTTAAGATGATTTTACGTGGTGTTGGAATAGTGTTAAATCAGTTCGTGTCCATTTCCTGCTTCACAATCAAACGAAATTCTTTTATTTTTAGACATCACAAGTTTCACATAATGGAAAAAAATTCCACTTTGTCGTAACGCCACTGCAGCAAAACCAAAGTGTATTAAAAATAACTAAAATATTGGTGGAAATTAAATAATGTTTCAGGAAATTCACGGAGAACTCGTTTCTGGAAATACGAAGATTCCGTGATTTTATACAAATTTCCGAAAGGAAATTTTGTCGAATACTTTCTGTACATGTAAGTGTGCACTAAATAACTTTAGTATCTGTCAATCTACGTGTAACTGAGCATTACAATTTCTTTCACTGGCAACAAAAATTGGCCTTAGAAATAATCAACCAAATAGTTTTCGTAAGTACTAACAAAATTTTTTCTTTCAGTTCACCGGAAGGCAAATACTAAAGAAGAAAATATTATTATACGTTACCAAACTATCCGCGTTAGATAAATTCACAAGACCCTTTATTTAATTACTAATAAGTTATGCATAAGAGCCACCAGGTAATCTACTCGTCTAAAATAGATGCCCTTCCTTTAAGATAAAAACTGGAAGTTAATTCAAAACAAAAAATAACCAAATTCCGACATTTTTCGTTATAAATACGTTTGTCCAATTTAAAAGACACAGCCATACATATATACAAGAAAAACATACCTTTTCGTCATTCTAAGAACGCTTAGTAAAAATAAAGTGCATCTAAACAAAGTCCCCAGTTTAGTATGTATTTGTTAACTTCCCCTCCCCTTCCCGTCTACAAAATAAACGATCAATACACAAAAAAACGCACTTGTTAACTCATGGAAATATAAACAAATTTAAGTCGTATGATCTAACTCGGGCTGTTTACGAAAAAAGAGTTCGACTCACATAATTCAAAAACACCTACTATAGCAAAATATGCTAATAAAATCGTCTAAAGACAGTGGCTTTATTTTGCAAAATATACTAATAACATGGAGATTCCAATCTGTTTTTCTCTTGTTATTGACATATTTGAGAATGAGCGTTCATTACCGTTGAAATGACAGCACTGAAAGTTCGATAACTTTGTCACTGAATGTGTGCTACACAAAATAAAAACTTCAAATACTATATACAAACATAATGAGACAACGATGTTTCAGTATATTGAAAAATACCTTGTATTAAAATATAATTGCCTGTACGAACCGATATCAAACTATGTGATGTGTACACGGTTTTAAAGCATACTTGTGTACTTGCAGAAATGTAATGGCAAACATAATTAGGATATTTTTTATAAATTTACAAGACCTGCATTTCCTGCGTTTGCTTGAATTCCGTAAATATACGAAAACCACTTCACAACTTCACGGAAACGTACCCATGGTCAGAAGTACAACAAAGTTAATGTGTGGAAATTTTACAACATTTTAAGGAATAATTTAATTCAGCTATTCCCGTTTGTTTTAAGTCTTGGTTTTAAAAATATGTAAGTTCGTTATAAGTTTATTTTTGTGAGATAAATACACCGAAGAGCCAAAAAAACTGGTACACCAGCCTAATATCGTGTAGCAAAC
>NQII01003044.1:172831-190365 GCA_002778355.1 Clitarchus hookeri | reverse complement strand
CCCCACCCACCAAGCAGAAGTGCCACAAGACGACGTGGCATGGACTCAACTAATGTCGGAAGGTATGAAGGGGGTATTTCACACCATGAATCCTGCAGGGCAGTCCACAAATCCAATCTGCGCCAAATTGAGAAAGGGTTGCACGTCTGTCACGTTTAACGATTCTCGCCAGTCATCGTTAGTCCCGTTATTTCACGATTTTTTTTCAGCCACAGCGATGTCGAAGATTTGATGTTTTGCCGGATTCCCGATATTCACGGTACACTCGTGAAATGGTCGTACGCGAACATCCAAATGTTATCGCTACCTCGGAGATGCTATGTCCCATCTCTCGTGCGCCGACTTTAACACCACGTTCAAACTCACTTAAATGTTGATAACCTGCCATTGCAGCAGCAGTAACCGATCTAGCTGCCGACCGCATCGCGTTGCTCTTATTGGTTCCATACCTCTGTTATTTGCATACGTACGCCTATGCCAGTTGTTTAGGCTCTCAATTGTACAACGAAAAGATTTTCATTTGGCATCGACGACTGATCTTTGAACACAAACAAAGTTGTTGTGAAGCAAGCCATATTGCCTTGTTGCTGGTTACGAACTGATGTTGTCTCTAACAGGCATTCTGTGGTTCCTTTTTTTAAATTTTAGTGTGTTAGTAGGATGAATGCACTAATTGCAGCATGATGCAAACTTTTTCTGATCGCTGAAGCGAGAAAAGCTTCGTGTTGACTCGGGAGTATTTGCGGCTTTTGGAGGAAACTCTGTATTTTATGTTTGTGGATAACAGCTCTGTTTTCGTTTAATATAAAAATATAACAGTTACGGAATTGAGTGAGTGAAGAGATTTGGGCAGCTCTGAACAGCGAGGTCTTGAGAGTCGATGAGGGTGATTGAGGTTAGTATGGAGCAGCACCGGGAAGAAAGGGTGGGAGAAACGAGAGATCCCCGAGAAAACCCGCTGACCAGCGGCATCGTCTAGCGTGATTCCCACGTACGACAAATCCGGAAGTGGCCCGGACGAGTTACGGAAGTATAAAGTTTAATTTGGGAAACTATTACGAGCGAACGTTAGCTAGAAAACGTTTGGTGTGAAACAGAAATTCCAATTAAGGGACAAACATTCTCAGAATAGAAAACAGACTATGCTAGCCTAATAGAGGTCCTTTNGAAACAGAAATTCCAATTAAGGGACAAACATTCTCAGAATAGAAAACAGACTATGCTAGCCTAATAGAGGTCCTTTTAGATGATCAGAGTTAATTTAAAATATTGATCATATTTATTTAATTAAATTCACTAATTTCTGCATTACGTTACTCGAACGTCATAATAATGGCCATTTGGTCCCTTCAAGCCACGGAATGACTGCAACTCACTCGAAGATTTTCGTTTAGAATATGTTCTATAATTTCTTCAATCCAATGTTTTACTAGCGCTCTGATTTATTACAATAATATTGGTATAAAATGAAGTCTGTTTATATAGTATTTTAAGCACACTTAATCTTAAAATATTTTTGTGTATATTTGTTACATGCTAATTAAATATATTTTATTTGAAAAATTGTGTGTGTTGATTTTAACACTTTATTTTTGTGTAAAATGGTTTGTAGAGATTTGGAGAAAAAAACTGCTCAACCTACTTTTTTTAATTGAAATATTTGCAAAAGTTTTTAATTTTTCACTTTAGCTGAATGTGTGAAATCCTCTCAAAACTTTGAAATTATATTTCGATTTCTATTGAATTTCATTTATTGGAGTGCGTGTGAATCACTTTCTGTATTCAGTAAGCTGAATTAAATTGGTTGACTTCAATAAAACATTCGATTTTGTGAAACTGCGGACGAAAGGTGACCTGCCGCGACACGCAGTAGCCAATCAGACAGCAGGCGCGATCTAGCGCTTCACGCAGAAAATCAACGAACGGTGAGCCCACATCGTAGGAGCAGCCATGTTATTTCGCTTCTGTAAACTTTAAATCTGAACTACTGTGAACATCACTGTTTAAACCAGTCAACAGCGCCTGACTTATACAACTGTCATTTCAGTCAATTTAACTGACGAGTTACTGAAAAAATGCCAGTTTTCCTTCACTTAGTGATTCTGAAATATTTTCCCCTTATTGATAATTAATTTCATTCATTGTTATTCAGTGATTTGCTCTTTTGACAGAAGGAGAAAATAAACGACGTGCTTCAAATGAAATAACAACACGTAAACCAATAAAACCAATAAAAATACTGTCTTAAATGTGAGTTTCGTCTTACGTAATAGTATTTTACAAAGTTAAGCGAACATTCAGTGCTTCATTACGTTTTTACGTCTTTCATATCGTTTTCTTGTAATCGTCATAGCGCTCGGTTTGAAGGTTTAAACTACATTAAATATAATGATGTGAGTTTACTCATACGTACAATCTTTTTTTTATCTTTAAGTTACCAATTAGAATAAAAACTAAAAAAAAGGCATGTAATTTAAAGCTACATACTTTCGGTAAAATATGATAATACATTTATTTTCCCCTCTTTAATCAACGTCGGCTTTTTAGTTAAGTTGGTAAAGTAACAGTCTGACATTAGGATGAGGATGGTGTGTGTTCAATCCAGATTACCAGCAGCAAACATTTTTTCTAATTTTTAAACTACGTTTTATTGCGCAATGTAAACGGTGACTATCGTAAATACGTTTCAGTAAAAAAAGTATTTAATTCACCGCACGTTGTAGGCTCTCACTTATTCAAACTGTGAAATTGACTCACTGAAGCCACCAGTGGTTTTCCACTGATTCTAAGTGGAACCTTTTTCTTTGATTCGACTAGTTTAATTTCACTGCGAATCAGTGATTCTCCACTATTTCGAATTTGCAGTGCATACTTACCTATTCTGCGATACAGTGGTCTGAAAACTCCTCTAGTGGTTAAATTGGAGGGAGATGAAATGTTGTTGTCTCGGAAGTGTGATTCCTTAATAGTATAAATTTCNTTTATTGGGTAGTAAAATTAAATTTATATCCCGAGATTTTATTACCTTCTCTTTCAGGTCACGAAGCAATGCGAAAGGGTAGGAACCTTCACGCAACTTCAATGACACAAGAAACTTCAATGTTGGACTACTTTCTCATTTTAAACATTGTAGTCATTTATAAAAACAATAAAATACGATTTTTTTAGATAAAAATGTTTGGCGTTTCAAAATGGCGGTATGTTCCAAATTCAGCGTATTTGTGTATTGTGGACATTTACAATTTACAATTAACTTCCTTAATAAGGCTTATCAGCGCCATAACTTTACGTATATCATTACCCTCATGGTGTCGTAGGTTTGGGGGTGGTGCTTGATTTGCTATTGGAACCTAAGGTTATCGATATTCCATATAAAAACTAAACAACATAATCATTGCCTTTGAAACCAGAAATTAACCATTATNTCCTAAGGTTATCGATATTCCATATAAAAACTAAACAACATAATCATTGCCTTTGAAACCAGAAATTAACCATTATGAAATGATATAACTACACCTAAATCAATGTTACTATGACAAGGTTTTGTTTTTAATTGCCTGAATGTATTAAACAGGTATACCAACATTTATGTTGATCTGACTAAATCCAGAGGACAAAATCACCCTGAATAAGTGAAATTATATCATAAATCCAAGGCAAATAATCCGCTGGTTGATATACCCTGCCTTCTTGGAAGTGATAAAATAGTGGAAAATATGTAATTTTGTCAGTTTTATTAGTAAGACTCTGACATGGCTGAACGTTGAATTTTGTATGTATAAACATACTCTTCATTAATTTGTCTGGNTTTTATTAGTAAGACTCTGACATGGCTGAACGTTGAATTTTGTATGTATAAACATACTCTTCATTAATTTGTCTGGGAACATGACTATCGAAAAGTGCAAACTTCAGCCCATCTGTTGTTTTTTTATTTAGGTTAGGTTTTTGGAATCCTACTCTCTAGCGCACAAACATTTCATCAGAACTGTTCGGGTAAGATGATTCGCATACTTTTCTTTGTTATTTCATCACGTCTTGTGACAGGGATGAATGTATGAATAACAAAGATGCGTACACGCATTTTAATTTCCAAGAACATAAGCAGATGCCGGAAGTAAAAAAACAAGTTGCTCTTATCATAGCATGAAGGCTCCATTCTTTCTCCGGTTGGTCCCTGACATGTGATGATGAGGAATAATATGTATCTGTGTCCTGTGATCTGGAGTTATGAACAGCCGCCTTCGGTTTTTTTTAGTAGTTCATTTAGTTAAACACTCAGTGCCTCTCATGTAGTTGCGAAACTCTTCAGTCAGATTTCATATTGATTAGTTACGTGTTTTTTTTTAATCTTCAGATTCATTTCTTTACTGCCGCTAAGACACTGCCCTTGTAAAAATATTTCTAGTCATTCAACAATTATGGATTCATGATTACCTTTCATCTCTTCCTTAAAAAAATTCAACGGGAAGAATAAAAGCGAAGGAGAAAAAAAGACTAAGGAAAGAGATGTATTCTTCAAAAGAACTACAAAATACATAGGCTCTTACTCATATCCATCAAAGAGACGTTAGTGAAAGAAGGTTGCAAAGGACTCTTCAAACACAAGGAATAATAGGAACATATTTTCTCCACAGCGCAGTTTGTTAACAACGTCTCGNATGCAAAGGACTCTTCAAACACAAGGAATAATAGGAACATATTTTCTCCACAGCGCAGTTTGTTAACAACGTCTCGTAACGAAGATTTGATTACAGTCTTTGTGAAGATATTTTTAAACATGAGTTCAGCATGTTGCGTATTTCTTTTTTTTACAAATACAATATAATTTCTTGCATCTCCGGGCTTTGAGTTATTGTTTTGTTTTATTTTTTCTCTTCAAATAAAAAGTACCTGATTGGAATTTATTTACGTGAAAATTGAGAAAATAACGCAATTTGCATGTTTCAAACGCGATAAACCTGTTAAACAACTACAAGATATTAAGGATTTCCTGTCAGACCGTAAACTTGCCCAACTTGTAATGAATATTACCATTTTGGCACAGCACGTATAAAGCACAAGAACAAAATACGACAACATGAGCACAATAAATGTGCTGAAATAGACTATCCTGACAACGCCATTGAAAGCAGCNCAAGAACAAAATACGACAACATGAGCACAATAAATGTGCTGAAATAGACTATCCTGACAACGCCATTGAAAGCAGCAATGCAATATTTTTGTCTGCGTCTTTCGCCGTCAAATCGAGCTTATGTGGACGTTCGTTTAATGCATACTTATCTGAAAAATGCTACCATTCNTTTTATTAGTAAGACTCTGACATGGCTGAACGTTGAATTTTGTATGTATAAACATACTCTTCATTAATTTGTCTGGAAACATGACTATCGAAAAGTGCAAACTTCAGCGCATCTGTTGTTTTTTTATTTAGGTTAGGTTTTTGGAATCCTACTCTTTAGCGCACAAACATTTCATCAGAACTGTTCGGGTAAGATGATTCGCATAGTTTTCTTTGTTATTTCATCACGTCTTGTGACAGGGATGAATGTATGAATAACAAAGATGCGTACACGCATTTTAATTTCCAAGAACATAAGCAGATGCCGGAAGTAAAAAAACAAGTTGCTCTTATCATAGCATGAAGGCTCCATTCTTTCTCCGGTTGGTCCCTGACATGTGATGATGAGGAATAATATGTATCTGTGTCCTGTGATCTGGAGTTATGAACAGCCGCCTTCGGTTTTTTTTAGTAGTTCATTTAGTTAAACACTCAGTGCCTCTCATGTAGTTGCGAAACTCTTCAGTCAGATTTCATATTGATTAGTTACGTGTTTTTTTTTAATCTTCAGATTCATTTCTTTACTGCCGCTAAGACACTGCCCTTGTAAAAATCTTTCTAGTCATTCAACAATTATGGATTCATGATTACCTTTCATCTCTTCCTTAAAAAAATTCAACGGAAAGAATAAAAGCGAAGGAGAAAAAAAGACTAAGGAAAGAGATGTATTCTTCAAAAGAACTACAAAATACATAGACTCTTACTCGTATCCATCAAAGAGACGTTAGTGAAAGAAGGATGCAAAGGACTCTTCAAACACAAGGAATAATAGGAACATATTTTCTCCACAGCGCAGTTTGTTAACAACGTCTCGTAACGAAGATTTGATTACAGTCTTTGTGAAGATATTTTTAAACATGAGTTCAGCATGTTGCGTATTTCTTTTTTTTACAAATACAATATAATTTCTTGCATCTCCGGGCTTTGAGTTATTGTTTTGTTTTATTTTTTCTCTTCAAATAAAAAGTACCTGATTGGAATTTATTTACGTGAAAATTGAGAAAATAACGCAATTTGCATGTTTCAAACGCGATAAACCTGTTAAACAACTACAAGATATTAAGGATTTCCTGTCAGACCGTAAACTTGCCCAACTTGTAATGAATATTACCATTTTGGCACAGCACGTATAAAGCACAAGAACAAAATACGACAACATGAGCACAATAAATGTGCTGAAATAGACTATCCTGACAACGCCATTGAAAGCAGCGATGCAATATTTTTGTTTGCGTCTTTCGCCGTCAAATCGAGCTTATGTGGACGTTCGTTTAATGCATACTTATCTGAAAAATGCCACCATTCCTTTTATTAGTTAGCAAAACTATTTAAAACACTGATTTGTATATAAATTAACTCTTTGGAAAGACATTAATGGAATGTATCGACAGTGTATTATGTATACAGTTATGCGCAATATTATTAAAATATAAAATTGTTAAAAAAAATTATAAAAAAATATTTTGATAAAATTTAACAGTTCGTTGTGTATTATCTTTCCCGCTCTCTATCTAAGTAATGCATTGTTCAAAACAGTTTAAAGGCACTACAAAATTCGAGTTACTATTTAAGGTCCCTGCCTAGCTGGAGATTTTATCCGCGTATGAGGCGAAGAGGCACAAGAGCAATAAGAGCGGCACTGCCTCGAACATCAAACGCGCCATCGGGACTAAGCGCAAAGCCCTGAACTGACGTGCAGTGTTCTCGTCGCACTGCGTGTACCTATGGGTCTTTCAGCGGTGACCCTGTTATTTTATATTGGTGGAAAATCTGAAGGAAGGCTCAACTCCGGACCCTTGAGTAGGTTCATATGTATCTGACGCGTATATTTTAAGATACAGCGTTTTGAAAAAACTGTATTTGGCTATTTTGGAGTACACAAAAAAAATGGGTTTTTAATGAGCGTGAGGTGTTGAAAACACTCAACAGCTTTCGTGTGAANTATTTTGGAGTACACAAAAAAAATGGGTTTTTAATGAGCGTGAGGTGTTGAAAACACTCAACAGCTTTCGTGTGAAGTGTGTGTTATTCTCGTAGATAAACAAATTGGGCACACGTTTATTAGTTCAGAAGAAAAGCGTGAACTTCTAAAACTCTGTAACGCAGATCAAGTGTCAAGTAGGTGGAAACTTTAACTTAAATATAGACTTCACAGTTCTGTATAGGCGAATATTCGATCCATTGGCTTCTGCCTCGGCGTGAAGCCGTCGTCCTTCACAATGAAAGCACATATTTCGACCACAGAAACATTTAGAGTTTACTTATTGACGCAGAGATACCTAGGGCGTGTGATATGAACCATGAAAAAAAAGTCAATTTTTAACAACCTTAAATCTTAACCTGTCACAAAATAACAGCAAAAAATTTGCATGTGTAATTTAACGAAGAATACTGCTTCGCGGTATTAGACATTTGTGTCCCAGTGAAATGCAGTTTAGTGAGTATATTGTGGAAGGTACCTACTCTCCAGAGCAAAGATCGTGCCTGACGATGCCGCTGCTCGGTGGGCTTTCTCGTGGATCTCCTGTTTCCTCCTCCCTTGCATTCCGGCGCTGCTTAATACTCTCCCCACTTCACTCTCATCTGCTCTCGAGAATTCTATGTTAAAAGCCGCCCAAATCTCTTCACTCAATCCAGCACGAGGGAACATACATTGATTGACGTCCTTTCGAGGACATAGAATGAGAGTTCAAAATTTGGTAAAGTAATGTAATAACGAGAATGAGGCGAACGATAAATCCCCCAAGAAATCACAAAACATCTTCCTCAGCGTTTCCCATTTCTCATATGCGTAGTGAAGAATACACACAAAGATAAGTAAGTATAAGTAGAAATTATGGAATATTGCGAACATTATTCTGAGCCAATATTTCTTCTGTAACACTCTAGTAGATTAAAAATGATAAGTCGGGTATAAGATGATTGGGGGGAGCGGGGGAGTATGCGCCAAGCGACAGCCGGCCGTTATGTTGTGTCGTCACCCAACCGTCATCTTGGATCTTGCTGACCTTGAACCATGAACTTGAAATTGACCCTATGCCCGTGAACTTGCATTACCTTGAACACAAAACAACCCAAAAAGCAACTATAAAAACCAAGAAAATCCCAAAAAGGCTGAAAAACTTGATGACAAAAATAAACAAATTTTATAAAAATGTATAAAAAATTAGCAAAAATATATTTAAAATGTATGTAAAATCATAAAATTTAAATTTCAAATGTTTATGTCTTGTCATTACGGTTCCCCGACTGCCATCTTTTCCGAAATGATGGATGTCGGTGATCTTGAACTTGATCTTTGACCTTGACCACATTATCATGACCCTGGGTGAACTTGAAACGAAAAATTCGCTTNACCTTGACCACATTATCATGACCCTGGGTGAACTTGAAACGAAAAATTCGCTTAGTTGTTTTTAATAATCCAAAAATTTTAAAATCCACAAAAAATTATAAAAACCACTGAAAATTATTTTTAAAATAAAACAAATTTTATTAAAAATTTATTAAAACATGTTATAAATCATAACAGTTTCGATAGTTTCGGCTTAGAGAGGATGGGGGGCTGGAACCAACTAGCCAACATGTTGTGATGTCACCCAACCACCATATTGAATCCAAGTGACCTTGACTCTAAGTTTACCCTGTCAACGTAAACGTAAATAACCTTAACAAAAAAACTCGAAAAAAAATTATACTTTTATTTAATAAACATAACCGTATTCTTAAAAGTTTAAAAAAACTTACATTTCTGGAGTATCCCTCAGCACCACGTCAAGCAGACGATTGAACCTCGCCAATGTTTCTCATTGGTTGATTACTTGTGTTCGCTTCGCCACCATAACAGTGTTTTTATTAGTTAATTACTCACGCTCGTTCAAACAGCCACCAATGTTTCTCATTGTATTAATATTCCCCTTCCCTACCCATTCACCAATGTTTATTGTGTAAAATGCACTTCACCCACCATATTAATTTTTTCGTTTGTTATTTGTTTACTTTTTCATCACCTAACTGATTCTAGTGTATTAATCATCTATCTTGCCGCCAAAGGAGCTGTCGATTTAGCCACCATGTTGGTTGTTGTCGACCTTGCCATTGACCCCAATTACACAGAACTCGAAAAATCGAGAAAAATCACAGTCGATACAATTGACCATTACTATCTGGTTACAACAAGGAACCATGCCGACTAACAATACTAGCAAACGACTGTCTCCGCCTAAGACTAACTCCACCGAAGACTGGTTCCTGGCGGGATTGAATGAGCACAAGACTAGTTCCTGAAGAGACCAATTCCTGCAAAACGGACTAGAACACCCGAAAAGACCAACCAGCCATACCCCCCAACTATACAAACGATGATAAACAATCTCGAAAAAACATTTATAATAAGAGTCTCGTAGCTAAACTCTTCGCATAAAATCTTCACAAAATTTTCGCTGAACATTTATACCACAGCTGATCGTACCAAAGGTTCAAACTAACCTACCAGGCCAACTCACCAGGCAAACCTAATAGTTGCAAAACATTCCTAAAAAAACCCCTTTCCTGTTATTTGTTCGCCATAGGCGTGCGGCCAAAGGTATGGAGGTGGACGGAAACATTGTTGAACATCTTTTGTAAGCTTGTTAGACGCAATTGTGATGCTCAAGTGTAAACAATACGGTCAGATAATACATCACTGTATTTACTTTTGAAAGGGTTATTATTTTATTCGTCATTTTTCAAATGTTTCAAATTGTTCTTTAAATATTGGTAATAGGACCCACATGCATATGACATATTTTGCTTCAAATGATGTAATGAATAAGCCCTGTGAGTTTTGGTAACTGTTCGTGAATCATCTGGCATACCTAGTTATCTATATATTATTTTAAAATACTAAATTTTTTCGTACCAATTTCATACTTTACACGAACTTTCTACATAATTTAATACAACCGTGTTTGTATTCATTTATGCCAAAAGAGCATTTAGTGTATTTCGTAAGTCTTTCAAACAACACAACTTCGGAAAAGTTTAACTTTCACACTTTCGCTGGAGTGAACCATCTCCTTCATTCTATTATACATCGTAAAGGAAAAGAAGTAGCATATTATTTTAGTGCATTTAGGCCCTCAATTATATGTATTTTGTTTAAATGTTGACTATACTGCAAAGAGCACAGTGCTGCTTGATGTGGTAGATTTAGAAACCTCTATTTTATCATGGTTCACTTTGGTAAAAGTTAGTGGTGCACATTTATCGTGTTCTTATAACCTAGAATATTGATATATGTAAAGTTATACATATTTACGATAATTACCGGTGTTGGATGTTTCTCACTCTAGACTTAGATCATAGTTGTCAGAAGATCCATTACTAATAACGCTGACTTCACTGTCACTCTTATTAAAATGCAATGCATCAAAAATAGATCTTGATGAATTAGAACTATGCCCACTGGAAGCCATTTTGAGGTTTTCTTTAGTTAACTTTAGCAGAATAAATGCAGTTATACCAACCATATTTCATAACAAAGTTGCTCAATAACAAACTTCCCTACTGGATTGCACAAGAGTTAACTATTGCATAAGAAAGAACATGAAATTCTTAACATGCGCCTGTATTCTAACAACATATTTCATTTTGGTGCATAGATCACCCTGGCATAAGGCCAACCAATCGTACTCGCGAACAAGTTGCGGCAATAGTTTCGGCCACTTGTAGCTGCCATTCGCAGCGAAATGCTTCCACATCTTGCCCTTTACAATCTTGTTGAATATGTCGACGATAGATGCTTTGGGTTTGCTGTATGTAGAATATTTATTTTTATTATGTTTCTTCATCAGGACTGTGAACGTCGAATTTTACAATCCCTAGCACTGGTCGCCTTGCAGATTAGTCAGGATACATCCTTCGGAGAATACATCTGCCATGGCCTCAGCGACATTGCATGCATTCTTCGACTTGATTCGCCTCGCCCGGGCGAGTTTTCTATAGGTATCTATGACTGCCAACAAGTATTTGTCGCCCTTTCTGACCAAAAAATATTTTATTATCTCCACGAGGTAGGCTTGAAACCGACCATTCATCCCACAAATCATGATCTTGCGACGAAGGTAGCTGCACCTGACAGCTGTATGCAGTTCGTGGGCGATTCCCAACCGACTCATCATATATATACTCCCTCCTTCAGTTCTTCGAAGATAGATATAATCTGGTTGGTGTGCGGATAATTTACAACCCTTTGCGAAGCGCCCAGTAGCCATAGTCTATCCACCAGTTCGTTCGGTTCGTCCCAAAACACATAGTCGATGTTCTTGTCACCGTCTATCTCCATCACACCTTCCCCACATTTCAGTGCATGGCTGCTGAAGAGGTTTGCGAGAATGTAGATATATTTTATGATCTACATCCTTTTTATAACTGGTCGGGGGATTTTTATCTTTGTAAAATTCGAGCAACATCTTGTATTCCATTAGGTCGGATTCTGTACATTTCTTGGACTCTGTGTAAAATGGAAGTTCGTAAAGCACGGGGGTTACATGTGTTTTGTAATCGTCTACTTGGGTGATTCCACCTGATAGAAACTCTATTTCATCAGCTCAGAGGAAACATTTGTAATTTTCCCTGTATATGTCGTATGTTGTATTATTATTACGAGATATGTATGTTTATAAGTACGGACGAGCTAGAGCATTGCATTTGAGGGCTTTCTTCTGTACCTCTTGTGTGACAAATACACATCCGATCCATTATCCAGATCCGTTTACACATCATCAAGTTTCCACTTCTTCGGAGGCTCTGCTGTATAGTCGACGTTGGTCTTCACGAATATGGAAGCTCCATCGCTCTCCCTGAGTACATCGATATGGCGAGTAATGGGCTTAAAGATTTCTAGATTTATAACGTCGCGTGAAAGCCTGGCTCTCTTGGCTAGCAATAACTTCGACCGAACCGACTGTTACACTTGAACCAGGTTGCTAGCAATGTGCGACATCGCACTGAAAAAAAATAGTTACTGTTGCTCCCTTTTAAAGGTCTAGTCCTGAGTCTCCAACAAACGATTTTCTATTATTTCCAAGTGTTCGCTGCAGACATCCAATATGTCGCAGCTATGGTTTTGAATATCCGTTTTCGTGGCGAGGCGGGAAATCGAGGCAGCGAATGTATGCTCTCTGGAATAACAGTTCTTTCAGATTCTCTTCATTTTGTTCCAACGTCACATTCAATCTATTAGTAATTTGCCTTTGAACACTCGTTATGTGCTC
Source organism: Clitarchus hookeri (assembly GCA_002778355.1). Classification (NCBI taxonomy): domain Eukaryota; kingdom Metazoa; phylum Arthropoda; class Insecta; order Phasmatodea; family Phasmatidae; genus Clitarchus; species Clitarchus hookeri. Next base: position 177,762 of record NQII01003044.1, on the reverse strand, counting down.
GTCCATGGCCATCAAATAGACAATTATCTCCGTCTTCACTCGATACATCTTTGGCCCGAGCTCAAATGAGTAAGTACGATAGAATTTGCTCTGTTCACCCAACATAATGCATAATTCCGAGATGAAGTCATTACCAGTTTCTAGGACGAAATGTTTTGTAGCAGCGTCTTCGGATCGTTCGGGTTCACCAACATTTCGAATTATTCTCCTACCAGCATTGCAAGATATATCGTTTCTTGGTATGAGGCAACCTCCATCTTCGTCATTCTCAAGACGCAGCTTGAGGCTGCTCAGCCCAAATTTTAATATGCTGTAACTTATTCTCGCCGGCCAACGAGGAACATATCTAAGCTGTGTCAGTACCTGTCATTTATAGAGGCCAGACTTTTACGATCACCAAAACTCCATACTTGTTTTCCCAGTACAAAGAACACTGACTCATGAAATCCGATAATGTCATGTCTGTATGTATGTGGTCGTCGTATGCATGTCGTAAATTTGTATCGTCCATGCAAAACAGCACCAACACTTTCGCATTGTTGCATAGTAATTGTTTTGGCATGCACTTATAAGTCTGGTCGAGGTACACGCAGTCCACATTTTCATGCCGCCCCATGCTTAAGTAGTCTTGGATGCAAGTATGTTTCTCACATGACATATCATCGAAGACGAACAATGAATTTGGCCAGTCTTCGTTCGGTGGCACAATGGCTTCATTATCGCAGCAAAGGAAATATTTTACACCATCCACAGCCTGTAGTACTCATGCAAGATGCTGGTATTTAGATTACTAGAGAGATTTATATTACAGGTACACATTCTCGAACCGATGACCACTGGGTTCCTCCAAAACGCTGAGAAGCACACAGGGTTTTTCACTGTTTGAAGGGCCAGTTATGATGCAGTGCACTTTATTCGGAAATAGGTTTCCATGTCGTGTTTCTATGAGATAGCTTCATCTTCAGCAGTAATGTGTATGAGAAGAGTTACATCTTGCTTGACAATTTGTATGTTACCTCTATCTTCTGATGCATTCGGTGATGATTGTAATTCATGTTGTTCTGATTGTGGTATATGCAGAGCTGATTGCAATTCTGATTGCGGTGCTGACTGCAGTGCTAATTGTTTTTCATGCATTGCTGATTGTGGGGCATGTGGTGCTAATTGTGGTGCTGAATGTGGTGTGTGTGGTGCTTATTGTGGTGCATACAGTGCCGGTTGAGGTGTGTGTGGTGCAGACTGCAGTGCATGCTTTGAGAACCAGTGCTGCAAAAATTTTGAATACTGTCAATATATTACTCTGTGTAAACTGACATTGGCAACGTTTGCACTCAAGTGTCGTACTTGTTTATCAGGCACGCAGTGTCTTCATGTCTGCACACACTGCGCAAATCTGTAAAGACCTTTCCGCAGAAGAGACAAAAGAGGTGAATCATTAGTACTTCACGTCTGTACTGTTCCGAGTCTACAATGAAACTGAAACAAATATGTATAAAAGGAGCCATTTTTTAAGTTTTTAGGTCACTTCACCCCAATGTCTCGAAGAGGTAAGACCATTGCTGGAAGCAGGATCGTCGACACGCTGATCAATAATCTACGATTCGAGCTGCACATTCCCAGATACCAGTTATGTGGGCTGGGAACGAAGATAGCTAAAAGGCTGGCACATGGCGACATGGACATCAATGCACTGGTTGAAGTTAGCAAGGAACATGACGTCGCTTACTTACTGAGCGAGTATATACAACCTCGGCACCAGGCAGACAATATACTAGCGTGAAGGGCCGACGAGATAAGAAAATCGTCAGATGCCAGGCCTGGAGTAAAAAGAGCCGTGTGGAGCATTTCCAGTTTGATGAAAGCCAAGGTGAAGATGGGCATATGTGCAACGAGCAAGCGGAAGGTGCAAGTAAAACGAAAAAAAAAGGCGAAAAAGGGAGAAAATCATGCAACACCAAGAAAATATCTACTGGTGGATTTGCCCATTGCTTTTGCCTGCACTCGGGGCTCTAAGGGGCCTAATCGAAGCCACAAGCGGTATCGTTTGAGCCGTAAACACAGTATAGAACTAATGGAAGTAGTTGCGTGAGGCTTAAAGGAATAATGCGAATATGGAAGCTATCACCATTGGCAAAAAAATGCTCAAGGCTCTACTTAAGGCCATATCCAGTATGAAGAGGTGCGATTATGCGTGGCACCAGGATGAGGCGATATCAAAATCTCTACCAAAATGGTCGCTCACTAACATGGCTTTGGAATTGTTTCATGCAAATTGAGGTTACTTCATTTTCGTGGATTTCTCATGCGAGATGCTTTGCCCTATAAACCTAAACATGACGAGTGTGGCATACTTAATATGGACACGACAGCTTGGCTCGTAACTCACAGGGTGCCAATTGTAAAACATGAAGACCACTACGACAGTTTTGGGAATTTGCAACCTCAAGGGTGGATTCACATGCCCATTCGGGAATAACAGGACCCAGGATAGTCGCTAGGCACCGACCACCATGTTATGATATCACCCGACTGCCATATTGGATCTTACTGACCTTCACCTCATGCCCATGAACTTGACTCCATGCCTGTATCCTTGAATGACCTTGAACCCAAAATATTTTTAAAAAAATATATAAAAAAGTTGAAAAAAATATCAAAAATTAAAACAAACTACAAGTCAACGAAAATATTGCATTATTTTACCCTCCCCCTGCTTCGCCTAACCAACACCCACCAACACCCACCTTCCCACCCAATAATAAAATCTATAAATTCGCAAAAATTAAACAAAAATTAAAAAGAACCAAGGTACCCAATAGCATCACCCCACCTTACTCTTCCGCTCACTCTAACAAACACACCCACCACCACCCGCCCTGGCAATAAAAAAATCAAGAAAAATCGTAATAATAGAAAAAATTATTCTACGAGGAATACAATATGTTAACCCCATCCTTCTCCTTGATCGACTGCAACACCCTGCCCAACATCCCCCACCCACCACATAACATGCCCTTAATATAAAAATTGAAAAAATCGCAAACAAATGGGAGAAATTGTAAAAAAAANCCCACCCACCACATAACATGCCCTTAATATAAAAATTGAAAAAATCGCAAACAAATGGGAGAAATTGTAAAAAAAATAGGAACATAAATTATTATAAGCTAACCCTCCCCTGCGCGATCCCAAGACCGTAAACAAAATCCACCAAACCTCACCAACCCCCACCCTATCATAAAAATCAAGATAAATCGTAAAAATTCAAAAAAATTATTTAAAAAATTTAGGAAAAAATTACACTGATGACTCCGACCACCATGTTGGTTGTTGTCGAGCTTGAAATTTACCCTANTAAAAAATTTAGGAAAAAATTACACTGATGACTCCGACCACCATGTTGGTTGTTGTCGAGCTTGAAATTTACCCTAAAGACTTTAAACTCGAATGATAAATAATTCGCGTAATTCATCGTAAAGATGTCCAGTAAAAAAGTAACTTATGTAATGCGAGAAACAAAGGTGGATGTCGATGGCCCTGAGGGCTCGATTCTCTTAGAGATGGCAGAGCATAGTCACCCCCTGATACAACGATAAGCAGTTCACCAACCATCGTTGGATTTTATTGGCTCTATAGTCCGCATATCTCCAACCATACAAGCCAGCAATACCAGCTTAAAATGCGAACCTGCCATCCCAGTCAAAAACACACCAAACCATACGAACCACCCGTAACACACAGCCATTCCAGTCATCCAGTCCAACGACCATCAATATAAGCCAATCATAGCAACTGACCATTACTAGCTGGTAATAACAAAGGACCACACTGACCAAATTTACTAGCCAATGACCTGACTTCATCTAAGACTGACTCCTGCAAACTGACTCCTACGTGCAGACACTTACATAACAATATAAATTTTTTTAATGCTCGTAGGCATATGTATTTATTAACATTTATATAAATTGACGCATGCTGCATGGTTGGTATTAGAAGCGCCGCTGTCACAACCCCCACCATTTAAACGAGTGTAGGAGCACCCAGCAGAACACGTACCGATGGCAGACAGGTAGTTAACACATGCCAAGGGCATGCCGAGGTAAGAGATAGCAAATCGCCGATGCACCAAGGAACATGTGAGAACATGGACACATGCCGAGGTGAGATAAACAATAAAAGAGCTGACAGTGTCTGATAGTTGCCATGGGTCCCACCTCTTCCCCTAGCAAAACGCCAGAGGTCATGGACAGGGGCCGAGGAAAAAGCTGACGGTGTTTGGCAGTATCGCCGCGGGTCCCAACCACCCCTTACCCCCTCCCCCAACGAGTGAGACACGTGTGACGATCTGATGTCACCGAGGGGGATTTAAGTAGGTCCGACACATGGAGGAGGTTAGTCAGTTGTGCGGTGGCCGCGCCGCAAGGCGGCAGACGGGTGGGCGCTCGCCAGAAGCTACATGGCAGGAAAAGTCAAGTCAGTCGGGATGCGAGGCAGCCGAGCGAGTCAGTTCAGCCGAGGCCGGGGATCAGACCCTGTCAGAATCAGTAATGTATAGTCAGTTGTAATCTGCGCCGGAAGGTGGAGGTCGGGTGGAGGCTCGCCGGGACGCAAAATTAGTCAGTCATGTGATGGGAGTAACATCAGTCATGTAGAACCAGTCGTATCATAAGTAAGTGTTGGAAGTCACTTGTGACTCCCGTCGGAAGGTAACGGTCGGGTGGGGACCCGCCAGGTGCACCATGCTGGGATGCAGAGTGCGATACTGAGAGCGGGAATCGAGTGGTAGCCTCAGCGAGGGGCGCCACTCTGAGAGGAAGCAGACAGCGCCGGAAGGCGATGGTCGGGTGGGGGCTCGCCAGGTGTCGAGTGGTAGCCTCAAAGAAGGGCGAGGCGCCACACCGAGAGAAGAGTCTGTAAGTCAGATCGGG